>JAHBCN010000658.1:0-161058 GCA_019359885.1 Listronotus oregonensis
TTAAACAGTTTACTTTCTTATATAATTTTAATTTATTCCGAATAAAATAGGTATTTCTTTTGTCTGTATTTGTTATAGTACGCTTGTTTAGAGTAGCAATTATATTTTTTTATATAATTAATTTTTTTTTCACATCGGTGTTTCTCAAAGATTTTATATCGTATAATGTGTGTGTGTGTGTTTATTAACATGACCGGTACTAGGGAGGGGGAAGCGCCAAGTCGCACTAAAAGGTCGGTGCTTTGCTTTTAGAATAGTAAAACACAAAAAAATAAACGAAAAATATATAAAAATATAAAAATAGTTTAGAAATAATATTTTTGTTTATTTTTTAAACTAATAAAGGTGTCTAGAATATACTAGTATCTCTTTCGTGAAAAATTAAACTTATATCTATTTTACGGCTTTAATATTTTAATAAATAGTACAGTGAATAAGCTGTTTGCCCTTGGAATTATAATGTACTGGTCCAATCGACCTGAAATTTGGGCAGTAAGTAGAAAATGGTCCTAGAATCTAAGTTTATAAAGTGCCGTGGTGTGAGTTTATCTAATATAACTTTGGAAATCGATAAAGAAATAAAATTTTAAATTTTTTATAAAAATGATGTCCTTTTTTTTCAATTTCCTTAAAACCCCCTTGTTGTAATAATTATTGTTTTAATGTTTCTATAATAATATCCTCTGGTTTTTTCAAATAATTATAATGTAAATAAATATTAAGAAATTTTCGAATATTTTATTTTCTTTTTTTCCCAATTGTGAATTAAAAAAAAAAATACTAAATTAAAATAAATTTTAAAAAATTTTTTAAAAATAATAATATTAAAAATAATTAATTACATAAAAAAAAAATTTAAACTTGGAGCAGAATCGAAACCGGAACCTTCTGGTTAGAAGTATGAAAAGTTACGCTTGAGCCCATAAAGTTTGACAATGGTGTTACATTTTAATACAATGCTAAAAAAAATTAAAAGTTTATTCGCCGGATTTTTTTTTAAAAGTGCGCCTTAGTATTTTAATATTGTGATATACCAAGTGCACCAAAAAAATTGACCAAACGCCGACCCCGGCCTGCCGTCCCTTGTAAGTTTGTTGTTTATTTAAAAAAATTTGTCAAGAACGAAAAAGTCCCAGAATGGAAAACTCAAGTTTTAAAGGAATTCGGGGGGAAGGGGGCTAATAGAGCAATAACCAACCTAATCCCAAAGAAATCAAGACAGTTTTCAATAAGGTTTCGGAATTTAAGTATGGATGAAAAAAAAATATTAATTGGTAAATGAAGAAGTTTTACTGGCAATTTTTATATTTAAGTAAAAACTTGCCCCTTGTCATTATGGACGAAATATTCCATGGGAAAAAAAAACCCTTAAGATATATAAGAATATCGATATCTCCAGATATGGAAAAATTGTAGCGTTCCTAAAATAAAAATCCAGAAATTATACGTCTACGAAAGCCAAAGTTTTAGGAAAAGCTGAAATCGAGCAATTTTTGCAAGATGCTTCTAATGAATATTACCTCTTAGCCAAGGTAGGCATTTTGTTTTCCATTATAGTTGCCTTTTTACGCTTTAATCTTTTTATACCTTATTGAGGTAGTGAGGCAGTATTTAAAATTACGACCAAAAAATGTACCCACCAACACATTTTTTTTTTAATTATCAGAAAGGGAAGTGTACTTCTCAATGTGTTGGTATAAATAAAATTTCTAAAATACCAACTGCTGTGGCAAAATTTTTGGGATTGCCTGACTCTAATTTATATACTGGTCATAGCTTACGCCGCACATCAACAACCCTCCTGGTCAATGCCGGAGGGGACCTCATAACCCTCAAACACCATGGTGGATGGAAATCATCCACCGTGACTTAAAGTTAACAAAATCGAAAATTGCAAAAAAATACAGGTTAAGCAATCTCAAGCTGTCGATAATGCAGGGAAAAGCATAATTTCTGTGAATGTTCCCGAAAAAAGTGTTACCGGTGCTGATGCTAATCTTAAAGGTAATTTCACAATCAATGTAAACATTAGTATTAACAATAAGCAGTAGCACATACGTTTAGTAATAGTATAGTGTATTGGTAACAAAAACTAATGTTGTTTTGATTGTAATATTGAATTTGTTTGACATGTTGTTTTGGAGCCTGTTTTATATGATTTTTTGTAATAAAACAATGTTAAAAGCACTATGTATTGGAATGATTTTAGGGCATCGGGCTAGTAAACTTCATAACTCACTAGCGAGATAAAATCTATAACTCACTACTTTATCTCACTAGTAAGTTATGGGTCACTTTATTCGTCTAAATTTAGATCTATAATAAACGTATAATATGACAGTTTTGGATAAATGAAAATTAATATAGTTTGTTGATTACTTTGCTAAAAAACTAACGTCACAAATAATACATTTATTTTTCAAAACTAAATTTATAATATGTAAAAAAGTACTATAAATATTTTTAAAAATCTTCTAAGAGTATTTACAATTTTTTAAGAAAAACCTTATATTAAAATAATCCTTTAAACAGTGACCGATTTAATTAAAAGTCCTTCCCTGCTTTTTTATTTTTTGGATTTTTTTAGGTAGGTCTGCTAGTTGGTAAGGGTCAACTGACTTTGTGTGTGCACACGACTATTCCCAAAGACTAGGACGGAAGTGGTTATATCTGGTGAAACACCCAACAAATGTCTTTTTTTGTTCATTAAAATTGTGTCCATTATTTGTTAGAGTGAAGTTATCCATAAAAGGTCAGCCATAAAATCTTCTCGATGGTGCAAATTGTGCCGCCCGGCCTACTACCTAGTTCCAGGCCAGTTTTTTAAACAAATTAGAATAAAAATAAATTTTTATAGAAAAATTAATGTTCATAGAGGGTGTCCCTAAAAGTTCTGTACAATGAAAATTTTGTCAAAAAAATATGTTAATTTTAGACATAACATACTTAAAGGTGTTGTTTAAAAAATGAAATAAACGCAAAGAAAAAAACAATATTTAAAAAAAATCGTTTAAAGATAAACTACTTAAAAAATTTCTCTTTTTAAAGTTTCCTTTCCGCTGAAACGCCTTGCAAAATTGAGAAAAAAAGAATCATATAAAAAATGACGTTTTTTTAAAATTTGAGAGCTAGGACCTTCTTGTGTTGTTCCCAAAAAAATATAAAAATGTTCTTTTTAGCCTAAAGAACTAAATGGCGTCTACTGTTAGTGCTGGCAAGCCTTGCAAAATTAAGAAAAAAAAATAAAACATATAAAAATGACGTTTTTTTAAAGCTTGACAGCTAAGACCTTTTTGTGTTGCTTCCAAAAAAATATAGAAATGTTTTCTTTAGCTTAAAGAACTAAATGGCGTCTACTGTTAGTGCTGGCAAGCCTCGCAAAATTAAGAAAAAAATAAAACATTTAAAAAATGACGTTTTTTTAAAGTTTGATAGCTAAGACCTTCTTGTGTTGCTTCCAAAAAAAAAAAATCCAAATGTTCTCTAAAGACTAAAGAACTAAATGGCGTCTACTGTTAGTGCTGGCAAGCCTCGCAAAATTGAGAAAAAAAATAAAACATAAAAAATGACGTTTTTTTAAAGTTTGACAGCTAAGACCTTCTTGTGTTGCTTCCAAAAAAATATAGAAATATTCTTTTAAGTCTAAAGAACTAAATGGCGTCTACTGTGAGTGCTGGAAAGCCTCGCAAAATTAAGAAAAAAAAAATTAAACATATAAAAAATGAAGTTTTTTTTAAAGTTTGACAGCTAAGACCTTTTTGTGTTGCTTCCAAAAAAATATAAAAATGTACTCTTAAGCCTAAAAAACTAAATGGCGTCAACTGTTAGTGCTGGCAAGTCTCGCAAAATTGAGAAAAAAAATTAAAACTACATATAAAAAATGACGTTTTTTTAAAGTTTGACAGCTGAGACCTTCTTGTGTTGCTTTCAAAAAAATATAGAAATGTTCTCTTGCTCAAAAACTAAATGGCGTCAACTGTAGTGGGCAAGTCTCGAAAAATTGAAAAATTAAACATAAAAAATGACGTTTTTTTAAAGTTTGACAGCTGAGACCTTCTTGTGTTGCTTTCAAAAAAATATAGAAATGTTCTCTTAAGTCTAAAGAACTAAATGGCGTCTACTGTGAGTGATAGCAAGTCTCGAAAAATTAAGAAAAAAAATTAAACATAAAAAATGAAGTTTTTTTAAAGTTTGACAGCTAAGACCTTCTTTGTTGCTCAAAAAATATGAAATGTTCTCTTGCTTAAGAACTAAATGACGTCTACTGTGAGTCTGAAGCTCGCAAAATTGAGAAAAAAATAAAACAAATAAAAAAAACGTTTTTTGTTTGACAGCTAAGACCTTCTTGTGTGCTTCCAAAAAAATATAAAAATGTTCTCTTAAGTCTAAAGAATAAATGGCGTCTACTGTGATGCTAGAGTCTCGAAAATTAAGAAAAAAAAAATTTAAACATATAAAAATGAAGTTTTTGTTTGACAGCTAAGACCTTCTTGTGATGTTTCAAAAAAATAGAAATGTTCCCCTAAGCCTTAAGAACTACAATGGCCTACTTTTGAGTGCTGGCAAGCCTCGCAAAATTGGGGAAAAAAAAAAACATATAAAAGAAAACGTTTTTTAAAGTTTGACGCTAAGACCTTCTTGTGTTGCTTCAAAAAATATAAGAAATGTTCTCTTAAGTCTAAAGAACTAAATGGCGTCTACGTGAGTGCTGAAAGCCCGCAAAATTAAGAAAAATTAAACATATAAAAAATGAAGTTTTTTTAAACTTTGACAGCTAAGACCTTCTTGTGTTGCTTTCAAAAAAATATAGAAATGTTTTCTTAACCATAAAGAACTAAATGGCGTCTACTGTAAGTGCTGGCAAGCTTTAGCTGTCAAACTTAAAAAAACGTAATTTTTAAATATGTTTTTTTTTTCTCAGTTTTTGCGGGCTTTAAAGACTAACCAGTAGACGCCCAGTTCTTTAGGCTTAAAGAACATTTAATATTTTTTTGAAAGCAACACAAGAAGGCCTTGTTCAAATTTAAAAAAAAACGTCTTTTTTTTTATAGGGGTTTTATTTTTTTCATTTGCAAGGCTTCCAGCATAACGTAACGTCATTTAGTTCTTTGGCTCAAAAAACATTTCTATATTTTTTGGAAACCGAAGGTCTTGGGTCAAACAAAAACGTCATTTTTTTATTTTTTTATTTTTCCCCAATTTTTGGAGGCTTTCCAGCCAACAGTAGACGCCGTTAAATTTTTTGGGCAAAAAGAACTTTCAATATTTTTTTGAAAGCAACCAAGAAGGTTTACCCTGTCAAAAAAAACGTCATTTTTTTATGTTTTATTTTTTTTTCTCAATTTTGCAAACTTCCAACATAACAGTAGACGCAATTTAGTTCTTTAGGTTAAAAATATTTCTTTTTTTTTTGGAAGTAACACAAAAAGGGTTTAACTCAAACTTTAAAAAACGTAATTTTTTATATGCTTAATTTTTTTTCCCCAATTTTGCGGGGGATTGTAACCTAACAGTAGACGCCATTTATTCTTTGGACTTAAGAGAACATTTCTATCTTTTTTTTGGACAACACAAAAATTTAGCTGTCAAACTTTATTGTTTTATTTTTTTCTCAATTTTCAGCCTTCCAGCCTCACAGTAGGCGATGTGTCTTTGCTTAAGGGGAACATTTCTTTTTTTTTGGAAGCAACAAAATCCTATGCCCAAAAAAACATTTTTATATTTTAATTTTTTTTTCTCAATTTTTCGGGGCTTGCCAACACTAACATTAGACCCATTTTTCAGACCTAAGAAAACATTTCCATTTTTTTTGGAAACAACACAAGAAGGTCAGGCCTTTAAAAACTTCATTTTTTATGTTTTATTTTTTTAAATTTGCAGGTTTTCCAGCACTCACAGAAGACCCATTTAGTTCTTTGGTTTAAAGCATTTCTTATTTTTTTGAAAGCAAAAAAAATTTTACTGTCAAATTAAAAAAACGTAATTTTTTTAAAAATTTTTTTATTGTTTTCTCAATTTTGAAGGCTTAAAGCATCAGTAGACCCATTTTTTTTAGTCTAAAAAAGAATATTTGTGTATTTTTTTTGGAAGCAACACAAAAGGTCTTAGCTGTAAAAAAAACAGTTTTTTATATGTTTTTTTTTTCTCAATTTGGGAGGCTTGCCAGCCCTAAATAGGCCATTTTGGTTCTTTAGGCTAAAAAAGAAAATTTTCTATCTTTTTTGAAACACCACAAAAAGGTCTTGTGCAAACAAAAAACGTCACTTTTATAGGTTTAATTTTTTCTTAATTTTTGGAACTTCCAGCCTAACAAAACGCCATTTAGTTCTTTACAAAGAGCTTTCTATATATTTTTGGAAGCAACACAAGATTTCTAAGGTGTCAAACTTTAAAAAAACGTCATTTTTTAAATTTTTTATTTTTTTCTTAACGAGGTTAACTTAATAGTAGACGCCATTTAGTTCTTTAGGCTTAAGAGAACATTTCTGTATTTTTTGGAAGCAACACAAGAAGGTCTTAGCTGTCAAACTTTAAAAAAACGTCATTTTTTATATGTTTAATATTTTTTCTTAATTTTGCAAGGCTTGCCAGCACTAACAGTAAACGCCATTTAGTTCTTTAGGCTGAAGAGAATATTGTTGTATTTTTTTTGGAAACAACACAAGAAGGTCTTAGCTGTCAAATTAAAAAAAAAAACGTTATTTTTTATATATTTTTTTTTCTCAGTTTTGCAAGGCTTTTCAGCGGAAAGAAAACTTTAAATAGACAAATTTTTTAAGTAGTTTATTTTTAAACGATTTCTTTATAGTGTGTTTTTTTTTTTAAAACAAAACAAGTATGTTATGTCTAAAATTAATAAATTTTTTTTTACAAAATTTACATTGTACAGACCTTTTAGGGACACCCCTATAAAATTAATTTTTCTATTTAAATATTTTTGGCCTGGAATTAGGTAGTAGGCCGGGTGGCCTTTTGGGACCCATCGAGAAGATTTTATGGCTGGCCTTTTATGGATAACTTCCTCTAACCCAGGGGTCTCCAAACTTTCCAGCCTTAGGGCTATACTGATTTCCCAGTAAGTTCCGAGGGCCAAAACCTTTTTATCATTGTTGCCGGTGGTAAGAAGTGAAATAGTCCACTGATGAAAAAAGTCCAAAAAATACACAACGTTTAAAAAAGGCTGCAAATCGGACTAAAGTCCGCAAAACGGCAACACTGCATATTATTAATTTTCCTGTCATTATCTGTAATTTCTAGATTAGTCGTAGAGTACGAGCCATGGGGAGTAACGTGACACTGACATCTGGTGGACACAAGCGGAAATAGGTAGTACCTTCTATCGCTAACAGATGGCGCTAATAGCACGTACAGAATAATCTCGTTGGTTCGAGAAAGTTCTGGTGTCTTCCACTCACTTCTAGATGGCAGTAATTGGAATATATAAGAAGGCTAGTGGCGCAACCACAAGTCAGTTCCTATGACACTGTTGTTAAATAAAATATTGCATACCTCCTTAAAACGTGTTTGTGCGTGTTTAAGTTTAAGACATCTTTATAACAGTATTTGATTTGAATTGTTGCTTTTGTGAATTAGTAGTATGGAAAAAGAAGCGAAAAATTGATAGTGAATGCAGAAAATTCAAAGATCAGTGGAACATTCAGTATTTCGTAATTGAGTCCAGTAACAAGGCGCTATGTTTGATTTGCAATGAAAGCATAGCCGTTCTCAAAGAATATAACATTAAACGTCATTATGAAAAAAAAAACATTTTCAAAATTACTCAAAATATACAGGAAGTTTGCGGACAGAAAAATTCGAAGCTATGCAGCGCGGATTGAAATCGCAGCAATCTTCATTTACAAAACTCAAAACTGAACAAGAGGCTGCAACTCGTGCCAGCTCTCGTGTGGCTCTTGAAATTGCAAAACGTGGAAAACCATTCACCGATGGAGAAATGATCAAAGAATGCATAATTGCAGTAGCCGAAGAAATGTGCCCTGAAAAGGTAAATTTATTAAAAACTGTCAGTATGTCAGCAAACACTGTGGTTCGAAGGGTAGAAAACATCGCTGAAAATATATCCTCTCAACTGTTCGACAAAAATGGACATTTTGAGTGGTTTTCTTTGGCCTTGGATGAGTTAACGGATGTGTCAGATACTGCTCAGGTGTTGATTTATATTCGAGGAGTAGATAAAAGCTTTGAAGTGCACGAAGAACTTCTTGATATGTATAGTATTCATGGCACAACTACTGGTACAGATATTTTTAAAGGAGTTGAAATGGCCATTAATCAAAAGAACCTTCGATGGAAAAAACTTGAAATGTATTACAACTGATGGAGGCAAAAACATGAGTGGGAAAGATAAAGGAGTGGTCGCTCTTGTGTCAAAGGCTGTAGAAAATGACGGTGGTTCAAAACCATTAGTCTTACATTGTATCATTCATCAACAGTCTTTGTGCGGAAAATGTTTGGATATGTCTGACGTTCTGAAACCAGTCATATCAACTGTTAATTTTATCAGATCTTTTGGGCTGAATCACCGACAATTCCGACAATTTATTGAAGAGATTGGAGAAACTGACTTACCTTATCATACTGCCGTACACTGGCTTAGTTGTGGGAAAGTCCTTCAGCGCTTTTTTGAACTTCGAGCAGTGATCGAAATTTTTTGAATGAAAAGCATCGCCCTCTTACTGAATTACAAAACAACGCATGGCTGTGGAAGTTAGCATTCTATGTTGATTTGACAAAACATGTGAACGAACTGAATTTGGGATTGCAAGGAGAAAACCAGCATCTTCCTGATTTATACACTAATATCAAATCATTCCGGAAGAAATTGAGACTGTTTCAATCACAACTACGAAGTAAATGTTTTTCACATTTTAAAACATGTGAAATATTCAGCCACACTACTGAGACTGAGTTTCCTATCGATTTTGCCATCGAAACTTTGAGTGCTTTGAAGATAAATTTTGATACTCGTTTCTCGGACTTTGATGCCATTGCGAATCAAATTAAGATTTTTCAGAATCCTTTGATACTGACATTGAAACCCTAGCCCCGAAACTTCAAATGGAAATGATTGATCTACAATGCAGTGATATAATTAAGAACAAATATCAAAACTCATCTTTGTTGGAATTTTATAAGAGTCTTCCACTGACACAATTTGATAATTTGCATAAATTTGCTCGTGGTCTGTTTTCTGTTTTTGGTACTACTTATTTTGTGAGAAAACCTTCTCCAAAATGAAGTACACAAAAAATGTTTACAGATCGAAATTAACTGATGAGCATCTTAAATCTCTTTTAATAATTGGTACAAGTAAAATTAGTCCACAACTACAAGTTATGTGATTATTTAAAATGTATAAAATGTTAGTTGGATTCATTTCAATAATTTGTTAGTTATTATATACTGAAGTTAAATTTTCTGCATATTATACATGTCTTTACTCATTACAATTCTGTGTTTCTTTATCCAACTTATCACAAAAACAATAACAATAAGCCTACAAGAATGTTATGAGTTAGGGATTAGCCCATGACCATATCAATGTAGATGTCATATTAATATTTATTCAACATAAAATTAGAATACTTCAGTAAACTAAATTTAATTTGCTATAAAAATTATTTGTTCTCTAAAAGGAGTTTTCAAGTATGCTAGCTCTCCGCGGGCCGGACAAAATCTGTCCGCGGGCCGGATGTGGCCCTCGGGCCGTAGTTTGGAGACCCCTGCTCTAACCCATTATTTATCTAATTTTTTTAAGTTTTTGCTATTTTAAGGATATTTTTTCTTACAAAAAATAATGACTAATAAAAAGATCTTTTGTACTCCAAGGCATACCAAATTTTTGAAAAAAAAATGATAGTGTAAGCCTAGGACTACTAAATTTTGATAGCCTTCTGCCAATCTAATTAAACTCATAATTAAATATAAATTTATCCCGGCATTTCTTTTATAAAAAAAGTAATATATATGTTTAATTCATATTATTTATTTAAACTTAATAATAATTTAAACATTTTTTGCCCTTTACTAATACAATTTCATTTATGTTAATTTTTACTTTGGATCTATAAATGTCTTTGTATCTCTGTCTGTTTAAAATTAAATATGAGGCCTTCGAATTTGACAAAAAAATCTTATAAAAATAATGAACACTTTGTTAAAGCCAGTGCCAGTTCAGTAGAAGGAAGTAAAAGAAATTATATTATTTACCAATATTTCTAGACCTTTTTATAAATACACCTAAATGCGTCAGTAAGAATACACATTTTGATGTCTTATTATTAAAACTACAGAAAAAACACTGCGCCAAAACAACAACGCGATATGCAAGACATTTAATAAAAATCAAAGACATTTAACTCTGAAAAATTAGTCAGTAATTTATTGTTTAATTGTAGAAAAGAATCAATCGGATCGTTCGACTGCTCAATATTAAATGAATATTAAATTTTGGTGGATAATTCCAGTATTTCTTATTATGTATGGAAATCATAAATAAAAAATGTAATTTAAAAAATTCTTTTTTTTTTTTAACAAATTTTAATTCTCCAAAGAAAAATTTACATAATTAAAATTTTAGTATTATAGAGCAAAATAAATTTAAAATATCCTAATTACAACGAATTTGGCCTATTATCCCCAGAAATAATTCCAAATTTAAATTTTTTTTTTTATTTTTTAATTAGGAAGTGCTTCAACCCCGAAGGGTTATTTGCACGTAGACAGTACATTGTTTATTTACTTTTTTAGTAAACTGTATTATACCATGTTTTTAAATTGACTTATAAAATCACAATCTTTTATGAAGTTTAAAAGTGTTTGTTAAATTGTTATTAAGAATATCCTGAAGGAATCTTTAAGCTCATATTTGGTTTTGGGCTGCTGTAAATTTTTGGGCACTCCCTAAGATATGTTTAAAGTTAAGGGTTTTAAAACCGGCACATACCGGCTGGTTCTCTTTCGATATGAGGAACTGTGTGTTAGATTTGTGTGTCCTATCCCCGGAGGCGGTTTATAGTTATTTGGTCCTTTCGGTTGGATAGGTTACACTGCCGCGGTTTTACACTGGTCTTACATTCCCGTAGCAACGACGTCGTGGAATTCCACTCCTCTTGCCACAGGCGGTATATTTCATGTTTGATAAAGCTTTTGAGGTCCTCCCTTACAGTGTTGGGTACGATTATGGAGTCAGTGTTTTCTTTGGCATGCCGAGCTGCTTTATCCCCCCCGTTCCTATATGTGATGGAACCCATAAAAGCCACTTTTTGCCGTTTGTATCGAAAGAACTCTATATATTCTTTGTATCAGGGTGTTTTGGGGAATGCATTTTGGATTGCGGTTATAGAGCTAAGAGGTCCGAGATTATGCATAAACTGTTTGTCGCTTTGTCGGCAAACATTAGGGCTTGGAAAATGGCATACATTTCCGGGTGTATAAATGCTTGTATACTTGCTCATAATAAAAGTAAGTGTGCTGTTTGGGGTAACTACGGCAGCGCTGGTTTGTACGACTTAGATGCATCTGTATATATAGTATCTCCTGGGCAGATTATTTAATAGGAGAGAAATTCGGCCTTAATCAAGATTGAGGTGTGTCGTGTTTTTATTGCTCTAATCTGGTAATACAACGTGGTTTTTTAATAGTCCAGGAGGGGGCATAAAAGGATCTTCTTGAAAAAAATTTTGGGGAAAATTTTATGTGGAATTTTAATTGGTATCGGTTTATGCCTATAAAACGCTGGACGAGAACGGGGTTTACTGTTGTAGATGTTTTTATAACGTGATGCAAAAGTGTTGCGTAGGGTGGGGTTTTTGGGGTTAGCGCTTTGGATGTAGCGGGATAGGGACAAGAATGCTCTCCGGTGTCTTGGGGGAGGTTCTGGCTTCCAAAAGGGATGCTTTATAGGGCTAGTGAGAAAGCACCGAGTGCAAAGACGGATGGCTGAATTATAATTCCTAATTAAGTTTCCATTGTTAGAGCTTTACAACAGTGTTCCAAAAGGGGCGTCCAAACCTATTAAAAAATTTGGGATTGTTTTGTGGGTCTATAGTGCAATTACAATTGCCTTTGTTTTCTCCCCCAAAAAAATCCCAAAAAAACCAGTTGAAATATATTCTTTAAAAAGTTTTAAAAAAATTTTAAAAAAATTTTATTATATTATTAAAAGGGGGGGGGATCGAATATAAATCAAAAAGCGCAGACCACAGAATAAATGTACAATAAAATGGAAGTTCCATTTTGTTTTTTTAATAAATATAAACTGTTCTTTACACAAAACATACCAAAAAAAATACAAGAAAGTCCCAGAGACAATCAAATCAAAAACATCAAGGTTAAATAAAAAGCTACTCGAAAAATTTTTTTTATCAAAATTTAAAAAAACGTTAAATGGAACCAAGTTAAATTTTTTAGCAAAAGAATAAAATATTACATAGGAAACAATATAAAAAAAATACAATTTTTAAATTCCTTAAATCCTAAAATCTTAAAAATAAATTTGTTTAATTTTTCCCTTTAATTCACCTTGTTTGTTTGTGTTTGGTTTCCCTTTTAACAACCTTTTTAATGTTTCCCTTTAATCCACTTTGTCTGGTTTCCCTTTTAACAACCTTTATAAGTCAAACAGTATCATAAACCAAAATAACTCATTTTTTTAATGAAAAGAAGAAAAAAATATTATAGTGTCACATAAAATGTCAACCTTTACTCCTCTTATCCTCTCCTTTGATAATCGTTCAAAGTAAAAAAGAAAGTTTTGCTTACGAAAAAATTTAACTTGACGCCAAATAATACGCTATAATTTTTTACCTAAACCAGCTAATCCTCCCCTTTCCAGCAGTGACTTCGGTTTCCTACAAAATTTCTAAAACAGTTTTTAAGGGCAAAGAGATAAATAATCTTTCTTTTATAAGATGGACAAATGTATTCATCCTAAGTGCGGATTTTTTTTAAAAAGATTTGCCGCTGGCCATTAATTTTTTTTCAGAATTCCAATGCGTTGTTCTTGGTATACATAACGCCTTTGAGCAGGTGGCATGCTGCTACCCAACAAAGGTTTTTTTACGATCTTTTACCTAAACGTCGTACTTAAATCACCGGTCATCTTTCTAATTGACATATTTCTGTCTCTTAAGCAAAAAAATACAAACGAAGAGTTGATCTTTTAATAATATTTCATTTACTGGAGTCGCTAAGAACCTTGTCCATTTTGATGCTTTACAGACATTATTATAATCGCTACCTCTAGAAGATTTTAAATTTCTATTTCTAAGAAACTAAGCCTTGCAGAACAAATAATATTTTACCCTTATAAAAAAAATAGTATAAACACAGATAAAACTTACAGCAGCTGCTAGTCATCATAGATTTTTAAACTAGGTAGTTTTACTTCTTTCCTATAATTCCGCCTGTATCTAGCAGTGAACCGGATGACTATCTGCTCCCCTCCCCGCCCAAAGCATATGTACAGAGTGTTGCTTTAAAATTGCGAAAAATTTCATAGCTTCTGGATAAAAAAACGAAAACAAAGGTTTTAGAAACATATGCCCTAAACTTCTTAAATGTTGATCTATATGATGGTAAAGTTTTACGAAAAAAAAAAACATAATTTTTGTCTTTATGTTAAAGGACATTCCCAAATTCTTTTGTGAAGTTAAAGTGTCCTTGTTATCATTTAAAAATATAGTTTTATATCGTCTCTGCCTACTTATAATGCTGACTTACCATTGCACACATGTAGGTATTTAATTTTTATTATTAGAAAACGGCACAATTTACGAAAAAAATGCAAAAGATAAAAACGTTTCTAATTAAGTAAAATCTTTACAATTTCTTTTTTAACTTGCAAATTTTCAACTCCAGAAAAAGGTACAAATAGCTAAATATCCATAAATGCCCCCTTTCCGATTTGTTTGTAACTTTGCACAGGACTTGTTTATAGCATAAGAAACATTGTTCAAAGATTTTTTTTGGCGGCAAAAGTAAAGATTAAAAAAAAATCTTTTCCACTTTTTTTTTAACTAAAATTAACCCGAACTAATCAGAACTAACCAAAACTAACCCACTAGAATTACCAAAACTAACCCACCAATTAATAAAATAGTATATGAAATATATTTAAATATATTCATATAGTTTTTTTAATTTAATTTAAGAAATTTATTTAACCGTTGATATTAATATTGAGGCAAAAAGTTTGTAATGTAATATAACAATTGTCATATTGTATTACATATTTTTAAAATTAGTAGTACATTGTGTATGGTATTTTTAACATTTTATTAAAGTATATTTAAATATACTATACAGGGTAAAATTTTGAAAATTTGGTAGTTTACTAATATCGATGAGAGCATCTCGTCTAAAATATTATCAAGATGGTGGCACTTCCGGTTGTACCGTAAGTCTATGCTAACTTTCTTATTTTTAATGGAACACCCTATATATTATTACATTTTTGGATTCCCCAGAAAATTTAGATATATTTTATGTATAATATGCTATACCTAAGTCCAACCTTTTTCGACATATCTTGAATTTTATGTCAAAAATGACGTTTGCAGACCCCAAAATAAAGAGAAATTTTTCCTATACGGCATACTCTATTATTTAATTTGAGTTGAATTCCTTGTGAAAAGAGGCCCAATTTTGTATATTGAGTGGATATTTTGGATGTAAATTAATACAAGGTGACTAAAAATTAAGCACAAAAATTAACTGATAAAAAACGTAAATAGCCAATTTTTTCAAATGGAAACCCCCTACTTTTAAATTTTTAACGTAATAAGCATTAAAAAATAAGGTAACTTTGTATTAAGTGGTCTATTCCGAAAATGCATAGTTTTCGAAATAATTGACAATTTAACATTTTGTATTGTAAAAGTGCTATACGTCTCTTTAATTTTGTTATTAGTGGGACATGACAGCGGGACGCGGCGAAAAAAAGACATGGTCCATTAATAACAAAATTAAAGAGCCGTATGTTAAATTGTCAATTATTTCGAAAACTATGCATTTTCGGAATAGACCACCTAATACAAAGTTACCTTATTGTTTAATGCTTAATACGTTAAAAATTTAAAAGTAGGGGTTTTCATTTGAAAAAATTGACTTTTTACGTTTTTTATCAGTTAATTTTTGTGCTTAATTTTTAGTCACCTTGTATTAATTTAAATCCACTCAATATACAAAATTGGGCCTCTTTTCACCAGGAATTTAAATCAAATTAAATAATAGAGTATGCCGTATAGGAAAAATTTCTCTTTATTTTGGGGTCTGCAAACGTAATTTTTGACATAAAATTCAAGATATGTCGAAAACGGTTGGACTTAGGTATAGCATATTATACACAAAATATATCTAGAATTTTCTGGGGAATCCAAAAATGTAATAATATATAAGGTGTTCCATTAGAAATAAGGAAGTTAGCATCGACTTCCGGTACAACCGGAAGTGCCACCATCTTGATAATATTTTATACGAGTTGCTCTCATCGATATTAGTAAACTACCAAATTTTCAAAATTTTCCGTTGCTAAGTTTTTGAGAAATCGACCGCGTCGGTTCGTCGTGGGACACCCTGTACAGCATTTTATTAAGTGGTGGGTAAGTTTTGGTTAGTTCTGGGCATTTTGGTCAGTTTTGGTTAAAAAAAGAAAGAATAGAAAAAAATTTAAAAATATTTTTTTAAAACTTCTCTTTTGTCGCCAAAAAATATCTGAATGATATATATGCTAGTCCTGTGCAAAATTACAGATAAATCGAAGAGAGGGCGTTTTCAAAAGTTTTAAAATAGCACTGTAAAATTTTTTAATTGTTTAATTTAATTACATTTATTTAAATCTAATTCAATAAGAATCATTTTTTTCTTTTTATTTTTGTACATATTTTTTAATCGAAAGAGAGAGGAAATTGATTTTTCCACGATTTTGATTATTGCCGCCAAAAAATCTCTAAACATTATTTTTTATGCTGTAAAAAAGTTTTGTACAAATCGAAGGGAGTTTTTCAAAAGTTTAGCCGAAAAACCACTGAGGAAAGCAGATTTCAACCCTTTTTCACGATAGCGGATGATAAGATATATTGTTGTAAGAAAGCCTTGGAAAATATAAACATATATCCCCTATAAAATGTTACTTTTTTGTTGTTTAAAAGTTAGGACATATGTTAATACGAACTTTTTTTCGTATTTCATTTAAGTCTGTCGGTAAAATTTTTGCAATTATAAAGAAACACCCTTTATATACAGGGTGTCCGGGAAATTGTAAAAAATCTCTCGGGTAGAAGAAACACGTGAAAAGAATACTAGAAGTTTATATAAACTTTTTGTGTAGGCCTTCTCTTCGGAGATATTGGCTTCCAAAGAGCTCCAATGGATTCAAGTTGTTTAGACATACTTATCGAACCACCAGGTATATTTTAATTTTATTTAAACAAGTAATACCAAGTAAGACTCTTTAAATTACTATCAAAGAAAGTATTGTAAATTACTTACAGCTGCGGGGACTGCCCTGTATTAATATGAACACATACATTAAAAATATTTAGATATAAGAATATTATATTTACATGCTACAAAAATAAAAAAAGTATATTTAAAATGAGGGTAATAAGTCTGAAACAAAGAAAATTTATTTAAAAAAGCAGACTAGTAAATTAGTAAAAAAAAAAATTGAAAATAAATAAATAAAACCATTAAAAAAGCTTAGTTGCCAAAAAAAGAAAAGCACATTTATATAGTAAAAATATAACAGGAAAACAAAGGGTGGTGCAAAACAGGAGTTACAAACATGTCACGTTATTAAAATTCGGAGAAATCCACAAGGAAAAATAAATAAATACGGTAGATCAAAAAGTTTAACATATAATTAAACAAAGTACTGAAGTTGGGCGTTTTTTTTAACATATTATGTTTTTAGAGTAAACTATAGCTAGATAATACTAAAAGTAGCCTACTAAAAAAATGTAGGAAATTAACAGCAAAAAGAGAAAAATCTTATATCTGTAGACCCGACAATTTTGTCACAAAGTAAAGAACTCAGATAAAACTTTTAAAATTAATAGGACACGCAAACTACAGACTAAGAAACTAAAACGCTATATGAGTATTTACAAAATAACAAGCCATAACATAGAGAAATTAAAAACATATACCTTTAAAAGAATTCCCACAAATATTTGGTAAACAAAATGCTTAACTCGTTCCTTATCTGTGTTTAAGAGATAGCAACGGTGCTTATCAAGAATTTTATAATAAAAAATGGTGAAAGCAGACACAATAAATGGGTAGTTGCTATTTAATTTATAGTATATAATAGTATTTATTTAGCTAATTTAATTAAAAACTTTAATCTTATTTTTGTTTTAGTAGTATTTTGCAATTATCATAAGCATAGTCTTTAATTAAGACCTTTTAACATTCAGAATTAATAAGGTTTATTAAATGGTCTTTTTTTTAAATAATATAATTTAATTAAAAATAGAAAACACAAATGTATTTTGTTTAATTAAACTTGTTTAATTATTACTATTAAAGAAAGGTTAAAAATTAAATTTTATTGTAACAGCAAATATTCACTATTTAACTAGGAAAATGTAACAAGAATTATTTAAATTTACATTACTGTGTTTATAAGCGGTTTTATCATACTTATTTATATTCAGTTTTATGTTTCTTTTTCATCGTCGAAAATCTTTAGGCCTAAAAATAAATATTTATTTTGTAGGATAAATAAAACAAAAATTTACGTAATGAAATACTTATATTAAGTTATATACAAAAAATTATTGCGGTATATATAAGAAATCGTACTAAGTATAACGTTAGAAATTAATTAATATTTTTTTATAAAACACTAATACAAATCTACATTTACCAAATTCACAATTTATTTTAGGACGAATACAATTCTATCACTAATGTGTCGAAATATTTGAAGTGCCCATGTAAAATACAAAAATGGGGTTATGTCATTGAATTATGCAGAGGTATATTAAAAAAGTAAAGTGCATATATATATATATATATATATATATATATATATATATATATATATATATATATATATATATATATATATATAAACTGTATAAATTAGTACGCCTTATATTTGTTGGAATGTTCTTTAATTTCAAAATAACTTTATTTCTAATTAATAATTTTAATTCCAAATGTTAAAAATAAATAACACAGGTTTTGTAGGGCACATTTCTAGGATATAAGTTATCTCAACTTTTTAATATACCTTAGGATAGATTAAAAGAAAACCCCTAAATAAAATTATTTAAATACCAGCTCTTCCCTAATCTTTACATAAGACAGAAGTATGTTAGAATGTAAATGTAACCAAGTCGGTGAAACAAACATCTTTTATTGTAGAATAGTGCAATTATTAATAAATAAATTAATGTTTTCATAGAGGTAGTAGATCAATCCAATTATGATTTTACTTTATATGCAATAAATATCCTAAAAGTGAAATGCATGTAGTATAAATATCATTTTAATTGCACTGCCCTCTAATATCGGTTGTTTTCTTAGATGATACAGCTTAAACATAAATTTTATTAATATCACAACAATGGGTTTATGGAAAAATGGTTTCAATGTAAGATGCATGTTTAAAGAAATAAAAAAATACTAGGCCATAACCTTATCTTTAAAACATGTGTTTTTTTTTTATAAAGTTATGAAATAAACTATTTATGTATGTATTAGGAAAAAATAATATTTAATTACATATTTAAAATAATATAAAGGCGTAATATTTTTAGTGACATACATTTTTAATAAATTTGGCGAGATTCTAACTTTTTAGCTTACAAAGTTCAAAAATCGATACTTAAAAAGTTTTGAGTATTAAAACTGTGCAAACTACATAATTTTCTTAATAATATACTATCTTATAGGTACCTATCTAATTTATTGTTACTTATTTACAATAAATACCTTGAAAAAATGAATTAAATAAATAATAAAAGTTATACCATAACGTACCGTGTCAGTATATAACTTAAAATAAATCTAGTAAATCAAAATGGTCAGACTCGTCAATTTTTATTTTTTATTTTGAATTTTTTAGTTTAAGTTACATGTAAGGTAGCTCATTTGGCTAATTTTTAAATAAACACTTTTATTTTTTGGTTTTAACGTAAAACTCTAGGTAAATTTTATGTGACATACCGTACAGTAACTACTTTTTTTCACGATAAGAAAAAAATCAAAAAGTGATATTTTTTATATAATTTTTATTTAACTGAAATATTATCACATCACCTCTAGTTTGACATATGATCGTAAATTTTAAATTCTTTATTAAACCGCTTTAAAAATAATATATATTTAAACTGTTTTTATCTTGAGAATAAGTCATTTCTGCTATAGGGTATCACACATGAAATTTATTCTAGAATTTTACGTATATATAACAATATAATACAAAATGAAAGTGGCAATTAAAAAAAAGAATAATTTAGATTCTTTGTTTTGTTTATGATCTACCTTACTTAAATAATTTTAAAGAAAAAATGCAAAATATAACTTAACAATAGACAGGTCCGAGCAGTTTTTCAAAAACGATATCATTTTTCATTAATCGAATTTATTTCAAGTTACAGATTAGCACGGAAAAAAGAATAATACGTAGAACGTACAACCCAAATTCTCTAAAAAACTATTTAGGATATAGTTTTCATAGAAACACCACAGTTAATGTACAAACTATATTTTTTGTGTCATACAAAAACTGTTTACCCACAAACTATGAATTATTTTTTACACAACATCCCAGTAATAATTACCCTTGTGTATTTATATACTAGGTGTCCCGAAATTAGCACACAATATTTTTCTTCCTAATATGAAAGTAAAAACAAAAAATTCGTAAAAAATATGACTTTAAAAATTGCTTGCTGTTTAATTCTAACAATAAAATAATATAAAGAAAGAAGTCAATATAAGCTTTTTCAAAATATAGACAGACCATTTACGCGGTGAGCTACCTGTAGCAGTTATTGTATTTATACGAATATAACTAGTTTTAAAATGTTTACTTTATGCACTAAAAGTATAAGCTTAATTTTTGATATATCATGTATCTTAACACCGTTGAAATACATGGTGTATCAATAAAAAACGTAAAAGCAAAATATTTGTATATTGTGTAGGTGTAAGTTGTGATTGGAATTCGCCATTCGTTCTTGCGAAACGCGATCTGTCAACGATCAAAGCTGTCACATTAGTCCACAAAAATGATCGAAGTCTTTACACCGAAAAAAATTATTTTTGATTTACCTTAGTTGAAAGAGGTAAAATTTTAGTAGCAAATTTTAATACTTATGTATTTACACCAGAAAAATTACGCGTGTCGGCATTAAAACCTTAAACCAAAAATTTGGTCCACCCTATGCAAACAAGGCTCATTTTAAACAAATGAAAAAGGTAAATCCTTACTTCACAAAATCCCCCTTCACCTACATGATTTTAGGTACAAATTTAACATAAAATTTCATAGCTAAATAGTAATGTAAAATACAGGGTGTAAAAAGTATAATGCTTACGATTTTAATGGGCGATAGTGGAGATCAAAACAAGTCGAAAAAGCCAAAAACATATGAGTCAAAAATTAACCGTTTTCGAAATATGGCCTTTCAAAGTTTAAAAAAATTGGCAACACCGCGCCTGTTTCATACTTTTTTTAAGGAGATGTTATTTATATACAAATAATAAAAATTACTTCTTGCAATTTATTTTGATAATTAATTTGAAATTAAATTTATGTAAAAAACAATACATTATTGTTTGGTTAATATTTGTAATTAAAAAATAATTTTACTCACCACAAAAGGCTAAATATTCATTTTTGGAGCACAAATAATTATTTTTTAAAACAGCACTTTTTTATTTTACTTGAAGAATAATACACTACAGTTGTAAATGTATAACATATTCGCATTTTTCCCGATTAAAAAACAACCAAAAATATCGGGGCCGTTTAACACGTACCTATTTACAACTGACCACACAAGGACAGTGTTTCTAGCTAGATGGTTCCGTTGCCAATTGTTTTTTACATTTTTAACTGGGGGAAAAATTATTATAAGTATTTTTTTTTTAATTTGTAGATTAAAACATTTGAAACTTAGTTTGTTTTATTAGCAAATGAATCTACTGATTAGCGATCAAGACAAAAATTTCAGGTTTTCAGAAATAATTGCTTTCAAAGTTTAAACTTTGACATCGTTTAGACAAAAATCTGTCAAGTTTTGACACATATGGTATATGAGCTTTTCGACTTGTTTTGAGCTCCACTATCGTCCATTAAAATTATGAGCATCATACTTTTTACACCCTGTATAACACAAGTAAAAATTAAAAGGCTAAAAACGATGTACACTATAACTCAAAGCATCAAAGTTTTGGAGATAATTTAAAAGATATATATATTAAAAGATACTTTTATTATTATAATTTTTTCGAAAGTTTACAGGGTAATTCAAATTTGATTTTCACCATTGTGATCACAGACACTACAGGAAATGCAAAGACGGTTAAATTTTAAATTGATGTTAATGCTTGCTTTGATTTACACACAAAACAATGTGGAACAAGAATAATTACACACCTTAATCTATGTTTCATAAAAAAATATTATGGCAAGAAAGAGATGGATTAAAATTGAAGATAAAAACAGTATAAAACCAACAATAGTAATTTTAAAGTCATATATTTTAGGTAATTAAAAAAAATAAAATGAAACTAAATCAACCTTTACCACATAAATAATTTTTAAATTACTTAAAATGTGCTTTAAAAATAAACAATAAATATTTGTTTTGTTTAAATTAATTATGGGAATTCACTTAATTTATTTATGCGTAAAAGCAGACAGAAAAATCTGGGTGTTTTATTATTAAATTATCAAGTTAGCTTTAATTTTTTCCGAAAATGATAAAAGGTGTAAGGATTTTCTAATGTCCAGGAAAGTTTAGCAGTTGCATATTTATATTTTAAATGGTGAATACATAATTTAGTAAATTAATTAAGAAAATAATATAAAGATATAGGTACCCGATATATTTTTCAGATGCAAATATATATGCCTTAGAATATTACCAATGTTAGTTTTTAAAATGTAAATATTAGCAGGTATATATTATTTTTCTGATAAAAACAAATAGAACATGACCTATTAGCCTTTAATAATCATTAATATGAAAAAATTAAACATATAGGTATTTAAAGTTTACCTATTTACGTTGTTTACTTATATAATTTGAATAACATGTGTCGTATATGTAATACTCGTATATGAATTTATTATTTTTATAATATGGCCGGAATACTTGCTACAACGCATTTTTTATATATTATTAAATTATTTTTATTATTAAGTAATGGCAGTAACGATTAATTAGACTAGTTCATAGGTAGTAGTATTAACAAATATAGTTTATTTAGGTACAGGTAGTATTTTCTGTATTAATATACGAAATATGGAAGGGTAATGTATGAAACACAGAGTTAATACAAGATTATTAATTGTTTTAAATAAGGAACTAACTCAAATATTAAATGGGACACAATAAATGTTAATTTTGGTAATCTCAGAATTTTTTATTTAAAAAAATATTTAACACCTTATGTGTAATGTAAACCTTAAATAAAAAATCATATCAATTTATGAAAAAACAAAACCGCCTTAGAAGGAACAAATCTGATATTAAAATAAGGAATAATTTCAAAGTAATATAATAAAATACAATACAATACAATACAATACAGAACAATATCGGACATTTTAACTATATGGTTATCGCCAGGTAGTCTGATGACTACAGATTATTTTTAAGCAAGATTTTATTTTTAGTGAATGTTGTAAATATGTATATGTATAAACAAGGCAATGTAGAATATATTATTTTGTAAAATACACAAAACAAAGTATTAATGATAATGATAATGTTTAAAATAAGAAAACTTGGAGTAAAAAATTACTAAAAGATAAAACTTCTGGTAAGTTAAAACTGAAAAACTTAAATTAGGCTATGTTCAGTTTTAAAGCTGATTACATTCGAAATTTAGTACAAACCCAGTTACTTTTATAGTATTAATAATCTCATTATTATTTGTAAAATTGCTACAACTTGTTAATTTGTTTTTTCCATAAAAAGTTTTTTGCTAACCAAACCCTATTAGTATAGGATTTATAAGAAAGACATGTACGGTATGTGCCATTCCTGTATGCCTTGAATTATAAAAATTGTAGTATTACCTCCCATGATTAGGTTTTGTTATTTTATTCGATAAAAACATAATATGAAGCAAAATATTTTTTTAGTATTTCTAGGGTGTTTGAAAGCCTAAATAAAAAATTACCGAGTTTAGAAACAAAGTTATTTACTAAAATAACATGTTCATATAATGAAAATTCTCCACTAAAGGTAATACATACTCTTTTTTAAATTATATTAAATTTTGTGTGGAAGATAAATCATACTGAAATAAAAGTAAGTTTGTATTTTAAAAATAAATCGATTTTTTAATGATCTTCGAAAATTAAATTCTTCCAAACCAATAATATAAGGAACTTTTTTCTTAATTCTAAACAAATAATTTTTTTAAGCTAACCCTAAAATCATTTTTAATATATCGTTAAATTTGTGCAATTGTGCACACATTAACGGAACGTCTGATGACTATTAAAAGTTTTTCTTTAATAAGAATATTCTAAACCTTACTGATTTAAATCAGCAGTTTAAGGGTTTTACTTCTAGTTAGTGTAGTATCCCTATTGTAGTTAATGATCTGACCGTAATTGCAATACTTACTGTACCCATGTAGTAATGGCGGAATTTAGTTAAATATACTATACACGTTGAGCAATTTAAAATAAGAGTATATACAGGGTGTCCAGTAATACCATTCAAGGAGTGATCCTACATGTTAAATTATGAAAAAAAGTTAATAATATTTATTATTAATATCAAGGGCGTCGATTATATTTTTTCCTGGGAGGGGTAATTTTAGTATCGGAAAAAACAACTGTGAACACAAACCTGACAAAATATGTGACATAAACTGTTATTTGCTGGAAAATAATCATGTTGTTATTGAGTCAAAATCATGGTCAAAGTATTTATTGATGCTAATATGTACATTTATAATGTTTGCACACATTTTTCATAAACTTAAACAGAAAAAAATTGTTTGTAGTACGGATCCAAAATTGGTTCTTAGCACTCATTTGTTATTCCGAACCCAGCTGACGCTTCATGCGAAAACAACAAATTCGTCCTGAAAATCTCATCATTTAAGCCACTTGATACAAAAATAACTATATAATAATAATAATATCATTTTTCTTCCATATATCTTTCGCCTGTTAAGTTTCTTAGTTTTTAGTATCCAAAGTATAGATGCAAGATAAAAATATAGTAACAATTAAATATAATTAACCATAACAAGGAGCTTTGTATTTGCGAAGTTATTAATAATTGAAAAATAACACAGTGCACTAACTAGTTCAAACTTTAATTACATGCCAAACATGTATTCAGACATAAAGAAACTTGTTATACATATGTACCAATATCTTTTTGTTACATAATGAACGAAACAAAGAACTTAATCCTAAATTACTATTTTTAAATTGACAAATTTTTGTTTAACATAACTTTTTTAAAAAAACCGCTTTATTGAAATCAAGTATTAAACACCAACTATAATATAAAATCCAAATGTATTTTTTTCATTTTTGCAAATCTGTTCACAATGGAATTTATATTTATTGGTATGTCTCTATTCACATGTAAAAGCGCTAGACCAACTAATCGTTCTTGACTCATAGATGCCCTTAACCAGGTTTTCCATCTTTTTAGTGCAGAAAAACTTCACTCCGAGAATGCAACGCTCACTGGCATAGTACATACAACATATAATGCTAAATGAACGTAAGGGTATAACTGTTTATCACCCGTTTTAAGAGTTGAAATTGCAGAATCTGGGATATTTGTTTCATTTTTTCATTTTTTAAACCATAGTTCTAACTCAGTTATAACCAGCATTAAAATTATGTCGTTACTTTCATTTTTGAATTTGTGCATGTAAAAATATTTTAGGTTACAAATTTGCACTATACTTTAATATATGTGTGTTGTAAGTTTAATTGTCAATTCGGGAGAATATATTTGCCGACGACGTGGAAAGTAGGTTTTGGGGGTAGTTATCCCCCATTACCCCCCCCCCCCTTATCGACGCCCTTGAATAATATTAACATAGGTCCGCAAATGCGTCATAATGTTGCAAGGCGATTCAAAGATGGTTTTATTTTATATCTCTGGAACCGTTTCAAATAGCTATCTGCGTTTTGGCATATAAATTACTTTTAAAGGTAGGTACTTTGCAGTGTTTTTACTAAATTAATATTTTAATCTGGGGCGTACCGACCGGGGGGTGGGGGGCTCGATTTAATTTGTTCACAAGTTTATTAAAAGTAATATTTTTGCAGTTTTCTTTAGAAATTCTGATTCCGCGGTATAAATGACATAAAAGAGATATTCTTGTAAAAAAACCTCTCAGGCTAGCCGTTTTCGAGAAAACACCCTTCAGAGAAAATAGTGCATACATGGACGCCTAATAATAATAAAAATTTATACATAAAAGTAGTCTCTAGTTAGGGTAAACAAATTTAACATAAGGTTAAAAAATAAAGGTTATTCGATTAATATTGTGTTAATAACAGTGTAATTAAAAAAATATTGTTTTCGCCTTTCAAAAATGCCGGAATACTCTTTTGCTTGGGCGACCAGGCATGTACAATTGTCTTTGGAGAGTGTTTTCGAAAACGGCTAGCCTGACAGGTTTCCTACAAGAATACTTTTTTATGTCATTTACATCGCAAAATCAGAATTTCAAAAAAAAACTTTAAAAATAT
Organism: Listronotus oregonensis; assembly: GCA_019359885.1. Lineage (NCBI taxonomy): Eukaryota > Metazoa > Arthropoda > Insecta > Coleoptera > Curculionidae > Listronotus > Listronotus oregonensis. The sequence continues at coordinate 25,952 of JAHBCN010000658.1, forward strand.
GACGTTTAATAAAATGTGAACAAATTAAATCGAGGCCTCTCCAGTCGGTACGACCCTAATTAAAATAATAATTTAGTAAACACACTGAAAAGTAGCTACTATTAAAAGCAATTCATATGCCAAAACTCAAATGGCTATTTGAAATGGTTCCAGAGATATAAAATAAAACCCATATCCCGATGACATCTTTAAATCGCCATAGCAACCTTACAGCATTTGCAGATCTATGTTAAAATGAACTTTTCTTCGTAATTTAACATGTAGAATCACCCTTAGAATTATTCGACGGTATTTCCGGACACCCTGTAAAATAAAAAATTTATTATTTACGCTGCTACTGGTAATAAGACCTTTAGACTACGAAATATGATATTGTATTCATAACAATATATTGACAGAGATTGCACTATTTATTGTCATAAGCTATTAAATATAGGGCAAGTTATTTATTCCATTGATAAAAAGTACGCTGAATTTATGCGCTGAACGTCAAATGACGTCATAAGAAGTTCTGATGGAACGAGTTAATTTATTAAATGTTTAAAAACGCTTTGCTTTTTGTTCTGCAACTGTCAATGCTCAGCTGATTGTTGTGTTTTTCTTCCGTATTTATTTATATTTTTTTGCTCAAGTATTTTATAAAAACATTTGGATGGAATCCATTGGACTCTCTAGTGGTAGTTTAAAAACGGTTTCATGAATAAGCGCTTAATACGCTGGATCCATCGATACAATTAAAAACTTGCCCATATACTTTGGATGGAAAATAAAAAAACAATTTATATTATCTTTTAGTGTTTATTTTATGTGGAGTGAAAAACAAACTTTTGTATGCACGAATGGCTTTACTGGTTGTTCCCGAGTAGCGACTTCTAATATTGGAGCAATTGGCATTAGGATAAATTACGTGCCTTTTAGGATTTAGATATATAATGTGCTACTTTGGACGCAATCATCTTAGCAGAGTGTGCATACAAATAAATTTTTATTTAGTTTCTAAATTTCTTATGGTTTAAAAGATCTGTAAAAAGTGTATTTTTTTATGAGGTCTAATGTAAAGAAATAGTGGTTTTGCAGTTTAAAAAAAAATTTTTGTTCTAAAAATACAAAACTGTGGTCTATATTCACTCTTTAAAAATAAGATTTTCAATTTACAGTGTTATTTCTAAGGAAACAATTTTAAAAGACACTGACGTAAATTTAGAACAATAGGGACAAAATGTTAAAAAAAATACTGATAAAAAGTTGTTTTTAGTACCTACTTTTTAACTAAGGAATTAATTAGACATGTAGTAGGATTACCGAAAAAATATGCGTTAATTTCTAATAAATAAATATACTATTAAAGTAAACTGGTCATATGGTGGTATTAAAATAATATCTCAGCTATCACTATACTTCATATGTAACTACCTGAATACAAAATAGAAACTAACATAATAATTTAATTTTTAAAATCGATCTTTATATACTTGAAAATAAAAAAGTCAATACCGCCATTACCAGTAATAATAAATATTAAAAAATATATTTAAATAAATTAATTCGTGGTAATATAGTGTTAATATTGAGTGTAAGATTATTAAGATGACATCTTAATTTATTCTTATACTTAAAGTGTACACTTTACTGACTATGAAGCCGACCTTGCTTGATTTTTGGTTGCATGTTTATTGAAGGTCCTTTGGGCACTGCACCCACTATTCGTACCTACAAAAATAATAATTATAAAAATATGGATTGCATATGCACTGGTTTTGTTTAGAAAAAATAAACAGTGTATTTTTTATATGCTGCTGCCGAATATTTGTAGTAAACTTCATAGGACTCTCTAAGATAAATTTATTTACATAGATAAGTTTTTTATGGCTTCATTCTTAATAACTGTGGTTTACTTAATAAAAAATTTATTAAAAAATATTCTGGACACTAAATCGCATTTTTACCAGATTAAAAAAACTTCAGAACTGAATTATTGCATTTTGTGGAAGAGTCTGAGTTCAGAAAAAACGGAGAAAGTAAGTTTAAAAAATTTAAATTTAGACTTATAACGTTAAAATAGGTCGATCAATTCCAACTTAGATATGTCTGAAAATTCTGGCTAGGGGGCGACAAAAATTTTAAGATTTTTTTTTAAATCATGCTATTGATTTCAATGACACGATAAAACTATAGCCAATTGAAAGCCGCACTACTGCCTCAGCTCAGCGGGTTTAAATTGCATTTTTTTTTACCTAAAAATAGTTTTTTTCAATATAACTCAAAAAACTATTGATTTAAGGAAAAAAAGGAATGAAACTAAAATTAATGGTCTAATAAAACTACGTAATTTTTTTATATTAAATTTTTTGTAGCCATTATAGTTTTTGAGATATTAACGATTAACATTTAAAATAAAAATTCAAATATCTCAAAAATTAAAAGAGTTACAAAAAATGTATAAAACCAAAAATATGCTTTCAATAAGCTCTATGAAAAAGGTAATATACACATTTTAAATATTTTATACTAGTAATAAAGGAGATATTATCAACAAATGAACTAATAACAATTGAAGAGGACAAACAATTTTTAATCAGTCAACAGCAAAAAGGTCGTCCCGGGTTTATGTATGGCATCGACTACCAGCTAACTGCTCAAGAAAAAGTAGCTGAAGAAAAATTTTAAAAAATTTCGGAGCGAGTTTAACAAAGTCTTCAAGAAAAATATGAACGAATGGAAACAGTGACACTTTTATCCTTGGAAAGCAGTTCCTTGGTCGAAATAGAGCGTAAACAGAAAGAAAGCTAGAATTCCAAGAGGAAGTACCGCTACCCCTTAAAAGAGCCTGGTCCATTGCAACAACAACAAAAAAGAAAATTTTATGGAGCAATTAAAACTCCAAAAATAATAGCTGCATTTGATGCCTTTCGATATTTATGGAGTTTGTATCTTGACAGCAGTAGCAGAAGCACTAAGATGTAATGTTTCATCTTTGTCTATAAGTAGAACAACTCTTCAGCGAACTAGGCAACATATGCGACAAGAAAGGGCTGCAAAATTAAAAGCAACTTTTAAAGAATTGGATTTATTAGCACCAATTATCCATTGGGATGGAAAACTCTTGCCTTTTTTGTCAGGGATGAAGAAAGTAAATAGACTTGCTGTGCTAATTACTAGTAGGGAAGTAGAGCAGTTGCTTGGAGTACCTCCTTTGCAGCATTCAATAGGTAAAAAACAATCTTGGCCGTTTATGAAACTTTAGTTGATTGGAATTTCGAAAAAAATATTAATGGTTTATGCTGCGACACCACAGCCTCGAATCTAGGGTATTTAAATGGCGCAGCTTCAACACTACAGTTAAAAAAAGACATTTTTATATTTCCCTTGTCGTCATCATATTTTGGAATAAATTTTGCAAAGTGTGTCTGATGTCAAAATGCCCTCTCCATTTGGCCCTGATGTTGCTTTACTCAAACGTTTTAGAGAATATTGGCCAAAAATTGATCAGACTAATTTTCAAACTGATTTTCAAGTCAATGAGCCTATTAATTTTTAATAATTTTTTTTGTAACTCTTTTAATTTTAAAGATATTTGCAATTTTATTTTAAATTTAAATCGTTGATATCTCAAAAACTAAAAGGGGTTAAAAAAAATTTGCGGCAATTATACGACATTATGCGAAATTATACGTCAAAAATTACGTAGTTTTATTAGATCATTAAATCTGATTACATACCTTTTTTTTTAAATCAATAGTTTTTGGGTTATATTAAAAAAACGAGCTTTTACGATTTTTTAAGATTAAGTAAAAATGCAATTTAAACCCGCTGAACTGAGGCAGTAGTGCGGCTTTGAATTGATTACAGTTCATAGTAATTCAATGTTAAAAATTCTTTTGTCTTTTTTATAAAGCTGTATTAGCATTTAAAAATATAGATGTCTAAAACACTTGTCTTATTCTGGGCTTTCTTTTTATTACCTTTATCCTTTTACGTGTTCCTTCCTAAATGTATTTACACTTTCTTGTTCCTCTTTTCTTACGTAACCTGTTTCGTCTTTTGGCACATTTACTAAAGTAATGCTTGTACTTACTTTTAAGAGTTTTTTTTTCAATATTGTTTTTTTTTAAATAATAGGTAAACGAAACGAAAAACGTTTACTATTTAAAAAAACCCTAAATACACATGTTTATCAAAAAATATAATTCTTAGGATTCTCTATCGGTTAAAAGAACGCAAATGCAGATATAAATAAGTTGGCTTAAAGCGACCTATGCTGTCGTTAGGAGTACGTCATAGATTTAGTAAATGTAGTTTTCGGACACCCTGCCTTTAAAAAAATCCTACAGAATTTATTAAAATATAAAAATTTACCCTTGTAACTTGTCGATTATCACTAAACTGTGGTGGTGGTGCAACAACCAGTTCTTGAGCTGAAAGTAGACTTGTTCGGGCTTCGTTAAATTCGGGTGGAGGTGGTAAACAAAATTCTTCCTTCTCGTCATTTTCGTTTTCTATCGGTGGTGGCAGTTGGGCCAAGGACACTGCATGTCTTTTAAGAAGACCTAAAACCGAAATAATAATTTAAAAAAAGAATGCCATAGAAGTTATAGCCTTAGACACAATAGTATTAGAAACGGAAAAAAACACTTGTTTTACTGCAGGTTCTTAGAATATTTTTACGACATGTAGTGCTTTAAAACCAAAAAAGTTATGACGAAATAATGGTAAACAAATAAATAAAATTGCCCAAAGCTAAGCCACTGGACCAAGTAGTAAGTTTATCATCAGAAGGGGTATATTGAACAATGTTTTAAGTGGTTTATTTAAGTTAAAAAACTCGATTTAAAAAATCTCAATTCTAAAAATCATTTTTACCGTCTGGGTTTCAAAAATGGGGCCGTTTAAAGCTATGTTTATATGACATTTTTGTCTTATTTTTGGCCAAGGAATTTCTTATTTAATATGATGTGTTTTGAAATTTGGAATCACCCTGCAAATGGAAAATTAATTTTATCCCTAAGTTTAGAGTCTAATAAATTTATTTTAGAAAATATTCTTTTGATCGATTTTCCATCCTGCAAGAAAATCCTAAAATATGTTTTTATGAATGATTCGCCACAACAATGTAAAACCTATCTTTAATTATTAATATTATAATTAAAAATTTAGAAAATATTTATATTTAACTAAAGAAAATTAAGGAGCAGAAAAATATATAAAGGAACATTATTAAAAAAAAAAAAAGAAAACCCAGAATATCATGTTTACTACTTGAAATTTAAATTAGCGATAAAGATTTGTTCAGTAATTGCATAAATATTATTAATCATTTACTTTTTATAGATAAATTCATCTGCATGTTTACTTACTGGCTTGTGGCCTTTGTATTTTAACAGAGGACAGAGTATTCGAATCACACTCCGTGCTGGAAATATTGGTAACTTCTTGATCAGAGCTGACTCCTGAAGAGCTATTATCTCCATCTTCAACTACCTCTATTTTATCACTTGCGTCCCTTTGCTTTTTAAAAAAATCATCTGGATAGGACTTGGATGATTTTAGTTGCGATCTTGTTTTCTGGATTTCATCCACACTAAAACCTTGGGGAACTGAATTGCTTCCTGAACTGCTGCCACTAAAACAAAGTAGATAAGTTAAATTAATCGTAAATATAAGCAATCAGTGGTGGTTGTCAACGTGGTCCAAATAGGAGTGTTTAAAACAACCTTTGGGCAACATTGATATCACCTCGACAAAATGGTCAATAGAAAATCGTGTGCAAAAAAAGGTAACAAAAGTAGGAATGAAGAGTAAATTAAGAAGAGTATGCAGTGGTTTCTGTCAAAATGGTAGACCAAAAAATGCACTGGACTTTAACACGGCTAAGGGTATATTACATCGTCAAATATTATATTAATTAAAGTTACACAATTAGAAAGTTGCAATAGACAAAAAGAAAAATGAAAAATTAAAGCCAGAAAATAGGTAGATCAAAATGTTACCTAAGGATAAAAATTATCTTATAAAAATTTAGAGGCCAATAAATAAATTAAATTTCTAAAAAAAAGGCAGAGCTGTAGAACATAAAACTGATAAAATTATAAATCAACACGAATATTTTTCATTATCTTTACAATTCCTATTTTTAAGAAAGACCAAATGAAAACGGGAACAGCAGACGAACAACAAAATCAAGTTGACGCTAAAGTAATTTCAGGAAAACTTAAAACAAATTAACACACCATCCCCTTTTTTATTTTTTAAAATAATTAGTATATTAGTCCATCAAAAACACTCAGGTAAGGTATAAGCCAAGTTCCTTTCAAAAATTCTCGGCCTCTTAAAGTACGAGTACTAAGATCTTAAATTAGACCAAGTTTTATCCAAAATTATGTTTCACTCTTTTTTGACTTGGTTTTAACTAATCTTTTGGTATTAATAAATGTTACTTTTTTATTAATACTTTTATTAATACAATTTTTTTTATTACTACAGATAGATCAGTAAAAAACTTGCCAAGTCAAAAAGAAGTGGAACAAAATTGTGGACAGAATCTGATGATGGTGGGATCTCTTTTTCTTTTTCTAGATTCAATAAATGAAAAAAATGCTGTTTTTTTCAGTATACCTTGCTCTGTACGTAGAACCTACAAAACATTTAGACTGAATATAAAGTGGGGAAAATGCTTATTTAAAAGTATCTGAAATCGCGCCTGGTTTGGGGTCTGATAGGTAAATGTGGCAATAATCTATGTTTATTGAATAAAAGCCCGTTTGTATTTTAAATTCTAAGACAATTATGACTTCGGAAACCCTGACTCAAGTAGATTGCAAAATTCTAAAATACCTCTTAAATATACAATATTACGGCCATGTTCTAGGGCGTGCCGTGTAAATATGTGTAGTTTTTAGAATTTTTTCTTTACTTGTGACCTAATACTTACTGGCTTACCAAATTTAAAGTTTTTACTCTTTGGGAAAGTCCCTTATAATTTTAATGCATCAATGAGTAGTAAAATGAGCGATTTTCAAAATCGAATATATCAAAAGTTACTTCACACAACTTTCCCATTTTTTTTACATCTAATACCAATATTTATGCGAATTTACACACCAAATTTCACCCCTTTATATGAAACGATAACAAAGTTATGGAGGGATGAGAAGACAATAAAATGTTTCGTGTAATATATACATTGCGTGCATCAGGCCAAAAGTTGTGGTTAGTTGTGGCACTATCGTAAACCTGGATCTTGAAAACGGTGGTAGACTTGCCCACGAAATTTAGATAAGTATTTAGATTTTTTGGACCTTTTTGGATTTCTCTTTTTTCTGTTTCAGACAATCTTTAAGTTTAGAGGGGTCAATAGGGCTGAGCACACTCAGTCTCTATTCCCCGGGACCTAAGTGATCCCACTTTGGTCCCATTGTATAACGATTTTTGGCGGGTACCTAACAAGGACTTTTTAAAACATTAATGAACCACAACAATATAAAACATATCTACTAAAGGTTTATCATGGGTCAACTTAACCGTTGACTTTCAATAAAAATGACAAGCAAATGCAAAAGTCATTGAAGAGAAAGGAAGAGGCAGATAATATTATCATTATTTAGAAATTGCACATCATTATAATTAATAAAAGCAAAATAACGTTATTATAAAAGATGTTAAATTAGCTACTTTGCAGGCTAAAGTGACAAAAAAAAAGAAAAAAATATATAAACAGTTTAGGCAAAGAAAAATAAAGCTTTTTCGTTGAAAGGAATTCTGGAGAAAGTAGCACAAAAGCAATTTTCAGACGTTTTTTTGTAGGTTACAAATTCAAACTCCAAAAGAAAACGGAAGTCTATGTTGGTACAGAATTTTTCGGATGTAAAGTGTATATGTCATTATTTCAGGTATCCCAATTCTGTGGTTCGATAAAACAAAATGACTGAAAAAATGTGTGCAATAAAGTCAAAAAAGTCGATAAAATCCGTAAAAAAAAACGGTAAAAACCAAAAATAATAAAACCTGTTTAATACTTTGTTGTTACAAGTCGTACGCAACCAAAATTAAAAGCTCTATTCCAATGTTAAATAAGTTTTTTTTTTAATGTTTTATAATTACAAATTATATTGAGGTAAATCAAGATTTCCTAACCGCAATCTAAATGTTTAATATGGAAAATAAAAAAAATTAAAGCAGAATCAGTAAAAAAGATTTAATTTAATTTAAATAATACCCTTAATTTAACACATTTTAGATCGCCAATTTATTTTAAATTTGTCTGAAAATCAATAACTTTACTTAGTACAGTTTTTGCTTCCTAATATAATAAATACTTACTTTAAAAACGTTTACATATATTTTACTTATATTTACCTTGCATTACTGTTTCCACTATTTTCCACCGGCTGCAACTGAACAGAGGACAATCTAGCTGCTAGACCTATAATATCCCTCTGTTCAGCATCACTTTCACCTTCTGAATCAGTGCAACTATAATCAGGTTCGGGTATTGATGGCGGTCCTGAATGATTTATCTGAATAATATTCGAGGCGGACTTGCTTGTTGGCAGTTTTTTTCTTTTACCCCTATTGCTTGCTAATGAATTCGACCTGCAAATAAAAATTATATGCAAAAACTATCTTTTTATGATAAAAACATTATTCATTAATAAACTTACTAAGCAAGAACGTTTCCATTAATATTTTAAACTTAATTGGTTCAGCTTAGTTAAAAGCTTACTTACTAAATCTACTAATAATAAAGTACCGTTCAATTTAACTGCAACTGAACATTATTTTGGTAAATTCTAGATCTATATTAGACTTAAAAAAAAAACACATTATACATATTTTTATTTCGAAAATTGATTTTTTAAAATATTATCCTATCTGTATGTAACGGTTTATCGCAGCGGTTATTTTTTTTTCAGACGATTCTGAATGATTATAAGTATTCTTTTAATTGTAGGTTAAAACTTTATTTCAAAAAAATTGAATAACACGTCAATAGCCGTAAAAGTCATTAAATTTTAGTTTTTTAAATAATCACTTCTCAAAGTTTCCGTGAGCTCTACATATTCTGTATTCAAGATTTCATTTTCATTTCAAAATCATCATTGACATAGATTTGATTATTTTTTAAAGGCTCTGTTTTACTTGCCATGTAATCATGTTATTATATAAAAAACATAAACAGAAACGCAAACAACATTAACCAAGAGACAACAGTAACAGGATCATGACTTTAAAATACTATTTTTTTGCTAAGTTACATGTATATTTTCTTTTGCGTTAATAAATATAATTTAAAACACATTAAAACAAACAAAGATAATGCAATATGAATTATCTTGTATAAATCTAGTAAATCCTATATTTTTAAAGTCGGTTAGCTAAACTTTATTTGCATATAAAGCAGAGTATACTGGCTGCTCAGTAAAAAAATACAAATTTGGATGTCATGATCTTTAAAACACCGTGTTTTATTATTATTTTTTTGATAAAAATACTACCATATAAAAAACGTTAACGTGTATTTGAAGTTGATCGATCTATTCACTAGAATAACGTGCATTAAAAATCACCTCGGCCGGTGCGGCGAGGCAATGATCCTCTGGCAAATAAAATAGAGCCTTAAGAAAATAATCATATTTACGCAATTAATAACTTTTTTTAAAAAAGACATAAAATGTTTTGAGATAAATGTTCTCTATAAGTTTAAAAAAAATGAAATTTTGAACCAGAATAGGTAGCTCTCACGAAAAGTTTAAAAAGTGATAATTTTTTTAAAAATAGAAATAAAATTTTAATACGTACAAACATTTAAAATGATCGGAAAAAAATTAACCGATGCAAACAAAATAATATTTTAAAAAACGAAGCTGATATCAAAAATCGGAAAAATTTGTTTTTTGGAAAGCACCAGCATCGCATCTCCGTGGCTTACAACCCAGGGTGGGTTTTTGCCGATTTCACAATAGTCCTCCACTGTTGTCTGTCACTCATGGCATCAAGTGGATTTTGGATGCCCATTGCCCTTGGGTCTTTGGCAATATTGTCTCTCTATCGGAGTAGTGGGTGACCTAGGGGTCTTTTACCAATTGGTGCTTTCTTCCATACAAGCCTGGCAGTGCGATTATCCCGTAGTCTTCTTACATGTCGCGCTCACTGTAATCGTTTGGATTTTATTTTTCGGACAATGTTAGACTCTCCGTATAGATCTTCTAGCTCCCTGTTTGTACGAATTCTGTATCTTCTCGTTGTTGCGTCTACGGTTGGACCATAGATTTTTCTGAGTACTCTCCGCTCAAAGACTCGGAGGCGTTCTTTATTTGCTCCTGTCAGCGTCCACGTTTCACATCCGTACATCACAACTGATCTAATTATTGTGTTGTTTATGTTTACCTTTGTACATCTTGATGTCTGCTTTGATTTTATTAGATTGTGAGATGTATAAAGGCATTTGTTATCGGTTTATATTTTACAGTTTACTTCTTCTGCCCCATCAGTGTCATCTGATAGCGTTGTTCCAAGATATTTAAATTTTTTGACACGTTCGAAGTTGTATTGTAACGTTACGACCTATTCTCTTTCTGGTCCGGTTGTTTCTGGTGGAATACATATATTTTATTTTTTCTTCGTTAATCTTGATCCCGAGATTTTCAGCATGTTTTTCGAAATTGCTGAATGTATTTTTGACATCTAGTCTGCTGTTTCAAATGATATCAACGTCATCCGCAAAAGCCAGGAGTAGGTTAGGGCCATTATTTTGAAAGACCGTTGCTGGAGGGCAGATTTCAGCCCTTCTGGTGACATATTCAGCAATATTAAAAATCAACGGTGATAGGGCATCACCTTGTTAAAGGCCGTTGTTTTTTTAAATGGACTTCTGAATAACACTATATAATTAAAAAGGAAAAAAAATATTTGTAGATCGTCGCATTTGATAAAGTTTTGGTACCAACAATAAAAATGGGAAAAACTTTTAAAATCTGAAACAGCTATATTTCTGCAAAAAAGTTTGCCTACAAAACGGTGAAAACCGAATTTAATTTTATTAAAACTTTTTTAAAGAGTAATAATCATTTGGAATTTAAGAAAAAAAATCCAGTTACAGTTGAATGGAGCAGCAGTTTATTTCTTCATGAGTAAGTTACCTAGAAGTTCGAATTGGTTGAGCATAAGGATTTGTTGCTTCCTGGACCTTTTTAATATCAACAGGTGCTGATGTATTAAGCGGTTGAAACTGAGTACTTGACTGCTTCATACTTTGGGATTTTCTTAACTGAGATCTAGAGGCGTGTGAAGGTAAGCTTTTTGATCGATAACCCACAGTTTTTATATCTTCAGGCGAAGCGTACAGCTTTGCACTAGTTGTGGGTTTAAAGGAAGAAGCAATACCTAAAAGAAAATTTTTAAAATTGATTATACGCTTAAAATTAAAATAAAATATTAAAAAATCAAGCACTCAAAAAATAAAATAATTTGAGCTTTTTTTTACCAGGCACGGTGGTTGAAGTTTAAAAATAACAAATTAAAATGTAAGGTAATATAACAAAATACTAGCAATTATTTGACCGGCTACTTTTTAATGTATTCTTTAAAACGTGATTATTGGTAAAAATAATTACATGTTTTTAGGTTATTTTGATTATCGTCAGTTGATTTTACGCAGCTTGTGCGTCTTACCTTCTTGCAACATCTCTCTTGTTAATGTATCTGATCTAGGTCTTGAAGGAAATTTCACAACCTGGACTTGAGGGGGTGGTGGAGGAGGATGAGTAGGAGGCGGAAGATTTCGATTCACACTGGGTAAAACACCTAAATTTTCTTGACTACGATGATTTTTAATATTTGGTAACGTTTGAGAATTTAGGTAGGCGACTTCTTGAGCGAGATCCGGTGTACTGTGAAAGTCCCGTCGAAGTTCTCTTCCGCCAAAGATATCCAGGAATCTGCCTTTGCCCTGGAAGTTTCAGAATAAATTTAAAAAACTGTTATGCAACTGCCGTCGTAGCTGGCTCGCCATTTTAGGTTTACAAATTGATATTTATCAACAGACCAATTTGGTCACCCTCGCAATGAGTTAACAAGAAATTACTTGTTTTTTTATTTTTTGATTTGTAAAGATTATTGTTTAATAAACCAGATTTCTTAAATATTATATATTTATGTCTTTCTATAAAAATTATAATTGTGTGTCTATGTTCAAATTTTGTAATTTAAAAGAAATGATACTTCAATCTCCTTTTTATTAAAATCAGAATTTTTATGCTGTTTAATAAATATATTTTTAACTTTACATTCTGCTTTAAAACATTTTGTTAGATACAATATAAAAAAACATACAATTACAATTTTTGTAATTAAAAAAATCAAACATTTGTTTATCTTTAGTTGTTTAATTTTTGAAAGATACATCCAAAATTCATGGCGTCTTTTAAAGGAACCTTATGGAACACAATCAACATTATTTAACAATGCTATACAGAGAAAAAGTATTACCTTGGACCGATTTCTTTTCATTTCAGCCACACTTGCATAAACTCTTCCTTTTGCTGGTGAACTTGGAATAGTTGAATTTTCCGAGTTAATCTTACTATCGCTCATCATACTGCTGTTTGTACGGTCTACCTCTAGTTGCTTATAAAAAAGTTCTTCCAAAGCTATATGGCCTATTCTTGTAGAAGTTGGTCTTTGCCTTATGGAAGCAGTTCTTGGCTGCACTGGAGTGGAGCTGCCCGTTCCACATGGCGTTTGTTGAATTGACTCTGCTGAACTAGATTTTGCAATGTCATCAGTCTCATCTCTATCTCCTCCTAAATTCAAAAAGAACTTTAAAATGTCTGATAAAACATACATCCTTCTTAATATCAAAATAGTCATAATAAAATGTCCAGTTAAACATATATAAAAGTAAGCCGATAATATCCAATGTGGCTTATATCAACTTCCACAACCCAGCTATAAAACAACTAAGTCTACATAATTAAATTGTTTTATAACGCCTTTATAAGAGTCTTTTGCAGCATAATAATACCGTTATTAAAACTTATAAAAATATTTTATTATATTAGTTTATCATCTTATAAAATACTTTTTCTAAAGCAGTAGGACTATTTCGCTTTTTAGAGACTATTTCGCTTTTTAGAGTAAATTGTTGCTCCAGAGCTTTATAATTATTTTATAAAGATGCAGCCTGCTGTAGATTGGAAATAGAAACAAAATGATTACATAATTCAATTGTTTTACTTTAAATACAATTCTTGAGGCCTACTATGCAATAAAATACATTTGTTATAACATATTTCTTGCATTAAATGTGTTGTTATGTTTCCTTATAATTATACCTAGGCTTTGTTTTTTATAAAAATTATTTATAGCGAATAAAATATACCTATTTTTCAAGTTTTTTAATAAACAATGACAGTCGCATAGATAGGACAATGGAGAAAAAATAAAAAAAGTAATGGTTTTCGTAGAAAATTGAAAATAAAAACATACATCCTTTTTAATCCCAAAATAGTTATAATAAAATGTCCACTTAAACATATATTAAAGTAAGCTGATAATATCCAATGTGGTTTATATCAACTCCCACTATGTCGTCTAATCTAAACAGTCTGGATTTAATTTTGGTCCTACGAATATTAGTTTTTACAAAAATTAAAATGTAATTAATTAAAATCTGTCCAAACTGTAGAGAATATATCAGTGATTAGTTCTAGGAGCATGTTACATAAGAAACGACTTAAAATTGTCCTTTTAAACACAAACATATTTTTGATTTACATGACCAAATATTTGCTGTATTTTTAAAGGACCCCGCAAAAAACCACTGGAAAGAAATTCTGTCGAATTGGCTAAGACTTTACAGAGCGATGATTTTTAGTATTCTGATCGGTAGTGTCAATGGGCCCAAGCATGCATAGTTTTCGAGATATCAAGTTCTCCGAAACAAGTCATCATTTCATTTTAATAATATTACCAGTAAATGAGGGTATACGAAGGTTTTTGGGGTTACCGAATACGAATATGATATTCGCTTGTTTAGCAAGGTCACTTAGTGGTATTTCCAGGTCTCTTTAAGGTCATTTGAACGTCAAACCAAGAATGAATATTTAGAAACATCTGAAAGAAACACAAGAAAGTTTTGGGGTTGCTGAATACATGAAAACATGTTATTTGCTGAATCATGCAAGGCCACCCAAAGGTCATATCGAGATGTATTAAGAATTTGGCTTAAACCTTAAACTTTAATTGATATGTAGTTGCATGATGTTATTACCGCTCTTAGTTTACCCAGAATCAACGGCGTGAACGTGGCGATTGTCTGATTCTATGTGTATTTTTTTTGCGTATGCATTTGCGTTTTTGTGTTAGAGGAAAGTCTTTTTAGGGCCACGAAAACCTACTTGTATTTTTTCCAGATATTTCTAACCATTTGTTGTTGGTTTGATCTTCAAAAGACGTTAGAAGGACCTCTAAGTGACCTTGCATGCGACTTTTGATTAGAACACCGAAAACTATCTGTCTGCAAAATTTTAGTCAATTCGACAGATTTTTTTCATTGTTTTTTTACAATAAATTTAATTTTTAATGTTACCTATTTATCTAATAATTTATACCTCCTATACTGCCCATATATTGCATTACAAGTTTTTTGGAAGCTGTATTCTTTATTGTTGTGGTGGTGGTAAATGTATTTATTAAACAAATAACATTATTTGAATTTCTTACTGATGGGACTAATTTAATCCAGGTCCTAGGGTATAGACTACAGGATATATCATTGGGCCTCTTTTTATTTTGTCGCCGTACAAATATTTAAAAATAACGTTCTTTTAACCTGGCTTTAAAAAATAAAGGTATTTTAACAACTTTTTTTTTTTATGTAGGAAGGTGGTGTACTAATACAGCCCAAATAATTTTTCTGTTAGGAAATGAATAAAGAAATAACATACCTAAACCCGCCACAAGACTCTTCGCCCTAGCTCTTCCTATACTAAGCGTAGTTTTAGGGTCTCTTCTTGGAGGCAAGGGCGCTTGTGAAGATCGACCTAAAGTAGCCACTGTGCTACTCATTTTTCTGGGCAAAGTGGAAAATTGCCTTACGGCAGGGGTATCAGAAAAATCATCATTTGGTAAATTAGTTGACCTACTCATATGCATTGTATTTTGTGAAGGTGGATCCCACGAAATTACCTAAAATTGTATCATAACAAGTCGTGATCAAGTTATTATTAAAAGAATAAAAAGAAGACAGTAATTTATGATTATGAGGTCCTTAACACATATTAAAATATTGTATAACATAATAAAACCTATTATTTTACTTTCGTATAACAATTTTGTTGTTCTGTTTGTACTTCTATATTTCACAACTTTCATAATATCGCACCCCCTCTTTAAAAGTGACACAAGTCAAAAAATCTCAAACTTTATTTTTTTTATAAAATTGAGTCCTAAATCAACTATATTTTAATAAAAAATAAGCGTTACAAGTAACGTCGTAAGTAAATTCTATGTAACTGCTACGAACTGAATTATGCCGAAAACAACTAAATTGTGTATTTTTTGAACAAAAGTGACATGACTCAACAAATCTATTAAAAATATATGTTCTTTCTTAACTAAAACCAAATTAAAGTTACTTTAATAGCTTACATGTAGACGAAAGCTCAATCTATAATTTGATTAGTAAAACTATTAAACTGCAAAGTATATTTTTCTTTGGCACTACTGTAAAATTATATTTTATAATTTTCGTTACTTTTGAAAATGTGCGAGATATTTGTGTTTAACAATAAAATGCCCGAAAGGGGCACTTAGCAATGTCAATGTAATTTTAACTCATTAATATTTAAAATAATACAGGGTTTATTAAAAAAAATACGTACTGTCATTTGAACCAAATTTCCCGACTTCCTAATTAAATCGACGACATGTTCATGTGATGCTGAGGAAACGTCTTCATTGTTAATTTCGAGTAAAAAATCTCCCTTTTTTAGTCCTGCCATATCTGCAACGCCACCTAAAGTTGCGTAAAAAATTAAAATAAATTAAGTTTAATTTGAAAAGTAATTAAAAACAAAATAGCCAATCGCTCTAAGGCATTGAAAAAAATTAAGTCTCTAAATGGATATTTAAAATATATTTAAAATATATACAATATGTTACGAGTAATATATATATATATATATATATATATATATATATATATATATATATATATATATATATATATATATATATATATATATATATATAGTATATATATATATATATATATATATATATATATATATATATATATATATATATATATATATATATATATATATATATATATATATATATATATATATATATATATAAACAATAATTTTATTATAATAAATTTATATAGGGGTCTAATTTAACGTAAGCCCAGCCCTACTAAATTCATTTTAATTTTTTTTTATTTGTTTGTAGATTCAAAAAATACGGTTTTTTCACAATAACACACAAAATGCCCATTTTTGTATGGTTGCAATAAACTAGTAGTCACACTTCTGACAAATTTATAATAGTTCCCCACTTAACTCCTTTAAACCTTTTTGGTTAATTTAAAGAGTCTGATTTTTTGCACAGATAATACCAATGTATGCATTATCGACAGAAATCATTTATTGCACTCTGAGAAATATTTTTAAAAAAATATCATAGTAAATTTGGAAGCGTGACTTTACAAAAAAAAATATCGATTTCTGTTACCAACTAACCAATAATCATACTTCCAAAAATAAGTAAGAGCCCACTTATTTAACTTTTTAAAACTTTTCGGTGGAATTGGAAAGTATGATTTTTTCACAATTTCGTACACATAATGTTTATTTTTGTACTGTTGTCAAAAACTAATAAGAGCAGTTTTAAAAAAATAGCAACACACAAAAACAAGGTTTTATTATAAGTTAATAAGTAAAAATTCCATTACTAAACAATATGGTTGAATGAAACGGCCACGCAACCGCTCCATTTATCTGTGATAGTATACCGATAGTATTTTTTTCTTCTAATTTTTCATCAAGATCATCAAAAATGAGTTGTGGTGTGTGGGATATACATATTTGGTCAATTGTGATTACCGGATTTTGGCAACCATGCAAAAATCAACATTATAACCAACCAGAATCAAATAGGATCTAAGGCCAAATTTGTATTTGTTCCTATTTGAAATTTTTTACAGAGTTATATGTGCAAAAATTATTCTTCCAAAATTCACCAAAATAGTTGTAGTGGAGAGGATAGGATAGCTTAAAGTTATGCTGCTTTCCACATTAATTTGTTTATAACTTCTTGTAGGTTGGGGTCCAAAAATTGCAATTGCATGTATAAAATTGTCAAAAATTGTTTACAAAAATATAACGTAACGAATGTTTAAAAGAGTCCAGTGGGGGGAGTTATTTAGTTTATTATCTTATTTTTTTAGAATGCTAAAGTTGGATTTTAGGTTCTATAATCATAACGTTAATTAAAAATATGCTTTAATTATTTAACTTACCTGGATCAACGTCATCAAGGTACTGCAGTGCTGGGCACTTTTCTGATGGAGTCATTTCCATCAGTGGAGACATAGCCTTAGCACCACGTAAAATAAAGCCAAACCCTTTACGACCTTTGTGAAGAACTACAGTACGAGGTTCCATAGAAAATCCAGAGCAACTGCAATAGAGAAACAACTTAATCACAATTGTGAAACTTTTATTGCATATGGGATGCCATTTTCTGGTATACTCGCCTATCCAAGATAATGAATACTTGCAGTTACCGGATGAAAATCATAAATTTATCGAAATATTGACGAAACAAATAATCAGAAGAAATATTGACCCATTACTTTTAAAAACATTTATATTTTCAATACTTATACCGCTAAAAAATATTTTAAGAAATGTAGGAAAAACTAATATTTCTTATAATTTTTTATGCTTTTTAATGGCTTAAAGAAGCCATTTTAGATATAACTAAGATGAGTTTATTCGAGCTATTTTAATAATAAAAGGTTAAAAAAAAATATTACAATCTGAGGCGGGAAACAATTATTACTGTCGAGAGATTATATTTTTGTGGTTAACTAAATCTCGAGACAGTAATTAAATTTATTGTCGAGGATGGTGTACTATTTTATTTTTAACTATAATTTCAAAAAAATACAAATAATTTCGTGACATCAATTTTAAAAAAATACTTAAACATCAAGTTATTACTGATTGTTATGTTATAAACAAAAAATCCTACATAATAGGACCAGAAAAATGCACGGGAAATATGAGAACGGAAAATGGTGATCGAAAATGAGGACGGGAAATGAAAAGACAGTAATGTGACATAATAATAATAATAATAATAATAATAATAATAAAAATAATAATATATAATATGACCAGAAAAATGGACAGGAAATATAAGGACGAGGAATGGGAACGCGAAATGGGGACGGAAAATGAGGAAGGGAAATGAAAAGACAGTGATGTGACATTTTCAAAATTTTAAAGTGTCAGTAATGTCAACATAACATATATGGTTAAAAATAAACATTTTTACACGTTTTTTTTTGGACACCCTGTTTAATAAATATCTCTTACATTTTCTTTGCTCTAGGTGCAGTTGCAAACTGCTTAGACGTGCTTTCCCTTCTTCCAACTACTCTTCCACTGGGCTGAGAAAGTATAGGCATCCGGGCGTCTCTGGCTACAATCATGGTTGCTTGGATATTATTGTGACGCAATTTGACTTCCTGAACGCAGTGAGCTGGGAAAAGACCACTATGGTTTCCAGAACTTCGAACATTACCTTCCAGATACCCATCGTCCGTGGCTCCAATAACTAAAAACCAAGACTATTTTATAATTTTTGCTTAAGAATAAAGGTTTGTAATTAATTTTAATAAGAAATAATAGTCTAAAGGAAAATATTGATTACAGATTAAGGTACAAATTTGGGCAACGCAAACTTATTTGTATTTATATATCAGGTGACTTATCTTAACTTAAATCACTATCATCTACTATTTTTATCAGGAAAATCTCTGTATCTACCTCCTAATAAAATATTTTTGATTAATTTGTGGAGATTTAAATTAACAGTGCTTAGAACAAAAAAGGGCCTTAAGGCATTTAAATAATAAGGATATAATACACTTAAATGTTTGTCTTGGCTAACTGAGTACTGCTTAAATACAATGCAAAAAAAAGACGTTTTTGTTTAAATAATTATAGTTTATTCTTGACTTCCAAGCATACTGTAATGTCAATTAATTTATTATTATATGCTTATGGACAAATCTAGATATTATGGGTTTATAGAATTGTAGTATTTTTTAGCATAATAATTAGTCTATTTAATTGCCATCACTATTACAAGGGGTACTTAAGCTTTAAAAGTGGCTTATATTGCTTGTTTTTTTACATGCTGTATTAAAAGTAATAATTTGTATAAAATACTGTTAAGGTAAATAATGTGTTGTGCACAATCCAATTTCGTTGAAAAACATGGACAATATTGCAAATTGGATTGAGTTCAGCATGTTAAACCTAGACGATCTGATTTAATTGTTTTTTAAACGTATTACAGATATCAAGCTTTCAAACTTTTTTTTTGAGAAAATTAAAAATCGGATCATTTGAACACCCTCGGCAATTGTTAAAAGTAATAAAAAATTGCTGGACGCAATAATTGGTTAAACTGTTTTTGTTTAAACAAATTAAAAATATTTTTTTGCTCTAAAATTATTTTCATTTTTTTCACAACTCATGTTCCCTAGTGAAAGCATATTTCGAATCTTGTTGTACACCTTATTCTAAAGGGTTTCCAGCAAAAATATACCTGCCACCTGGTACAAACTTAAGACTTGGTTTAAAAACGAATGTATTAACAAAATACAGGAAAAAGGTTAAAATTTTAAGATTTTATTCTAAACACGTGTATGCAGAATTCACACCCTAATATAACCATAAAAATGTTAATAAATAATTAACTTGTTTAAAACAAACGGGGTATTTGAGTTTAATGTAATATCTTAGCACTATTTTATAAGGGAAAGCAAACCCTTGTCACGCTCCTATATTAAAGTAAGGTTCATGTGGTTGATAAAAAAGCAAATTGTGAAGCATATAAGTAAAAACATAGCAAATATCAAATTTAAATATTTTAAAATCATTAAATAAGCTTTAACACAACTTTTTTTCCTCCTCGTACGTATGCGATCAATGCAATAAATCAAGGGTATCATGATTAATTGTGTAGTTAAACGATAAATCATTAAGAAATGAGAACATGGAAACATGGACATTTTTAGATTCTCTTAATAAAGGAATATTAAATGCACGTACCTTACTTTTATTGCCAAATGCCCACGCAATTAAAAAGGAGCACGAATATAATATTTTATTTCGCAAATAAACATTACGAAAAGCGTATTAAATTTTGAAATGCAAATATATATATATGTATATATATATATATATATATATATATATATATATATATATATATATATATATATATATATATATATATATATATATATATATATATATATATATATATATATATATATATATATATATATATATATATATATATATATATATATATATATTATATATATATATATATGGAAAATTTTAATTAGTAAGTTTACAAAAATAGTTATTCTTCATAAAAAGTTCTGCATGGTCTAAAACCTAAAATACAACTATCAGATTTTATTTTTTTTTGAGGCGTATATGAGAGAGTAAAGTACCTTTATTTTTGACAATTTCAAAAATTGTTATTAGGAAAGGTTGATTAGAACTAAAAACCATGTTTAATTATGAAAGTATACCAATTTCCGAAAAAAAATAATTTTTTCTAATTAAAAAAAAATTACTTCATTACTTATAAATGAACACAATTCTAACGCGTATTGACGATCGCTGTCAAACCGAGGGCAAACTCACTTCCGTTTTGTGTACATATATTGCGCATTATTTGATAAAAATGCAAATAATGCGAGTAATGCATATTAATGTCAAAATAATTTTCACAATGGATATTAATGCCAAAATAATGCGAGTAATGTATATTAATGCCAAAATAATGCAAGTAATGTATATTAATGCCAAAGTAATGCGAGTAATGTATATTAATGACAAAATAATGCATATTAATGCGGAATAACAATAAACAGATCTTCTTAAGTGCATATATTTTAATAAAAAGTTTTAAAAAAATAAAATATATATAAACTTCATGTTGTCTTTTCTATTTTTAATGGTTCTAATTAGTAATCCTGAATCCTAAGTTAATTAGTAGTCCTTCAGATGTGCATTATATATCCGTCTTTGTTTAACTTTGGTCTTTAGACAGAGAAGGATATTGACTTGATGAATGATTGAAGGATCTTCTATTTGTATGACAATTGACAAATCAAAAACTAAATTATTTTTCGATGTTACTAATGACTGTACTAAATTTGATGAAAAAGTACTATATTAAGTATGAATGTACTAAAACGGCAAAGCTGCTTCATTGTGCGTTAGTTTTATTTAGGGTAATACCTACTTAAACTAACGCACTACACCAGTTTATAAATTAAACAAAAACGATATAAAAATTGTAAATTTGACTAGGTTTGTCCCTTTTCATTTTAAACAAAGGCTGGTTTTGTGGGTTGTAGGGGGTGGATAAAAGAAAAACACTTTGATTTTCAGCGACGCCGACGTTTCGTGATAAATTGTCACTTTTTTAAGCCGTGAAGGACAAGCAATTATTAGATAATGGAATAGTTTACATTAATGCAAAAATTGTTTTAAATTAGTAAAGTATTTTAGTTTTTTTAAATTATTTTGAAAATATCGATAAGGTTATGTTTAGATCCACCCCTACAACTCTCGAAACCAGCCTTTGAAAATTATTAATTCGATCCTTAACGGATCGTACACCTTCTCCACTGAAGTCTGGGTTAAATATAACGAAAATTTGAAATTTTGTTTGCATTTTAATTTATTTATGTAAAAGTTGCAATTTTATATAAAAAAAAATCAAGCACTAAAAATTATGATTGACCAATTCTTTGCTAAACTCCTTTAAGATACTACTTTGGTAAAATTGTATTTTTCGCGGTATTTTCCCCAAAAATGTCATATAAACTGACTTAGTAGTTCCGGCCCAACTGTTGCACTGACAGACAGCAGGATTCATGATTTATTTAGATTAGTAAGTACTCATGTAACATTTTTGATGGTATCCACAAATTTTTGTTTGACAGATGCAGAATGGGTAGCACAATTTTTGGTTGGTCGGTCACTCTGTATTGCATGTTTTTCAAAAATAGTGTAGTACTTGATTTTTTTGTTAATTTTTTATCCCAATTTTGCCCTTAACAACTTTCTGACAAATGGTACCAAAAAAAAGTAAGAAAAAATGCAGAATTGTGAATCTTACACAGCAATACTAACGATTGTGACTAAAACTCCAATTGAACATAATTTAGGTGCTAAGTTTTTTTTTTAAATATGATTTTAACTCACAAATAAAGAAATTAAACAAAAATTTTAAAAAAGGGCGGAATATTTTTTGTTATAATAGAAGTTTAAAATTTGCACATATTTTGATTAAAATATTCTGTATAAAGGGTCTACAAAATCTAATCTTAAGTGCGAAAAATGAGTTGGATAAACAAACTCGAAGAAAAAGCGATGTCTTTTTCTTCTTAATACTCCTACCTAAAATCGAATTTGCGAACCCTGTACCTATAAAAATATTTTATACCCAAAAGAAAGGATAAAGTTTACCGTTTACAGCCAGACGTGGCAATTTGTTTTTACTTTTTGCGAGACCCCAAGAAAATGAATAAACAAATGGCGAGACGATGGAAAATCACTTTTCAATAATATGAAAAAGTGTCGCTCTTTCCGGGGCAGTTTTGTAACAGCAACACCAATTCAACGTCCGGCAATAAAGCAAATTTACAAAGCCAGATTTTAATGTATTACTATACGTAGAGTAACCATAGGTTTTTATTTAAATCAAAATATCAATTAATTACCTTTTTAAAACACACACTTTTTAAACAAATACACCACTTTATCTTTTAATGTCGAAGGAAAGAATCAGAAACAGTAAAGGGATAATTCAAAACAATGCAGAGTAATGCATATTAATTTCAAAAATAATGCGAGTAATGCATATTAATTTCGAAATAATGCAGGTAATGCATATTAATGCCAAAATAATGCATATTAATGCGATTAATGCATATTAATGCCAAAATAATACAAGTAATGCATATTAATGTCAAGTAATGTAAAGTATTGCAAAATAATGCACATTATTAATGCAACCCTTGCGTACATATATTGCAAGAGTAAGTTCCCCCTCGGTTTGACACGAGTGTTAAACATTTCTTGCTCTTAAGAATTTATTTCTATGTCAGAGCATCCTAAATTACATGTAACTACAGTTAAATTTGCTTTATTATTGTAGACATACGTTTTAAAATAGAAAATATTTTTTTATTGTAAATGGGTGTAATTGCATATTTAAACATGGTTTTTAGTTCTGATTAACTTTTCTTTATAACAATTTTCGAAATTTTCGAAATTGTTAAAAATAAAGGTATTTTACTCTTGGGCAAAATTCATACTAAGTAAATAATATATTTGTTTACATTAAACATTCCAAATCAATAATTATTGCATGCTTGGTTTTTCCTAACAACCCTAAAACGTTATAACTATAACCTGCAAGTCTTTTAAGAAAATTTTTATGACCCTACTAAAACAGGCTTTTTAATGCCGTGAAAGCTATTTTCAATTACAAAGAAGTAAATGATTCTTTTCGCTTACATCGGGATATTACATTACCATCATAGGCGGTTCGTAACTTAAAAAATAAGAAAAAGCAAAGGTCTTTTCTTTTCGCATTTAAAGTTAAACAAACAAAAAGGAAGGTTGAAAATTTAGAATTTTTCTAAAGAAAATTCGAAACTTCCATATTGGAAATTGTAGTCACGACAGTGAACATCACAACATAAACCTTTGTTTAAAATAAAAAAAATGTACTTATGGATGGGCTTTCTTGGGATGGTAGTGCGTTCTCAAAGACAAAACATGAAGCCAAGTTTACCATATTTACCTGATATTAATGCGTGCTTTAAGATTGGAAGCAAATTCGAAATCGCATCCAGCGTATAAATTATTCAGCTTTAATTAAACTATAAAGACAGAGAATGCGCTCCTGTGCCTGCGCAAAACGTATTTATATGGCGAATTTGTCATTTTCAAAAAAAATCGAATTAGAATAGTTTTGCATAAACTTTTAATATATACCTAGGCTAAAATTTTGAACTGCAAATAAGAACACGGAACTTAAATATATTAGAAGATTTGAGGGACAAGGAGAAATTTCTGCGGGCAGTTAGTAGGTTCCACTGTCTGGACACTAGGAACAAACAATTGTGAAAACGGCATTTTAAGTCGAACTGTAAAGAGATGCACGCATGACACTACGTGTTGCTGTGTGGAGAGCTGCCAAAGGAGGAATTATACTGGTGAATTTATCGGAGCAAAACTCGTAAAAAAACCTATAAAAAACGATAAATCCCTTTGGTGGGCAAGAGAAAAAAGCTTGCCTGTAAGCGTGTGGAATCATTAATGAGACGAACAGCTCTTCTTCAAATGGAATTAAGAATGCCAAAAGTTATGGAAAACGCCATTTCCCAGACATGAGAACAGAAAGGGAAGAAATACTTCTGGTTTAAAAGAAGAGCCCAAACTTTTTTTAAGTTGCTGAGGTAATGGATGTAATGAGCTTATACAAGTAAAGGTTATTTTCCAAATTAATGCCAACAAGGTTAAATGACCTTGTCCTGCAAAATTTGGCCTCTTTTATGTAGGGGATGGGCATTGGCTGTCTTTCTCTGCGATAGAGTTCACGGTTGTGTTTTGGAGGCATTAAACTGTACAAGGTTTTTGACGTCCCAATACAATATTAATTTAAGGTTCTGTGCAAGAGAGAGCTGCATTACGTCGCGATTTTCTTTTAAATCAGGCTTCGTAAATTAAATATAAAAGTGGAGGGTACTATCGTCAGAACAAACTAAAAATAGGATTGGTTGTAAAAAGCGTGCCATTACTGAGCCCTGGGACGCCCCAGTAGTAATTTGGTGAAAGCTGACCATCAACAAAATCTGATATACGTCGATTAGAAAGGAAACTGGAGAGCCAAGGACGAAGCTTAGGTGGAAGACCATAGAAGGGAAGTTTGTTAAGGAGCGCATCATGTTTTGGAAATGTCAAGGGCAACGATCTGGGATTTCTTAAGAAACTAAACCGACTTGTTCCAGTTGTATTAAATAAAGGACAGAAGATCTGCTGTGTATCTTTTTTAACGAAATCCGTACTGTCTATCATGTAAACCTTTGTGTTGTTCTAGATACTTTGGGATTTGGAAATATATAAATTATTTCATAACCTTACAAACAACTAAAAGAAGAAATATAGGTATATAGTTAAAAGGGACAGTTTTGGATTTTTCCTTGAGGATTTGTTGCACGCGTAAAGCTTTCCAGTTCTCCGGAAACATGCTCGTATCATAAGAGATTCGAAAGAGGAGAGTCAAGATAGATGAAAGGTCGGGAGCACATTTTTAAAAACGATATTGCTGGTATGCCGTCCAGCCCAGACGATTTTTTGGTATTAAGTGAAGAAAGGATATGCTTAATTTGCTTAATCCTAATAATGACATCGAAAATTTTATAAGGAACAGGGACAACCATCGGCGGACCAATATCAGCAGGCGAAGCGGGGGAGTAAGGTTATACCCCGGTTTTCTGTTCGCACGCTTGTTCGCCTGCCAAGTGGCAAGGCTCTAGCAGTATATATATATAATATATATATATATATATATATATATATATATATATATATATATATATATATATATATATATATATATATATATATATATATATATATATATATATATATATATATATATATATATATATATATATATATATATATATATTTTTTGATTATTTGCTTTCTGAACCATTAACATATATTCTTTAATTTAATTTCTTGGGAGTTTTGGTTCACATTTATTTTGAAATTAAAAGGTTATTTTTAATTTTTCATATTGTTTAATTACAAACGTTTCGGCAAAAGCCTTCATCAGTGTTTATACATCTAAAATTAATATGGCAGTGGTTACTTATAATTATTACGTTTTTCTTTTGTGTATTACATAAAATGACTTTACAATTTTACAATAATTAATTATGTTTTTGGCTTACCCTAGAAGGAAATCTGTCCATTAATAATAAAAAACTTCAAAACACTTATATACACATACATATACAAACATTTTAAAATCTTCAGGACATGCATAATTAAAATATTTATTTATACTGAAACGGCAGTAAGCAGTTCCTTCCGTATCCTGAGACATGATAAGAGTCCAAAACATTATTTTTATTTTACAATTAATGTTAAAAACAGTTTTATAAAAAAGGATAGTATTTGTTGTTTTTATTTAGCTACGAAGATTAAATATGAAAATAGGTTTTTTTAAGAAAAGTTATTATATTATTTGAGTGTAAGGAGAGTGAGAAAAATAATTTTGCATGATACGATAAAACTGAAATTAATTAATGACATTGTAGTAATATTGGCTTAGGTTTTTAATATCTGTTTTATCATTTATAGAGTTTTCATGTTTTTTAATGAAAAGCATTTCTAGAAATTCTCTTTTTTTCTGATTTGGTTCTGTTTTTAAAATTTTTGTGTCCTGATAATTAAAAGTATGCTTTGCTTCATTTTCATGTTTAGTTAAAGCTGTTTTATTTTTCTTGTCATATTTATGCCCATTTAATCGATTTTTGAGATATTGTGTTGTTGGCCAATATAGACACTAGGACAGTCGTTACATGGAATTTGGTAGATAGTATGAGTTTTTTGGTGTTTAGGGGTTTTAGTTTTTAGTGTGCTAAAGAACTTTTTTGGAGAATATTGTGGCTTTTATGACACACGGCGATATCATGTTTTTTTAGGGTTGTTTGTAAACTCTCCGAGAGTCCCTGAACGTATGGGAGGGATAAATATTTAATTGATTTTTGTCTATTGTATTTAGGTTAGGGTTATTTGCTTTTTGCAATCTGTTATTAAAGATGATATTAATTAATTTTTTTGGGTAGCTATTTTTGATGAGAATATCTTTAGCTTTGTTGATAGCCTTAGGTTGGTATTCCAAGCTGCTCAGTTTTATAGCTCTGTCGGCAAGGCCGACAATCACAGATTTTTTTGCGATATTGGATGTATGTGAACAAAACTCCCAAGAAATTAAATTAAAGAATATATGTTAATGGTTCAGAAAGCAAATAATCAAAAAATATAGTTGCAGTATGGGTGAAAATCTGCTCAATCTCGACGAAATCAGGACTACATATGGCGAAAACATCATGAACGACATAAAATATCTGTCAAAAAATTATTATAAATTGGCAAATCAAAAAATAGACGACAATTTTTATTGAGGTGCAAATCTGAAAAAATAACACCAACATTTTTAAAAGTAAAACACATTACATTTTGTTCCGCTAACCTGGGAAGGAAATTTTACGAAACCATTTTAAATAATTTTAGATCTGGCACACTTAATTTACTAATAAGTGACACCATTATAAATATACAATCCTTAGAAAATAAAATATCGGAAATTAAAAATAAGCTTCAAGAAATTCTATCAGCAGAAGACTTTCAAAATTATTTGAACAATATAACTAAAGAGTACGTAACGTTTTTTGTAAAAATAAAACAAAAAAATATAAATAAAATCAATTCATTAATTTCTAAAACAAATAATTGAAAATCTGACAGACGTAGAAATTCCTGATTATGCTGATATACTTAGTTTGGGATCCAATTTTGCTTCTCCAATCACAAACTTAAATGAACTTCCCATCCCTGAAATTGTTTCATCTGTTGAAGTTTCAATTGAAAACCTTAGTATTGACAAAAAATACAATATTTGAGCAAACTGTTGCAATATTCTTACAACTTATAAAAACAAATTAAATTCTAAACGGTATAAAACAAAACATGACAAAATTGACAAAGAACTTTACAAAAAAATTAACAAAACAAAATCTTTTCTTAAAAAACATTCGAATTTAAAGATATTAAGGCCGGATAAATCAAATAAAACCGTAATTATGGAATCAGACGAATATGATAAAAAAATGGAACTACTGTTGAATGATCCCGGCACGTATAAAAAAATAAACAGCGACCCAACTAACATTTTGCAGAAAAAAACAACGATCTTATTAAACACTGGGAAAACAAAAACTACATATCACCAAACAATGCAAAAAATCTAAAAATTCACAACGCGCAAGCTCCAAAAATCTACGGGTTACCAAAATTACACAAGGAAGGTATTCCAATGCGCCCTATTGTATCTTGTATACAATCCCCACTAAGTAATCTATCCAAATTTCTTAAAAATATTCTAAAAAACATCATAAACAAAAGTAACACCTACATTAAAGACTCTTGGGATTGCAAAGAAAAAATAAACAATATTCATATGCCAAATGACCACATTCTTATATCTCTAGATGTGGTTTCACTGTATACAAACATACTAGTTGAGCTTGCTCTTGAAATAATTAGGAGAAAGTGGAAGGAAATTGAAAATTACACAGACATACCAATGGATGAATTTTTAAAAGCTATTGAATTAACTTTAAAATCAACATATTTTATGTACAAAAATAACTTTTATAAACAAGTAGAAGGATGTGCAATGGGCTCCTCTATATCTAGTGTCATAGCTCAGATGGTATTGGAGGACCTCGAAGAAAAAGTAATTGCAAACTTTTTTAGATATGTGGATGATTGCCTTACAGCAGTTCCTATGAATAAATGTGACTATATTCTTAACTGTTTTAACGCCTTTCACGAAAAACTTAAATTCACCATAGAGTTAGAAAACGACAGTAAAATAAACTTTCTAGATGACCTTACACAACAAAAACAATAATATTAAAACAGAATGGTATACAAAAAAAACCTGGTCTGGCCGATATATTAATTATTTTTCACAACATCCAATATCGCAAAAAAAATCTATGATTGTCGGCCTTGCCGACAGAGCTATAAAACTGAGCAGCTTGGAATACCAACCTAAGGCTATCAACAAAGCTAAAGATATTCTCATCAAAAATAGCTACCCAAAAAATTAATTAATATCATCTTTAATAACAGATTGCAAAAAGCAAATAACCCTAACCTAAATACAATAGATAAAAACTCAATTAAATATTTATCCCTTCCATACGTTCAGGGACTCTCGGAGAGTTTACAAACAACCCTAAAAAAACATGATATCACCGTGTGTCATAAAAGCCACAATATTCTCCAAAAAAAGTTCTTTAGCACACTAAAAACTAAAACCCCTAAACACCAAAAAACTCATACTATCTACCAAAAAATCAGAAAAAAAGAGAATTTCTAGAAATGCTTTTCATTAAAAAACATGAAAACTCTATAAATGATAAAACAGATATTAAAAACCTAAGCCAATATTACTACAACGTCATTAATTAATTTCAGTTTTATCGTATCATGCAAAATTATTTTTCTCACTCTCCTTACACTCAAATAATATAATAACTTTTCTTAAAAATTATTTAATCTTCGTAGCTAAATAAAAACAACAAATACTATCCTTTATATTTTATAAAGCTGTTTTTAACATTAATTGTAAATTTAAAAAAATGTTTTGGACTCTTATCTTGTCTCAGGATACGGAAGGAACTGCTTACTGCCGTTTCAGTATAAATAAATATTTTAATTGTGCATGTCCTGAAGATTTTAAAATGTTTGTAGATGTATGTGTATATAAGTGTTTTGAAGTTTTTATTATTAATGGACAGATTTCCTTCTAGGGTAAGCCAAAAACATAATTAATTATTGTAAAATTGTAAAGTCATTTTATGTAATACACAAAAGAAAAACGTAATAATTATAAGTAACCACTGCCATATTAATTTTAGATGTATAAACACTGATGAAGGCTTTTGCCGAAACGTTTGTAATTAAACAATATGAAAAATTAAAAATAACCTTTTAATTTCAAAATAAATGTGAATCAAAACTCCCAAGAAATTAATTTAATATATATATATATATATATATATATATATATATATATATATATATATATATATATATATATATATATATATATATATATAAATAATAATATATATATATATATATATATATATATATATATATATATATATATATATATATATATATATATATATATACATATTCGACGTTCTGAACCAATGCTCTTCACTGGGATTTGGAATATCAACACATTTTTATGTTGAGTAAAAATAGGACATTTGACCTGACTTAAAAAGAGGACCTCTGGTCACCCTAGCGTTTTGTATAGGTATATAACATCAGTAGCGTATATTGACTACTAAAAGTTGGGGCGCCCAACTGTTTAGTTGGAAAATTTTGTAATATAATTTGGGTAAAAATTAGGTTATTTTAAATAACCATTTATTTTATTAAAAAAAATGAGTGCGGTCCTCATGCCGCCTCCCCTCCCCCAAGTATATGACATTAAATGGCATTGCATCATACGAGGATGAACAAGGTCAGCTACAGTTAATGTGAGACAAAATGTCTGATATAAGTAATGACGATTCATATCTAAATAAGTCCAAAGATAATCCTGGAATCAGAAAGTTCAAGTGGTAATGGTAAGTTTACAAAAAAAAATATTCTGAGCTAAGAATTACCAATTTACTGGTCATTAAGAGGGAACCATCATGTTGAAATAAATATTTGGATTAGGAATATATTGCAGAATTAAAGTAGCAGGAAAAATCTTTTTTTAAATAAAGAAAATAAAAGCACTTTTAATTAAATGACGTTTAGATGTGTTTTTTGTTAAAAAAAATAAACGAAAGAAGAAGATAGTTACGACCTTCAAGGTCACTCGGTATAAAAATTCTAGTTTTTCAGAACTATGCGGGTACTTGGCGGTAATTTCAACTTGCTTTACATTTATAACCACTTTTTATAAACATGTTTTTATTACTTTATATTATTCTGTATATGTATGTAATATTAAAGTCTAAAAATTAAATAATTTAAACTAAAAGAAATGCGGATATACAGGGTGATTCAAAAATCGATCACGAAACTTAAGGGGGTGATTCTACATGACTAAATAATGGTAAAGCCTCATAAAAAGTTTTTTCAAAATGTCATTCGTTTTCCAGTTACAAGCCGACAAAGTTCAAATTTTTATTTTTTGTTTTTTAAATTGTTTGCTTACCGAAAAACCGATTTTACTAATATTTGAAACGTAGACTAAGTCGATTGCGCTCTATCATTTTAGTTACAATTCACATTGATTCTGTGCCGCTAGAGGGCACTTTACCAACAATGAAAATTGTTTTTTTGTCATATTTTTTTAGTTTTGACAGCTATACTAGTTTTTAGTATGTTTTCTCAAAAACTGATGCAAGGCCTTTAAAAAAGGAGCTCTTTATTTAACTCGCTAAATCCAACCGTTTAGACGTAAATCGCCCTTAAAAATTAAGTGGTAAATTTATTTTTCTCATTTCATTACCACTAGATACCAGGTAATTGGCAAGTTGGCCATGAATTCCCTCTAGACGTTTATTATTTGTCGTAAGGTAAGTAGCTATCGAAGTATACTAAAGCTGTCAGTTTAACATAAAATAAATTCGCTTTTTAAACAACATATCCTATTTACAAAAAACTTAAAATAATAATGGCTAATCATCAGTATTCAAATATCGAATATTGTGACATACATTTTTGTTATGGAAAAGCAAATGGAAATGCAGAGTTGGCAAGAAGGTATTTTATGGAGAATTATCCAGGAAGAAATATCCCTCATGCTCAAACATTTTCCAGTGTGCAAGGAGGCTTGCGGAATATAATTCCTTAAAAAGTTATAATGGAAATCGTGGAAGATCTAGAAATGCTAGAACTGTGCAACAAGAAGTAAGAGTGCTTGAACTTGTTGACGATAATCCAGGTACTAGTACCAGAAAAATTGGGAATGAAATATGGCTCTGTCAGGCTAGTTCATGGAGGGTACTAAGAGAAGAACAACTCTATCCGTTTCATTTGCAAAAGGTGCAGGCTCTTTATGACGATGATCGGCCGAGACGGTTGGAAATGTGAATCAGATCCTAGCTAAGTATGAACACGATAATCGACTAATTGTCCTCATATTATTCACTGACGAAGCTGGTTTTACGCGTGATGGCATAACAAATATGCATAACATCCACAGATATGCTTACGAGAACCCAAACAATGTAATATAAACGAAACATCAGCGTAAATTTTTACTGAATGTGTGGGCAGGGATAATAGGAGATTATCTTATTGGTCCCCATTTCTTTGATGGCCCACTAACTGGTGACGGAAACCTAGATTTTATCCAAAATAGTCATCCATTGTACCTGGAAGATGTGCCATTGCAAATAAGGGCCAACATGTGGTTGCTCCAGGACGGAGCTCCGCCACACTTTAGTGTACGTGTACGGCAGTATTTGAATGCAGCGTATCCTAAGCGATGGATAGGACGAAATGGATCATTGGCATGGGCAGCGAGGTCACCAGACCTTAATCCTATGGATTTTTTCTTCTGGGGTCATTTGAAGCAATTAGTGTACGATACTCCAGTCATTAAGGTCGAGGATCTTCGTTTAAGGATAATCGAAAAGTGCCAAATTATTAAAGAAACACCGGGAATTTTTCATCGAGTTAGGCGACATTTTTTAAAGGGTATTAGGAAATGTATTGAAGAAAATGGGGGACATTTTGAGAACTATTTTTAGTTTGTTTAGTAATGCTTTATTAATTTTTAGCCATTTAATGTATACCACAATATTTGATATCTGAATTATTAAGTTTATAGTAAATTTGCCACTTAATTTTTAAAGGCGATTTACGTCTAAACGGTTGGATTTAGCAAGGTAAATAAAGAGCACCTTTTTTAAAGGCCTTGCATCAGTCTTTGAGAAAACATACTTAAAACTAGTATAGCTGTCAATACTAAAAAATACAAAAAAACAGTTTTCAATGTAGGTGAAGTGCCCCCTAGCGGCACAGAATCAATGTGAATTGTTACTAAAATGATGAAGTGCAATCGACTCAGTCTACGTTTCATATATTAGTAAAATCGGTTTTACCGTAAGCAAACAATTTAAAAAACCAAAAATAAAAAATTGAACTTTGTCGGCTTATACCTCGAAAACGAATGACATTTTGAAAAAAAATTATATGAGGCTCTACCATTATTTTGTCATGTAGAATATCCCCTTTTAAGTTTCGTTATCGATTTTTGAATCACTCTGTATATTTACACGTTATTTTTATCTATTATTCTTTAAATAAAACATTTTAAAACATTAGTTTAAACCAAAAAATGCTCATGCCTTGCTTTAAACTAATGTTGCGGTGTACTTATTCCACAAATTTAGTAAATGAAATAGCTAAATACGCTACTACTTACCTTCTATAAGTTCTCCTTCTCTAATACTGATGTGTCCTTTTTCCTTAGAAGTGTAGGATTCCACACAAACGACAGTACTTCCTGGCATAGATATACTACAGTTCGTGGTGTCCGAATTAGCTGTACCCACGCCTGAGCTATCACTGATGATGTCACTAGCATCGCCAAGACTTTTGTCTGCAACACCCAGTGCGAGCACTGAGATGGATTACATGGTTTATGACAGAACATTGGTGAAAATGATCGATGAGAAAATAAATTACAAAAACATAACAGGATAAGTACTTTATGAGCCATTAATTTAGTACGTTTTCATGAAGTATTGAAAACATTTTCAATACAATTTGCGAACTGAATACTCCATGAAAACAGGTATTGAAAACGTTTTGAGTCTTAAGGTCGAATCGGCTTTTCTGGGATCGTATTACTGTCCAACTTTGTTAAATTACATGAAAACGGGGGATCGGATCGGACCATGCGCATTACATTTTCCGCATAACATCCAACCAAACTGTCATTTTTATTACCCAAGCTAGCCTATAAATTGGGTTGTTTATAGATTTTCGCTTTTTCGTTTCATTCGGTTATTTAGCAGCTGATTTCGTTGACAATATCGGCAGTTCTAACAGCTGACAAAAATCATAAAACTTTTTTAAATTGAATTAAATACTGCACATAAAAACGATGGCGAATTTAACACTTGATAAGGACTTAAATTGATTTCAATATTACATGAAAACCTAGTAATATTTTTATAGACTTGGAACCGAGAGGATTTTTGCATGTATCATAGGCCCCACGCCGAAGCTTTGGGGGCTGATAGACATCGTTATTCCTTACTTTAAATTCCCCGTATGGCATCCCTAAAGTGTAGCTTTTAGGAGGGGTGAATTTTTAAACGTGTAATTAATATTCATGCCTCTGGATCATAGGCCCCACTTAGATTCCTGTTTTATGTCGTCAAAGAAGTCAAAAAAGCCCGCAAACTTAATGTGCCATACCAATATGGCGTCACTTAAGGTCCGCCATACTGACCGAAATGTGTAATTTTTCCTCTGTGGACATGGATCATGGGCCCCACGCTGTTGTTTCGTGATTATTGTTAACAATAAACTGTAGAACAAATATTTCAAAACGCCATACCTCTGGGGCATCGCCAAGTGATCGCTATAATGGGGTGTTCATTGCTAAAATGACATGTTTGCCCCATTATGGCGGCCACATGGAGATGTCCCAGAGTTATGGCGTTTTGAATTCTTTGTTCTACAGTTCATTGTTAATAAAGATCACGAAACAACAGCGTGGGGCCCATCGTCCATGTCTACAGTGGAAAAATTACACCTTTCGGTCAGTTCCCGGACTTTGGCGACCTTCTTGACGACATAAATCAAGAATCAAAGTGAAGCCTATGATCCAAGGGCATGGATATTAATTACACGTTTGCAAATTTACCCCTCCTAAAAGGTACACTTTAGGGATGCCATACCGGGAATTTAAAGTGAGGAATAACGTTGTCTATCAGCCCCCAAAGCCTCGGCGTGGGGCCTATGATACATGCAAAATCCCCCTCTTGGCTCTGTCGAGTTGAGTTACATATCAAAAAATACATAATGCCGAAATATAAGCGATTTTAGTTTTTTGTTTGGTTTTTTTACCATTTTTATTTAAACTGGTATATTTAAAAGCATTGTTGATAAATATAATCTTTTTATTAAATTGTTTTTTACGTATGATTTAAAAATTATAGGGTAAATATTAAATACAAAACTGAAAAAAATATCGAACCCAGATATGTTTGCCTCGTTAACACGAATCCATGGTCAGAATTTGGTAATCAGATCAAAATTTTCTGAACCTCAAAAATCCGGAAAAAACAGTTTACAAAAAAAAAAGAATCGGATCCAGTAAGCATGTTTGCCTAAGGAATTAGGGTGTGGTGTGGTCAGCACCCACCAATCTCCAGTAAATTGCCGTAAACCGTCAAAATTGAGAAAAATTGTAAACTGATGGTTAAATTCTAACCACGGATTTGTGTTTAAGAGTCCATTATTTTCTCACCCTTGCCAGATACCTTAAAAAAATCCTAAAAATATTTTGCATATGTCAAATTCTCGTTTATGAAATATCAAGATGAGTATATTTTTTGATTTTTCGAAAAGTGTTGAAAATCACTCCTAATTAGGGGTTAATATGATAACGTAAATCTGAAATATATGAATAATATCAATACGAATAAAAGTAATTCTAATTGTATTTTTTTTATTAAAAAAAACTTAGAAATAGAAAATAATTTATTTTCATATTAATGAGGGCGTAATGTAGATGAAAGTCAACCCTTTAACTCGCTAAGAGGTTTAAATAATCTCCTAAATATAAGAAAACTAAAAAATTACTTGAAAAATCTAGAAAAAACTACTAGTATATTGTAAACTAGTAAAAACTCAAATCGAGTACCTTCCACCAATATCTATTTAAGGAAACCACTTCTGTAACGAGAGGGTGAACTACTCCCGAACGTGATAACATAAAAAAATATCATAGCAATATAAGAAAACTTTCGAATATTTTAAAATAGATATCACTTTTTTTTATGAGAAAGATTAACCTGACTTTATTTAACCTTTCAACCAGGGCGCCGGGTCTCTGAGACCCGGCCGTCCGAAAAATGTTCGAGGATTTTCGGAAAAATTCGTTCTAGAGGTATGCATTCGTGTACCTTCCTAGCTTGGCGGTAAGTACAACCACAAAATATATAGGTACCCAAATGTATTTTGTGGTACAACTGCAGCAAGCGGTGAGAGTGTGCGTCTTTTGAGTTGATTTATAATACGCAAAAAGTCTGTGAGACCCGGCGCCCCGCTTTATGATACTAAATATTTCGGAGAGTTCATTTACACATTGGTAAGTTTGAGTCTTTTTTTATTATAATCTCGTAGTTGCTTAATAAAATAATTATGCAATTTCACAAATTCTATTTTGAAATTAGATAATTTTATTATATATATAAAAAATATTTCGATTTTTTTACTTGTTTTAGATAATGAGTTACGAAGCAGAACAAGAAAGACTTCGTCAGCTATGGGAAGAATATCCGTTGGATGAAGAGCCGGATGACGAAGAAGGGGAGCTAGCTTCTGAAGAAAATATTTTAGAAACTAGAAGTACTGATAGCGAATCGGAGCAAGATTGTGATGACGAAGATATTATTATTTCTCCCCAAAAAAAACCAAGAATACCAGTTTTCTTAGGAAAAGATGGAACCAGTCGCTGGAAAAAACATTGTCCCAATAAGGCCGTTCGGACAAGAAGAGAAAATATTATTCTTCGGTTACCAGGTGTCAAAGACTACGGTAAAAATGCTAAAACCGCTTTGGAATGTTGGTCCCTGTATTTTACCGATGAAATGCTAGAATCTATCGTTGAAAATACAAACCTTTATATATCTAGACTGGCACAAAATTACTCCAGAGAAAGAAGAGCTAAGCACACAGATATATGTGAAATAAAAGCCCTTTTTGGTTTGTTATATCTTGCAGGAACACTAAAAAGTGCTCGGCTTAATACTAAAGATTTATGGGATAGGAGCGGTGTTGAAATCGAGCGATTTTGGTTAGTGATGTCTCAAGACCGGTTCCATTTTCTGCTTCGATGCTTGAGATTTGACGATTTGGACACAAGACAAGAAAGACGTCAGTTTGACAAGTTGGCACCAATACGAATTTTTATTTGATACTTTTGTTAAAAACTGTAAGAAAGCATATACAGTAGGAGCTAATACCACAATTGACGAGAAGCTGGAGGCTTTAGAGGAAGATGTTCTTTCAAGCAGTATATTCCGAGCAAACCTAATAGATACGGAATAAAAATTTTTGCTTTGGTTGATTCTGCCACCTCGTATGCGTCGAATCTAGAAGTCTATGTTGGGAAGCAGCCACCAGGCCCATATGAAATACCTAACGATCCGTCTAGTGTTGTTTTTACGACTGATAGAGCCAATATCAGAAACGAATAGAAATCTAACATGCGACAACTGGTTCACAAGTATAAATCTAGTAAATACATTTTTGAAAACCATAAAATTACATATGTTGGCACTATAAAGAAAAATAAGAGGGAGTTGCCAATTGAATTTACTAACACAAGAGCCCGACATGAGTATTCCTCATTTTTTGGGATTTCAAGAGAATAATACTATAGTCTCCTACGTGCCCAAAAATATCGAAATGTAATTCTCGTTTCTAGTTTACATCATGATGACAATATTGATCAATCCACAGGTGATAAATACAAACCCGAGATAATTACATTTTATAATCATACCAAAGGAGGATGGACAATCTAGATAAATTATGTGCAACCTACGATGTAGTGAAACACAAGAAGATGGCCCATGGTTGTTTTCTATTCCATATATGGCAGGAGTTAACGCTCAGATTATCTATGCTTCCAACAACAAAGTTTATAGTATTATAAGACGATCGTTCCTTAAAGATCTTGCTCTATATTTGACCAAAGACCATTTAGAGCGACGTTCCCTTCAAATGAATGTACCACCATCAGTGAGAGCGATACGACAAGAGGTTGCTGGCACACTTAATAGAAACAACCCAGAAATTCAAGCAGGGACCAGAAAACGGTGCTACTTTTGCAAGAAAGACTAAAAACAAAATATTATTGCCAAAAATTCAAAATTGTTTGCCTAAGCCATCTTCAGCTTGGTGTCCTCCATGTTCCAGTACTGCGAAAAATCAATAAACGTTAACTTTTGATAGTATCTCAACTTGTTTAAATCATGAATTTCGTTTTTGTTGTGATATATGTTTTATTATACATGTTTTGACCATTCCTCTATTTTTTTTTTAAGTATTCTGTTTGGATAAGTATTGTATGTATTTGAGTTTTTTATTATAAGATTTTTTTAGTTAATCTTAGAAACAAACGTTGTATCTTTCACAAAATTATATAATATTGATTTAAAATATTATCCATTAATTAGTTCAAACTTCTTTTTATATAAAAATTAACCCTTTTAGGGGGTAAAATCATTCGCTAAATATGAAAAAAAAATCTAGGAAAAAATACAGAAAAAATTCTAAATAATTTAAATTACGGAAAATATAAATAGAATATTTGTTACTGATATCTACGAAAAACAACCCCTTTAACAAAGGGAAAAGTTATAAGACGGGTAAAATAATCTTTTAGAGATGGTCGAAAGTACACGATTTGAATTTCTAATTATTTAGAATATCTTAATAGCAGATTTTTTATGTAATTTTTATTTTTTTTTTCCTATTTCGGAGATGATTCCATCACCTATAAAGGTTGATTTTTATTAAATCTTTCTGATAAAAAAAGTAAGAACTGTTATAAAATATTCGACAGTTTTTTATATCTCTATGATATTTTCGTATGTTATCACGTTTGGAGGTAGTTTACCCCTTGGTGACATGGGTGGTTTTCGTATAGATACTGGTGGGAAAAAGACGATTTAAATTTCTAATAATTTAGAATATCTTAGTAGTTTTTACTAAATTTTTTTTTAACCCCCTCAGCGAGTTTAAGGGTAAACTTTCAACTATATTACGCCCTCAATAATATGAAAATAAATTATTTTCCATTTGTAAGATTTTATTTTATATCAAAAATACAATAAGAATCGCTTCTATTCTTATTAATATTATTCATATATTTCAGTTTTGCGTCATCATATCAACCCCAAATTAGGAGTGATTTTCGATTTTTTTCAAGAACCCAAACAATATGCTCATCTTCATTTTTCATTAACAATAATTTGACATATACGAAATATTTTTAGGATGTTTCTTAAGGTCTCTGAAAGGGTGAGAAAATATATCCCATTACTTTTTAAAAAAATAATCCTTTGTATTTATTTTTTATTATTATATTATTATAGTTTTGTAAATTTTTATAAACATAATAATATAATGTAAAAGTCGATGTTATTTAAAACTAAGCTTTGTAGTATTCTGTTCTTAAAATAAATAAATGGATATTAGTATAAAAATAGAAATGACTAGAAAACAGTAAATCATCCAGTGCAAATATCATTTATTAAAAATATAACCCCCATCAAATTTTAAGTTACATTCTTTATACACCCAATATTTTATAAATAAATTTTAAATAAAAATTTTGAAAAAATGCATGCACCTATCAAAAACAATAAAAAAACAAAACTTTAATGTCACACATGTTGGACTTGTCATTCCGGATATAACTGCCATCCTCTTTAGTCAAAGTTTACTTATTACCATTTGTACTGTAATGTTTGTATTATAATATGCAAACTTTGCTTTAGTTTTTAGTTGTAAAATAAATAAAATTTAGGTAGCACAAGCTGATTTTATATTTATCTGCTAGAATAATACCATAAAATCAGTTTTTAAAAATATGCTGATGACTGATGAATAAATAATTTCTGCTAGGTAAACTTTTTAGTTTATTTTATCGGAATAAGCAATGTAAGGTTATTTTTATTTGGCGTAATGGTATCAAATGATACTCATGAATAGGGAATGTCATAATACATTGTCGTGTTTAAATATGTGTAATATTATTAAATTATTTATTGTTTCATTTTATAATTAATTTTTTACCAAGGATCTTAGTACTTAAATTTACATATCGTTTTATCCCAATGTTTTATTTATTTCCTGACTAAAATTAAGTTTTTTTAGGTAACCAAACGGTAAATAAATTATGACACAATATGTTAATAGGGTAATAAACGGTAGTAACTTTATTGTTATGCAACCAACACCGTTAACACATATAGTTTGCATTTATGTTTGCATTATGTGTGTATGTATATACTTATTGAATTTAAAAAATGCATTTCCGCGTTATTTATTAATATTTTATTGTTTGTCTTAACGACATTACATAACTAACATCTATGGTAATTTCCATTTTAATCTGCATTTGCCATAGCTACTGTGCCTTTTATCCCGATAACTTGTTATTTTTGTTATCAAATAAATATACCTCTATCGTAAAAGTTTAAAAAATCTTGTTGTCAAGATAAATAATAAAAGTAGGCTTTATTCCTTTAGGAGTTAGGATAGCAAGTTTTTCCCTTTAAACGTGTTTTGTCTAAATTATTAGTAGGGCTGTAACGAGTTCATTCCACAGGGATATCCACTGCAATTTGAGACTAAAATTGCAAATAATCAAAATAATATTAGTATATCCATGCATAAAGGTTGTTTCCCATAACTCTAAGCATTCTTTATTTAATGCAAAGCAGAGTCGTTAGCCCTATTATTAAATCCACTCTTATGTTGGAACCACACTCTCGCGAGTGCGCCTTGTGGGGGCTCTCGCCCGTTTGGGAGCGAGTGGAGCCTG
This sequence comes from Listronotus oregonensis, assembly GCA_019359885.1. Taxonomy (NCBI): domain Eukaryota; kingdom Metazoa; phylum Arthropoda; class Insecta; order Coleoptera; family Curculionidae; genus Listronotus; species Listronotus oregonensis. The sequence continues at coordinate 66,914 of JAHBCN010000658.1, forward strand.
CAAGGATGCTGGCCATCCACACTCTCAATTTCGTTAGTTATCCGTTTACTGTCTTGCGTCCTTTGGCTCCGGCTGAAAAAACCAATACCAAAAGGACCGTCGAGGAGGCAAGGCGAGGTAAAAGATGGGAAAAAGCGAGGGCACTCGCATCGCCTCGTCTTGTCTCATAGAAACTTTGGATCGGAAAAAAAGGAAACCTCTCTTGCTAACCGATAAGCTCTAGCACAGCTTGTGCGTTCCTAACTTGCTGACTAAAGAGATTTTCCCTTCTCAACCCTTAAATCCTTGAATCCCATGGGATTAAACTAAAACTTTACTTTACTTACTTACATTAATAATTCCTGAACTGCCCCAAGATAATACAAAAAATACAATTTTTAAAAATAGATAAATATTTGACACTAAAAGAATTCGGAACTTACATTGTCTTTATTTTAATTAACTATACAACATTTCAAGCAGTTCTGTTTTTTTCCATTCCCAGGGTTTAAATGCAGCTTAATATATGATGTAATCTTTGACATATTATGTAAATGATTTGTATGTATATTCAAATAAGTTTATTTTATCTAATGTCTCAGTATACAACGGCATATCCCAGTTTTACATGTTGTTAATTAGAATTTACTTTACCAAAACTAAATTTTTTAATAAATTTTACGCTACTTTGTAGCAATGATTATGACATTATCCATGTTTATGAGTATATTATGATTAAAAATACTAATCCTTTTATAAAGATGCTTAAAAATAAAGTCATGCTGTTAAGATCTAACAGCAAGAATCACCTTAAGACTATAAATTTATCAAGACTCTGTTAGTTATGTGATGAATCTATATGTAGTTTACATATAAATTATTCTGAAAATTTAAAAGACAAGCACAGAATATGCAAAGTACATTTTAAATTATAAAATTAAGCCATACAGAAGTATGCAATTATCAAAACTTTTAGCAACTAGAATATTGTTGATTTTTTTGTTTCCATTAAAAAACATAACTAATATCTTTCAAATATACATTACTCTTCAGTGTCATTTTCTTAAACATAGACAATTTATTTAAAGAATATTCTTAATCAAATAAAAATAATACAAGATACTTTTTGTTAGAAATCTTCTAGGAAATTTTGGTAAACTTTAGTTTTAATAAATGTCTTTATTTCCCGAAGTAATAATAAAATTTTGTTTAATGCTCTTTTTATTATATAGCTAAAATATGACTGATTTTTTAACGACAACTTAAATTAATATTAAATGAAACCAATTTCAAAAAGTTTTATTAAATTAATATATAGTAAATACCCAAATATTCTCTTTTTTATTAATAAAAAAAATAGAATTTGGGTATTTAAATCGGATTTTATTTTCCTAAATTTTCACGTACAAGTCTCTGTTGATTTTAATAAAAGTAATCATTTTTAAAAATATATTTATAAAATTTTTGGAGATCTAGTCAAAAAGTATAAAGCGATAGCTCATTCGACCCGGAAGCCTAATTACATACTATACTATTCTCAGGCGACAGAAGTTGCTCTGAATCGCAGTATAGATTGTAGTGACCAATACGCGCAAATTTTCGCTTCAGAATATACTACGGTCCAGAGCGGCGGTAAAAATGTTAGGTAAAATACTATGTATGCATGTTTTAATAGTGTGAAAATGTGTTGGATTATTATGAACTCTTGATAATATTATTATTTATTGTTTTTAAAACTTTTTAATGGTACCCTATCTATCACGTCCATTGTTATCATAACTAAAATAAAAAATATATAATATTGATTTGAGTAATTCACAAAATATAAAAGTATTTGACAGAAGTCAATTTTTGTTTGGTTTCCAAGACGAACCATGGCTAACGCGACTTAACTTTGCCAAACTTTGGGTTGTATCCATGGCTAACTATGGCTTATAAGAACAGATTTTAAATTCAAATAACTTGCAACTCGTTTATCCGAACATAGATAGTTATATATATATATATATATATATATATATATATATATATATATATATATATAAACTAGAGTAGTGGGTGTAGCAGTCTTTTAAATTATTGAAAAAGGATTGGTGCCTGGATTTAGTAATGAAACCCTTTCTGTTTTGTCAAGCTTTTCGAGAGTTTATTATTTTCTCCCTTCCTCGGACTAACTAAAAATAAAGTTTTTACAATTAGAAAAAACTAACCTAAAAACCTTAAAAAGATTTAACTCACCAAAGTGGGTTGCTATGTGGAAACAAGCAATATCCATGCGGATAATCAAGATTTATCTCCATATGTATGTTAAAACTACATCTTTAAGGGGAAAAATTTATTTAAAGACTTAAAGGAGCACCGGGATGGAACATGGAAAAGCGCGGTTAGTCTGACAGCCGTGATCGAATGTATAAAACTATCTAAATGAATCACCGACATAGTTACTCGAAAACTTCGATTAGAGGATGCAGATTAATGATGGAAAAGAGAATATCTTGTTATTTTTACAGCGCAGGATCTATATAATAATCTAGACGTTCCACAGTACATACCTGACTGAGTAAATTTATTAATGTATTTTAAATTTTAATTTTAAGAGATTATATTAAAGTATCAGACCTGGAAAACGTGAAACACCCCTTCCCTGTCATTTTCCTTTGTTCATGGTTTGACTTTTTGTTATAGTATAAAAATTTTAATTTTAGAAGAAAACAGGTATGAAAATGACAGAAAGAAAACAAGAGTAAACACGCCCAAACGTCAAGGAAAACACAAACTATAAACAATTTTAGAAAGAATTATTCGTCAGAGCTGGACAGTCAATTAAGTACGATATTTTTCTTGTTCTAACGTAATAAATAACTGTAAACCGTGCTAAGATCTGAGATGTCACTTTTTCTTATTGAGAACGTTGGATTCCAGATTTATATGGACCATTTCTAGGAATAGTCTTTTATGATATGAATTGACATTTTCTAAGATCTCAGCATGATCCCAGTCAATTTGGTGATCATCAACCAAGACATGTTCCGCTAAAGCACATGAATGAACACCTCGCCTACAATCACTTTTGTGGGAAGTGATGCGGCCTTTTAAATTTCTAGATGTCTGTCCAACATATGACTTGTTACAGCTTGATCACCAAATTGACTGGGATCATGCTGAGATCTTAGAAAATGTCAATTCATATCATAAAAGACTATTCCTAGAAATGGTCCATATAAATCTGGAATCCAACGTTCTCAATAAGAAAAGTGACATCTCAGATCTTAGCACGGTTTACAGTTATTTATTACGGTTAGAACAAGAAAAATATCGTAGCTTAATTGACTGTCCAGCTCCTGACGAATAATTCTTTCTAAAATTCTTTATAGTTTGTGTTTTCCTTGACGTTTGGGAGACGGTGTTTCCTCTTGTTTTCTTTTCTGTAGTCATTTTCATACCTGTTTTCTTCTAAAATTAAAATTTTTATACTATAACAAAAAAGTCAAACCATGAACAAAGGAAAATGACAGGAAGTGCTGGGTGTTTCACCGTTTTCCACGGGTCTTGGCATACTTCTAATACTAATCTCTTAAAATTAAAATTTAAAATAGCATTAATAAATTTACTCAGTCAGGTACTGTACTGTGGAACAGTTCCTAGATTATTATATAGATCCTGCGCTGTAAAAATAACAAGATATGTCTCTCTCTTTCACATGTCATTAATCTCGCATCCCCTCTAATCGAAGTTTTCGAGTAACGTATGTCGGTGATTCATTTAGATAGTTTTATACATTCGATCACGGCTGTCAGAACTTTTAACCGCGCTTTTCCACGTGTTCTTGTTTCCACATAGCAACCCACTTTGGTGAGTTAAATCTTTTTGGGTTTTTAGGTTAGTTTTCTAATTGTAAAAACTTTATTTTTAGTTAGTCCTGAGGAAGGAGAAAATAATAAACTCGAAAGCTTGACAAAACAGAAAAGGGTTTCATTACTAAATCCAGGCCACCAATCTTTTTCAATAATTTAAAAAAGACTGCTACACCCACTACTCTAGTTTCGATATTTTTTCTTAACTAGTCAGTCGCGACTACTCTCCTCATATATATATATATATATATATATATATATATATATATATATATACTATATAATATATATATATATATATATATATATATATATATATATATATATATATATATATATATATATATATATATATATATATATATATATATATATATATATATATATATATATATATATATATATATATATATATATATATATATATATATATATATATATATATATATATTTGAAAAGAAGAAGATTAGCAGAATTTGAATTTTCAATCATATACAGGGTGTTCCATTTAAAATAACGAAGTTGATAGTGATTTGTTAATTTTCAGATCATCATTTGTTTTGCTATCTTACACCATGAAAATCTTCATTAAAAATCCTGCAACTTTCATATAAACTATTTTTTTCTATCTATAAAAATAAAGATTTTAAAGGGGTGCGCAATTATACGGGAAAACCCTGTACATAACGTATTTATGAAAAGTGTATTTTTTGTAATAATTAGAAAAATTAAATACTAAATAAACTGGTTTAATTTCCACTTTAATTCTAAGAATTTAAAATATACAACTATGATACAACCTACATTTGAGAACTCTGACAATACTTCCCTCTACGTACCTCTGAAATAACTCCTTCGTAATGTAGTACTTATCTGTCAAAACGTTATTATGCTTATTCTTTTTGTTATGATAAAGTTATAAGGGAGTAAGGTTAATGCAGGTATTGTATCAATACAATAGTTTATAATAGTTCAGGACATTAAACAAAACAAATCTGTCTGAGGATTTTTAGCAGGCAATAAAACTCCCATTTAAATACCTTTGTAAGTACCCATCCAAAAAATTTCAACACATTTTCATAGTGATACAACATGCTATACAGCATTTTATTATATAATATTTTTAACCGCTGCTCTGGGCTGTAGTATATTATGAAGTGAAAATTCGCGCGTATTCGTCACTACAACCTATACTGCGACTCAGAGCAACCTCTATCGCCGGTGCTCTGAGTAATAGTATAGTATGTAATTACGCGACCCGGAATGCAAATTTAAGGAAGGCGTTTTGAGGATATTTCTGCCAATAAAAATTGCAATTGTTAATAACAAAAAGCGAAAAAAAGAAAAAAGCCATTTCGATTTTTGATAATAACTCAAAAACCATAAGAGATAGTGAAAATTGCAAAAAAGATCTTCAAGATAGGAGAAAATTTTCGATAAAAAGTCCCAATTTTGGGAGTTCTATCTTTATTATTTTAATTTAAGACTGAAAATGGGCCTCCGCCCGACATTTTGATTGGGCGCTCGGCGTCAAAAACCGACTACGTCTTCTTATATACCGAGTGTCCAAATAAGAAAGGACGCCGGCTGTATCTCAGAAAATGTTTAACGCACAGCATCGGGGAAAAAATATTTTAAGTAAAAGTGCTCAAGAGAAATAGCTGGAAATTATTTTCAAGTTTCTGAAATAACCGCTAGGGGCGTAAATCTAAAAAAGTGATGTTTCTGTGAATTTTGCTATATAAATGTAACAAAAAATACCTGGTCTTTAAAGTTGAGGATAATCTGAACCTTTTTTGTTTGACAATTTTTGCTATATCTCTAAAAATAAAGTGGTGGGGGTATTCAAAGGTTTCCGTAAAACACACCCTGTATCTTTGAAACTGCTTTTCTTGGGCTATAAATGTTATTATATTTGAAGTTTTGTTAGTTTCACATGTCGACGCTAGAGGGCTTTTTTCGATATTCCGACAGAAATGGTTAATTTTCTCAAAAAAATTAAATGCATTGGTATATTTTTTTGTATGTAGTAGCTGAATAATGCCTAAATAAGCTCGCGAAAACCCTATCTCGATATCTAAAATTTAGGCCAAAGAAAATTTTATACGTCAATATCTCAAAAACTATAAAAGCTACAAGAAATATTATATGACATAAATTATGTATTTTTACAAAACCTTTAATTTAGGTTAAAAAATCTTTTCGTCTAAATGCAATATATTACGAGTTATAATCAAAAAATCGAATTTTCAGGACTTTTTCAAGGTATACACCTAGAATTCGTTTTTTTTTTTATTATAACTCGTAAAGTACTGCATTTAGATAAAAAGGTTATTTAACCTAAATTAAAGGTTTTTTGTGTTGTATTAAATTTCTTGTAGCTTTTATAATTTTTAAGATATTAAGTAAGGAACAAGATATCGAGATACGGTTTTCACGAGCTTGTTTAGGCATCATTTAACTACTTTTTCATAAAGAAAAAATTATACCAATGCATTTAATTTTTAAAGAAAATTAACCATTTCTGTCGGTATGTCGAAAAAGTTCTCTAGCGGCGACATGTAAAACTAACAAAACTTCAAATATTTTAAGATGTATAGCCCAAAAATAGCTCTTTTTAACTAGCCCAAGTTTGTTAAAATCGGCTCAGCCGTTTCGAAGAGTTTTACGGAAACCTTTGAATACCCTCCACCACTTTATTTTTAGAGATATAGCAAAAATTGTCAAACAAAAAAGGTTTAGACTCTCCTCGACTTTAAAGATCAGGTATTTTTTTGTTAGGTTAAAAGAGCAAAATTCACAGAAACATCACTTTTTTAGATTCAAGATTGCAGTTACGCCTCCTAGCGGTCATTTCAGAAACTTGAAAATAATTTCCAGCTATTTCTATTGACCACTTTTACTAAAAATATTTTTTCCCAACGCTGTGCGATAAATATTTTCTGAGATACAGCCGGCGTTCTTTCTTATTTGGACACCCGGTACATACTTAACAAGATAACGCCATAAAAGATTGAAAAATGTTAATCCTTTGTTTATAATAATTTTATAATTTTGACAAAAAATGAAAAATTAGAGTAATATTGTCAAAGTTATAAAATCATTATAAACAAAGCATTAAAATTCTTAAAACTTTTATGTCGTGATCTTGTTAGGTATGTATATAAGAAGGACTCTACGACGCGAAAAAAAATACAATAATTTTTAAAACTTTTTTTAAATGTGCAATGAAGACAAAAGTTCGAAACAATTTTGTTAATTAACAATTATCCAAAATGTTAAACAATTAACTTTTATGGAATTTTCAACGGAAATAAATTATTTAAAATGTTCTGAGTACAGCATAATTTAAAAAAAAATTTAATTAATATTTTTTACCCTAAAAAATATTAATTGTGACGTATTTGCTTTTGACGCCGAGCGCGCAACCAAAAATGTTGCGCGAAGGCACATTTTCAGCGTTAAATTAAAATTATAAGTAATGTAGATAGAACTCCGGGAGTTTGGACTTTTTATCGAAAATTTTCACCTTTTCAAGGATCGTTTTTGCAATTGCCGCTATCTCTGAGGGTTTTTGAGTTATCATCAAAAATAGAAATTGATTTTTTTCCTTTTTTTGTTTTGTGTTAATAACAATTGCAATTATTATTGGCAGAAAAATTCCTTTCTCAGATTTGCATTTCGCGTCGGTCTGGCTCATATTTTTCGAAGCCTTCTAATTATTTTTGGCAGAAAACTCACTTCTTACTAAGAATATTTACATTAAAAATAAACAAATGACAAAAACACTCATATTATTGACACTGTCCACTGAGCTAGAAAAATGCAGAACATAACTAGCCGACGTAGAAATCTAAGTGATAGGATTACATTGTAAAAAAAAACTATTTTAGACGTTTATTAAACATTAAAGAATAATTTAAATCCTTACCTGTCACAATGCTAGCAGTGTCAGTTTCTGGAGGCACACTTCCGTCGCTGAGACTCGAACTCGCGGAGCTAAATGGGAGGGAGGAGCGGTCACTAGGACAAGGAGAAGGGGGCAAGTGAGGTAAGGTGCTGAGCGAGGGGGTTCTGGCCAGCAATCCGATGGCACTTCGCCTTTTTGGGTTGTAGCTTGGAGGGCCGCGGAACGGGACTGAAAAGAGTAGTGTTGGAGGAGGTGCATGCTAGCTGTTTATCGAGAGTAGCGATAAATGTTGGATTTATTATATAATGTTTTTATAAGTAAATAATTATATTTGTAGCATATATTAACCTTTTAGTGAAATGACAACCAACATATTATTAAATTATGGATATCTAAACGGTTTACTTCAAAACTCATAGGTGTCAAACTAATATCTATAAAAATAATGATTAGTTATTATTTTCTTCCAATAACTTAAAAAAAGGAATATTTTTTTATCGTCTGGTGGTTATGTTAAATACCTTATTACTTTTGGGATCATTTAAAAAATTTAATTCTACCGGGTGGTGTATTTAAAGAAAACCTAGCTTTAATTAAATTTTTCAATACACAAATTTTTAAATATTTTTTAATTATTGGCATTTTAACACTTTATTATTCTTCTTTTCTGTCAGGTATTCAGTTTATTTTTTAAGTTATTTTATCGTCACTATCGCGAAGGCAGTAAAATATATAAGGTCGGTAGTAAATAGTTTAATTTGTAATAGCTAGGAAAAGTGCCTTTTTATAACTGTTAACTTGGTTTTACTTTTTGAGATATTATAAAATAAGCAAAAATATTATTACCATGTTAGTTTCTAAAATCTTTAATTAAGTTTTTATTTTAAATTACTCTTCACTATATTTTAAAAAACTGCATTGGGATTTGTTTTGTTTTTGAGTTTTGGACAAAACCATGTGTTTCTACAAATGGGAAGATATATTTTTTTATACATTAATAAACAATGTAGAACATTGCCGTTTTAAAAACTTAAAAATATCTCAAAAAATAAAACAAAAAATTAATTTAAAAAAACGTCAATAACGATAAAAAATAAAAATTTATTTAGAAGTAATATATAGTTTTTACTAAAACGTGTTTTAAATATTAACAAGTAAATTATAGTTTATTATAACATAGTGATTATTTCCGCACAGATTAAGGGCTATTGGGTATAAATACATTGTAACTTTTAAAAGCAAAATTTCTTACTATAATTTTTATAAAAATAGTAAATATAAAAAAGACAGCATTAAATACCAATAATGTTTTCCTTTTTTGATTTTTTTATTAATATTTTAATTAAAGCATAAATTCTAGTTTTTTAATTTTAATTATGATCCTGCTTACAGGATATTTGCATTTGTTATTTTTTTAAATCTTGCATAGCAACACCAGTTAGGTTAAATTAACAATGTAAAATATTTTTATATTGTATCTATAAATGGCAAAGTAAATTCAAAAAATATATTTCTTTTTTTGAGAACAAAGGTATATTATACATTATATCCATAAATCCAACATTATAAAAAAAGAATTATAAAAAATTGAATATAAAAATTAACATACTATCACAAAACACAAACATTACCAAACACATGCTCAGACAAAATTAAATCGAATTAAATAACAACTATTTTATGCTTAGACCTAAAACAAATTATTAGCATTCTACACTTTTACAAGGTATTTATTTTTTGTGGCAATGGCGATGTATTAAAACATTATGTGGATAATCATTTTCTTAAATCTAAGTATTTCTGTTTTCTAACCCTCCTCAAACAAATATTTTGCAATAAAAGTTAAAAATGATTATGCTGATTCTAAACCTGAACTTATCACAATATTACGTAACTACCTAGTAGCTTTTTTTTTGTTTTTTTCGCCCTAAATTGAAAAAAATAACGCTTGTGTTGACGTTTCGGTTTATTTAGACATTTAAACTATTGTCACAACTATTTTTCATTTTTTTAATCATTATGACTATAATATCACAAAGTTGTTACTAATTTAAATATATTTATAATGTACTCAACATTTAGTTGTTATATGTTTCTTTTAGGGAGTTTATACAAATGTTTAGTAGGAGAGAATGGGGCAAAATGATCCCCCTTAGAAAAAAAAATTGTTAAATTGTCCGTAATATATACATTCTTTATTCTACCTGGGCTATGGGTAATGCCTATAATTATCTATGTAAAACGCATAACATTTTTGTTCCAAACTTTATTGTTCTTATGAAAAATATATATGAAACCAAATGCAAAATGATCATTTTAGCCGGTAAAATGATTTATCTGAGAAACAACATAAAAATAAAAAATTAAATTACACTTGGATGTTAAAAAAACCATAAAATTATAAATTAAGTTTTTTTCTTCCCGACTGCTCATCGATAATATTCTCCACTGCACAAAACGCACTCAGTATTTATATCTCCATCCTTCATCAGAAGAACTTAAATTCTTTTCTCTTTTTCCTTTTCTTCTATTTTACTATCGCTTTCACTTTGTGCCGAGCAAACTTGATAGTCCTTTCTTTAGCCTTTAAGATCACCTCAAGACTTCTTGTATGATATTATAATGTCCATGTAATATGAGCAACACTGTCTTTTAATCCATCTAATCAATCCATCCAATATAAACAACACTATCTTTTATTAAACCCAGTGAGAAAGTCCTTCCGCACTGAGTTTAATAAAAGATAAAAAATGTTTAAACCACTGTTTGAAAATATCTGCACGCATCCATCCATCCAATATCCTGCAAAAACGGTACCGGAAGAAGCACCATCGGTTAATTCCGCCTTCATTCGTTTTCTGTTGAAAATTCTCTTGGGAGGAATAATACTTACTACCGCCGAAAAATAAAAAATAGTTCTGATGATGGATTAAATGTCTAAAAAAACAGAAACGTCAACAAAAGCATTTTTTTTAATTTATGACCTAAAAACTCATGAAAACTCTACTAGCTATTTAAAGAAACCGGTCAGAATACACAGGAAACCTAATTTAACACTACATTAGTAGTATTGCTTTAAGCAGACTATTACCTTAAAACCTTATATTGTTTGCTTGCAATTTGTAATTGCTCTATGAAGTAAAGCAGAACGTCTATTTGCTTTATTATAGTTTCTTTTTGTGGGCTTTAAATAAGTTTTTTGATATAACTCATTTTCATTGTGTAGGTTATGCTAACAAACAAATCTGTACAAGTTCAGATTTTAGAAATAGTCGTAGAAAATCTACCTAATTATAAACGAGTATCTGATAATGGCCTTTTTTTAACATAAAAAACAACAGAACCTTGCAGATAATTTTTATTTATTTATTTCGAGACAAGCTGTCAATATGGCCTTTGATTAAGGTAAATCCCAGCCGACAGAGACTAATTTGCTTGATTTTGAATTAATTAAATCAGGTTGAATCTAGTTCATTACACAGAAAACACCTTTAAAAATTTATAATATTACACCATACCATTCAAAAAATTAATAAATAATTTGTAAAAGATAGAACTTTAAAAGTAATAAAGCATTAGTTAACTTAAAACATGCGATATAAAATTATATATTTAAGAGAGTTAAGAGAAACAAAACGAGAAAAACCTTTAAAAAGTGCAGCTTTTAAACATAAATATTTAACTCTTACCAGTTTTAAGTTGTTTTTATTTAAATTTATGTCATTTTTACTACTCTGTTCAGAATGATAATTTATAATGAACATTGTAACAAGGGATGTAGGAAAAAGAAAAGAATGACAATACTTTTGTCTGGTCTTAAAAAGCTTCGACATGAAACTGTGTCTTATATGATACTCTTCATATCAAATATACCAAGTGTTTAAAATTAGACTCTAACCATTGGGACCTCTTCAGCTATTGGAGGTACGAAAATGGTATAATTAGGAACCAGTCGTCCATTTATGTAACTTTTAATATGCCGTTTGAAAACTTGGAAGATTTCCGAGAAAAAGCAAAACTTTGGAAAATTGTTTTTATTTTTTTCAGCTTTATCATAAAAAATATTTTAAAACAAATTTTACATTTACATGGACAGTTGCCCGCTAGATGATGATGTTTTAAGATTGACAATTTAACTTATCGTTTTTCGGTTACCATCATTTATTTTTACTTATAAGCTTCATAACTTCATAACATAACTTTTTTAGTTTTCGGTAGCCTTTTTTTTTTTCTTTCTACTGTTTAAGTTATTATAAGTGAACCTTGTAATTCCGAAATATTAAAAAAAAGCTTGTCTCTCATAGTGTGTAATTTTTTCAATCCGTCATAATGTCATGTAAATGACATTCTTATACATTGTTAATCACTCTTGTACTAAACAAGATATGATAATCTTTATTATCAGAACAATAGAAATAGCGTAAACACATCGAAAATGTATCTGAACATGTATTACGAAACTAATTCAAATTGTTAAATAGAAATAGAAAACTCCTCAACGCATTAAATAAACTAACAATAACTCTTGCAACATAAAAGTAATAAATCACAAAGGATGCTTAAAATGTTGTCCGTGGTTATCTGAACACAACTCCACTTTTCTACATTACATCATATTAAAAACAAAATAAAAACCGAATTTTAAACCAAACTACCCATTCACCCAAAAAAATCAATGGTTATAGAACTTGCAGACCGAGCTATAGGGCTATCGGATCCAGAGTTTCTCAAAAAATGCATTCAAAAAGTAAAAAACGCTCTAAAACTATATTATTATCCTCTGGATTTAGTAAACAATGTTTTCAAAAACCCTATTAATAAGTTCTATAACTTAACAAAAATCCAAAAAGCAGGTCCAAAAAATACATATGAGTCCAGTAACTGAAGACCTGAAAGTACCCAAAGCTGTAAATAAATCTGTACAGTTTTCATTTGTGGCGCAGTTCTTAGGTCTTCGTGGATGCTTTCGAATGAGAAAAAGTTTATCACCATTCCGACGTGGGAACTCGCTGAAAATGCACCCCCAAAGTCCCAAAAATGAGTTTTCCGCGAAAATCTGCCAAAATATGCGAATTAGAGAATTTTTATGTAGACAAAAAAATGAAGATCACCTGGAAATCTACAAAAATGGTCTTTACCATTTTTTTTTTCGCAACACCAATATTTTTCCAAAAACGGCCGTCGAAAAATCCATAACATTCCACACTGGATAGATAGCTGGAAACGGCTGAAAAATGCAGACGGACAAAACAATGTTTTATCAAAACGCAAGAAAGATGGTGAAGGAAATTTTCTGGGTTCAATAAACATTTGCTAAGGTCTCATTATAAAAAAAATGTTAATAACAAACCATTTTTTCAAAAAATATCAATAAATTAAAGAAATATTCTCAAAATATTGTGAAAAAAAATTTGACCGCTTTTTTTAATATTCTAGAGAAATCGGTATGGACCCAAACTCATATGCAATGATAAGTACGGGTTTTTCCATTCTAATAAACTTTAAATGATTTTAAAAAAATGTACATTATTGCCCGAGTAATGGAACAATTCGTCCGCCCGCTTATAAGTGAATCCATGAAGATAGCGGCATTCTAGCGGTAGAGCGGCAACTGAAATGGGGGGACTTTTGGGTCCCGTTATCTCGAAAACAATCGATTTTTCGAAAAAAAAATATAGGAACAATTTTTGTAGATTACAAGGCGATATTCATTTTATGTCCAAACAAAAATTCTTTAATTCTCATATTTCGGCAGATATTAGCGGGATGCCCATTTTTCGGTCCTTGAGAGGCCATTTTCAGCCCTTTCCCACCTGTTAATGTTGATAAACTTTTTTTCGCTAGAAAGCATTATCGAAGACCTAAGAAATTGCGTCACAAGCGAAAACTGTACAGATTTATTTACAGGTTGGTCCCTTTATTTACTGGACTATATCTCTACCAAATGTAAACGGATTATCCCAACGTTCCAGATTCTTCATAGAAAATACGGTTTACAAGTTTGCCACAGGTTAAATAACCTGTTATTAAATAATTTCTCAAAATTAAACTTAAAAACACAAAAAAACAAATAACATTATTTATAAAATTCCATGTGGATAATGTGAAGCTACTTATATTTGTTCAAACAAGTCAATATTGAGAAAATAGACCAAAATGTTATAAACAGGCAAATTGTAATTTGTTTTTAACAAATTAGGAAAAAGACAAAAATTACCAATTTGTTTACAAAAATACCAAACTCTCAAAATCTAAAACCAATTTAAAAAAAGGAGTTTTTCGAAATGCAATGCATTATAAAATTCCAAACATTCATTAAACGACAAAACAGACATAAACAAATTTAATAACATGTACATTCTGGTTACACTGGTTAAGATAGAAATTTAGTCTTGGATTGGTTCCGCTCTTTTTTGATTTGGCAAGTTTTTTACTTACTGTCTGTATTAATGTATTAATAACAAAAGACGTCAATACAGACAAATCAGTACAAAACTCGCCAAGCCAAAAAAAAAAATGGAACAAAATTGTGGACAGAATATGGTCTAGTTTTAGACCTCAGTACTTTAATGAGGAACTTGGCCCTTATTTAACATAAGTGTTTTTGGTGAAATTTTTAAAATAAATTAAATTTTTAAATTACTTCATCTAACTTTGGTAACAATTAAATAATTTTTAAAAGATTTTTGTACTAATTAGATTTAACAAGTTTTCATAAAAAATATTGCATAATGTATTTTTGGTAATTTTGATAAGTATTTTGTTGATCAAGAAAATTTAAGTGATCACTTGGCAGCAGTTATAAATTGTACCTATTAAAATTAAAGGTCAGCAGGAAATTGATTTAACTGAGTTAGTAATATTCTCTGTTAGGTGGAAGCCATAAATCATACAAATAATTCTAAACCTTGCCTTGGTTTAAAGAGATATAGGTACTAAATAAAAATTGATTTAAAAGTGTATGTCTGCTAAATGCATTTTTATCCATTTTACCAGAGTAAATAGAAAAATAAATATAAATAAATGTATGTTATTGCATAAAAATATATATATATATATATATATATATATATATATATATATATATATATATATATATATATATATATATATATATATATATATATATATATATATATATATATATATATATATATATATATATATATATATATATATATATATAAAAATTCTTTAATTCTCATATTTCGGCAGATATTAGCGGGATGCCCATTTTTCGGTCCTTGAGAGGCCATTTTCAGCCCTTTTCCCACCTGTTAATGTTGATAAACTTTTTTTCGCTAGAAAGCATTATCGAAGACCTAAGAAATTGCGTCACAAGCGAAAACTGTACAGATTTATTTACAGGTTGGTCCCTTTATTTACTGGACTATATCTCTACCAAATGTAAACGGATTATCCCAACGTTCCAGATTCTTCATAGAAAATACGGTTTACAAGTTTGCCACAGGTTAAATAACCTGTTATTAAATAATTTCTCAAAATTAAACTTAAAAACACAAAAAAAAACAAATAACATTATTTATAAAATTCCATGTGGATAATGTGAAGCTACTTATATTTGTTCAAACAAGTCAATATTGAGAAAATAGACCAAAATGTTATAAACAGGCAAATTGTAATTTGTTTTTAACAAATTAGGAAAAAGACAAAAATTACCAATTTGTTTACAAAAATACCAAACTCTCAAAATCTAAAACCAATTTAAAAAAAGGAGTTTTTCGAAATGCAATGCATTATAAAATTCCAAACATTCATTAAACGACAAAACAGACATAAACAAATTTAATAACATGTACATTCTGGTTACACTGGTTAAGATAGAAATTTAGTCTTGGATTGGTTCCGCTCTTTTTTGATTTGGCAAGTTTTTTACTTACTGTCTGTATTAATGTATTAATAACAAAAGACGTCAATACAGACAAATCAGTACAAAACTCGCCAAGCCAAAAAAAAAAATGGAACAAAATTGTGGACAGAATATGGTCTAGTTTTAGACCTCAGTACTTTAATGAGGAACTTGGCCCTTATTTAACATAAGTGTTTTTGGTGAAATTTTTAAAATAAATTAAATTTTTAAATTACTTCATCTAACTTTGGTAACAATTAAATAATTTTTAAAAGATTTTTGTACTAATTAGATTTAACAAGTTTTCATAAAAAATATTGCATAATGTATTTTTGGTAATTTTGATAAGTATTTTGTTGATCAAGAAAATTTAAGTGATCACTTGGCAGCAGTTATAAATTGTACCTATTAAAATTAAAGGTCAGCAGGAAATTGATTTAACTGAGTTAGTAATATTCTCTGTTAGGTGGAAGCCATAAATCATACAAATAATTCTAAACCTTGCCTTGGTTTAAAGAGATATAGGTACTAAATAAAAATTGATTTAAAAGTGTATGTCTGCTAAATGCATTTTTATCCATTTTACCAGAGTAAATAGAAAAAATAAATATAAATAAATGTATGTTATTGCATATATATATATATATATATATATATATATATATATATATATATATATATATATATATATATATATATATATATATAAAAATATATATATATATATATATATATATATATATATATATATATATATATATATATATATATATATATATATATATATATATATATATATATATATATATATATATATATATATATATATATATATATATATAAAAGTTACACACCCTTTCAAAAATATAAATTAAATTCCCAAAAGGCAAAATTGTAATCCTTTTAGTTAAATTTAATAGTATCATAAAAAGTTATAGGTAAGATAAAATAATATAAATTTTATATTTGATAATATATCCCAAACTTATTAAAATCCAATAATCACATTACATAGGTATCATGAGTTCATAGCTATGGAAATACTAGAATTGAAGGTTTTAAGGTGAAAGGCAGGTTCCTCAGTCCAGGAACTCTAGAAATGAAGAAGGGGTAGACGGAAAGCTTGGGGTTTCTTAAGATGAACTTTGAGGAATGCATAAAGATGGCATTTCGTTCTTAAGAATAATCTAAATATTGTCTTTTCTCGTAGTCGAAAAATAGTATTTACAAAATAAAAAGTTTCTAATATAATTTGACTTTACATTGGTCCAAAAGGAAAAAATAGAAAACTAAATATTCTCGTTAGTCCGCCAGTATTGGTAAAAGAAATTTATTAAAAATAATACATATTACTTGATAATATCTTTTTATATCAACTTAATAGTATCTAGACTTAAACAGGAAAGATCAGACATCTGTAGCGATCATTACTTTGTGAGATTAGGACACTAAAACTTACGAAAAACGATTAGAAATGAAACAAGAGAGGTCAATAATAGAATTACAACTTGTATCTGAAACCTAAGATTGAAAATTACTCTTGACTTTACTTAGTCGCCGACCAAGATCAAAATAAAAAAATATAAAAAGATGTGCGTTTTATTATCATTATTATTTTTATTATTATTATTTTTTGGTTATTTTGGAGTACGGTACACAAAGACTTAAAGCATATCGACTGTAAAAGGATGTATATACACTAACTAATATATGTCAATAAGAAAAAAAACTGGAGAACCTAGAACAAAGTTTGGATGAACACACAGAAAAAAAATGTCAGACCTAGTTAAAAGTCTTGGATATGTTAAAAGTAACATCTGGGATTAGCGACGAAACTCAAGGGACTTGTCCCAGTTATGAAAAACTAACAAAAGAAGATCTGTTGTGAATCTTTTGTGATGGAATGCATAATGTCTGTTATGTATATTTTTGTTTTTTTAGTATTTTAAAAATTTCGGAAATATTAAATTTTTTCATTACCTTGCAAGCAACTAAAAAAGAGATATAGAGCTATATATAGAAGAAATAGTTTTATTTTCTTTTTGAAGGATGGGTTGCACGTTCGGAAAAATGTCTGTTGCCTGTCGAAGGGGGTGAGTTAAAAAAGATGCCACTTTTAGACTATTAGTAAGATGCCATATTGCCTAGATTAGTTTTAAAATAGGTGACTCTTTAGGTAAAGCAAATAAAAACATAAATATTTTTTTACATATATATCAGCACTAAAATTCAGCTGACTGAGATGGAGACGTTTTGCCACCCATTCTTAGGGTTCTACTTGTTGTTTTGCAACTTATTGAAATAGTTTAACTGCGCATTTAGACAGATGTTTCTTAAACTAAAAAGAACCCGAATTCTTTAAATTAAAAACTTTAGCAATCCAAATCCTTTAACAAAGCTAAACTTTTAAAAATTCAAGCTCTCAAGCTTGGTCTATATGACCCTCCACATGACTTTATAAATTTTGATGAACTCCCCTTGGTACTTCTTGGATTATTAAACCAAACTTTTTCACCGACCATAAATGTGTGATGTTTGAAGTTTTCATGTCATAACGGGATCTCATACGGTTACTTTCTTTTTGTAGCTTATTACGAACCTCTTCGTGTATCTCATGCAACTATATTGGTGAAAGGTCGCCCAGTAAATATGCCAACTTAAGGACACCCTTTTGCTTTAAAAAGGCCATTTGTAGTGTTTTAGTTGTTTCGGGAATATATTAATAAAATACACGTGAATAAGTTATTTTGTTGCCCATTTACTTACATTTTTTGGTAGTTATGAAGAGTTCTGTGGGGGTGCGGTTCTTATTTTTTGAAAACCTAAGAAATTACCTGGAACAGATCCGATTTAAAGTTTCTGCCTTGATCAGAGTGTAGTTTTTTTAGAACTCTATATTTATTGTTGAAATGGTACGTCAGCAGAAGTTTTGCGTTTTATTTAGTGTTGGGTATATATTTTCAGGACTGAAGTAATCCGTCGCTTACAAGATAAGCGATTGATTAATTAACTGAAAATGGTCCTGCCATGTTTATTGTAATTTTTTCAAAACATTATATATCTTTATCTTGCCACGGTTTCATGTTTTATGATCGTCACAGAAAGAGCAGTCATTACAGCCAAAAAAACCTTTTTCGAACCTTTCTAGGAGTCTTTATAGCTTCAAAATGACCATCTCCTACACTATTGTGGAATCCTTGTGATACTATTAGAATTTTCTTTTAATAGGCCACCTTTATTTATCAAAGCAGTCTTATATGATACAGTAACCTTTGTCTCGGAGTTTCTAAATCAACTTGTAGATATGGTGACAATCCTAAATATTCCGTTGTTAGTTTTACAATAGCCTTAAGTTATACTTCTTCTTGTTCTTTGGCCAGGACTTTAGGATCCAATTCTTGTCCTGTTTTTTGGCAGGGTAATCTTTTTAGGATTTTTTTTTATGTGGGCTGCAGTCTTAACTATCTTCTGCAATAGGTCTTTTAGATAGAGCGTCTGCATTTTAACGGTTAAGTTCTTTGCAATTTTTAATATTTAATTGGTTCTCATGAAAAGGTTGTAACCGTCGTGCTATCTGACCTTTAGGGTTCTTGAACTGAGATAACCATCTGAGTAATGGATGGTGATGGTCCGTTTTCAGATGAAATTATCGATCAAATCGATATTTACGACATTGCTTTAGTATTAACCATTAAATAAAAGTATTTTATTAGTGAAATAACATATAAGAACTTTGCCGAAAAGCGCTATAATTTTTTCTTGACTATTTTATACCTGTAACAAAATCCCACCAATTGAGGTATTGTTTGTATTAGTCTTCATCATAAATGTCTGAACAAAATGTAAATGACACATATTGGAGTATGTAACCATACACATTCCTTAGTTGTATGAGGGCTGCTTTACAATTTTAAAGTCACTTGTAGCTTTTGTTTTTCTCAGTATGTCAATGAAATTCAACTTTATCTTTTGTTTGTTTTCACGCCCCAGAAATGTCACTTTTTCTGAAAAAGGTGACACTCTCTTCTGAAAATAGTAACACTTTTTTGGACTAGGCATTAGTTGGACAGTTCTTAGCTTCTGAAAAAAAAATCTTTAACATTTTCAAGGAGTACGCCTAATGTTTTTTTCAAAAACTTGGGGTCCAAGTAGAGCAGCCGTCAAGCAAGCATCATTTGAAAATTCTAGCTTAAATATTAACAAAGCGTCGTGAATTTTTATCTTAAGAACGGTTTAAAATATAATAAACTTAGTATTTCAAGGATCAATGGAGTTATGATAAATCTAATTATAAATGATAAGTTATTATTATTAATTGTCAATAAAAATTCCTAGTAACAATGGGATGATTAAAATGTGTTAATTTTTATAAAAATTTAATCTTTTAAAAACACTTAATAAATTATTAGGAATCATACGCCTAGTGCATCCTTCCTAAAGCCGATAATATCTAGATAAATAAGGCGCCAACATATTTATGGCAAGAATTTTTTACTTTAAAAATAATATTTACAGTTTATATTGGTTTTGTTCCTCCTAGCCTTTTTATATCGTGCACATCCAAAATACTTAACATAAACATTAAATAATGATAACATTCTTATATCTAGACAAATACTCACCGACGTCTTCTTGCCGATAATTCTGGATGAGTTCGGCCAGCTCCATATTTCCAGCTATCACAGCTACTTGATAAGGCGTCTGATTGGCAAAATTTAAAGCCTGCCGATCTGCTCCACGAAACAGCAGTTGACGAGCACACGATTCTTGACCATTAACTGCACATACGTGGAGGGGAGTATTACCTGAGGCATTATGAGCATTCATATCTGCACCATAGAAAAGAAGGTGTTCAAGGTGCTTCAAAAGGCCATTTTTGCAAGCCTAAAAAATAGTTTAGTGACAAAGTCGGTAGTAATATTCCCATATTTTTTTTATAGTTGCTAAATAATTTTTTTATGGGTTTTGAAAAAGGAATCATTATTATACATATTATATCTAAAGTGTTGTGTGCTAATAAATAACGGTATAAAGGGTTTTAAATGCTAATATCAAAGTAGACCAAATTAAAATAGGCAGTAGGGACACTCTCGTCGGTGCCTTTCCCCTCCGTGCACCAAAGACGTGCCGATTTATGATCTCTCGTGACGGACGTGGGCAAATACGGGGGTCGCGCGCACTCGAAGCGTATCTATTTTATTTGAATGATTCTACCGGGGTTAGCGGTATAGTAAATACATAAATTGGTATAATGTGGATTTGTTTACTTAATTTGTTTTAAATTTTTGTGTTTATAAAATTATGTTGTTTATTAAATTAAGTATTAAATTAAAATATATAATTTTATGGTAAAAACATTTTTTTTTCTTTTGATATGGTAGAAGTTATAAATTTTTTAAAAAAGTGTAATTATATATTCCCCGGGTTTCTTTCTAATACGTTGTTAAAATTTTGTTTATAACTTCTACAAATAATTTGGACAAATTCAAAAGCCCTAAGTTCTAGTCGGTCATGGTTAGTTCTGGTTAGCAAAGCATCTTTTTATTTTCCCCAATTATATTTCAGACGTAAAAATGCGGAGACGTATTAGAAAGGCCCCATGATTTGCTTTTTTTACATTAAATGCATTATAAAGCATGAATCATGTGTCAACACTGTCAAGAAGCTGGCCAGCGGGGTTTCTTTAGACGCGGGTCTATGTAATTTTATCGTTTTCCTCCTTCTTAAACAGTCGTATTTTCTCTTTAACTTTACACTTTATGAACACAGATTAATAGTACCGTGAATGATGCAGAGTTTGGCAACATCGCAATTTATTTTATATTATATTATTATAATGGCGCCTGTTATGACCCGTATGATAATAAACAATGAATTATTGTGCAATTTTGCAGTTTTTTTTGTAATATTTATAAAGAAAAAGTTCCGAGGGTGACATAAAATACTTTTTATCTCCTGTTGGATTTTTGCTGTTTTAACCCCGCCCAGCACCCCTGTTCACTTTTCCATCCCTAAGTATGTATTAGTATATATTTGTTAATCAAAACTTATTATTGAAACATATTTTTTAAGCTCCCCCACCGGATTATTATTATATTGTGTCCATATAAGTAGCCTAAAAAGAAATTTTTACAAATCTTTTGAAAGAGCCGAAACAGTGATATGAAACAATTACCAGACATTTTTTCATTATTTACCTAGGTGTTTTTTATTATTATTATTTACCTAAGGGAAGAAATGTTACTTCTGATTAGAGGAATGCAGTAAATAATGGTGATTTTTCAGGTTAGTAGTAAAAAAATATTTTTGATATCATTCTAACTAAATAGGAACAGAATATTTTTTTTTTTTATACTGAATAACTTGTTTTCAATTATTTTTTTTAGTTAACAAATAACTGTAAGGAAATAATATTTCCTCACAGTACGAAAATTAATATTTCCTAGGCAATCACTAAGTGCAAGGAAATGTTTTTTTTTTCAACAAGGTCAATACTTCTTACCGATTTTCTGAAAAACAATCTATTTATTACACCTATAATATACACAAAAAATCTAATAAGTACTTCTACTCTACTCATATTTAAAAATTTTTGAATAGTACCAAGATAAAATAATTTTACATGCCCTTCTGTATCTTTTGGACAACGAAAAAATGATACCCCTGGAGTACCCATTTTTGTAAAACATCCGTCCACTGAACAATAGACCACCATTATTTAGTTAATAGAAAAAATAGCCTAGCCACAAAGGAAAATCACAAATAAAGGTATAAATATCGCTTACAACACAAAACTCCACGATTGATGACAGTCTGTGTATTGCGAAAATGTCCAAAGAACTGAACTCGCCACCGCTCGCTAGCGGCTCGATCTCTTTTATCTTGAGGGGGAAGGAGTGTCCCTACTGCGTATTTTAATTCGGTCTACTTTGCTAATATGTTATATATATATAATATTATAAGTTGGTTTCAGTAGTTCAAATATTATTTTAAGGACATAATAATTTTTTTAACTAGTCAATTGATTTAAAAAAAAAATATTTTAAATTTAAATATCCAGTAATGGGCAATGGGCAATCACAGCACGAACTCGAATTACTAACACTCAATATTTATATTTTTATGCGATCAGTTTGGTTTAAAGGTCACAAATCCTAATATTTATAATATATTATATTCTTCTTTACCTGATGAACCTCTTGCCACCCCTGAGTATCCGCGGCCCCGTCATTGCGTGGTCATGTAGTAACGTTTCCGTGAAAACAGGATCTACATTAGGATGGATAGTAAAATACAGTGGCGTTAATCCCTTATTATCCTTGTAGTTTGGTGATGCTCCCAATTCCAAAAGCGTTTTCAGGGCTTCCAAACTTCTATGTTCTACAGCTCTATGTAGCGCTGTTGAACCATCTTTGGTTCGGTAGTCTAGGATAGCTCCGCCGTTAACTAATGCCATAAGAACTTTAGCGGGTTTTTTAATGCCAGCGGCAATTGTAAGTGGTGTTTCTAAAAAAATACAAGAAATATAAATCACTTGTGTATGAGTATCAAAAGAAGTAATTTAATTTTGGGCATACTTGGCTAAATAAAAGAAACAAAACAAAAAATTAGGAACAATAAAATAAAAAATACCCTAGAAAAACTCTGAAATGGTTTAACATATCTTGGATCTGCATATATTTGCTACTCAGTATATAAATTATAATATTAATACCTCAATATCAAGTCATAACTTGCAGTTTTGGGAAATAAACAGACCAGACATAGTATAAATAGTGCTTAGCAACTGTTCCAACATTCTCTTATTGGTCTAAGACGAGACATAGGTAAGATATCCTTAGCATAATTTAGTTGTTAAAATTTCACCAAAAACATTATTATGAAAAAAGTACCAATTACGCGCTTTTTATACTTTACGAAAAGTGAATTAAAAAAACATTAACATCATTATCATTTTTAATAATTTTACATATATTGAAAAAATATTATTTAGAACCGACTAGGTGTCCATAGGATTATATATAAGGTAAGCCATTTTAAAAGTAAAAAGGAAAAAAATTAGAAGATCATAAAAATAACAACCTTTAGTCCTCTTACCCCTTACCTTGAAACCATACCTCCTAAAAACATTTGGTAGCTTACTCTGCTCAAGTGTTACATGTATTTAAAACATTAATTTAAAACCTTATTTTGTTTAGCTATTATAATGCCACAGGGAGATAGATATGCTGACAAAAAAGGGGAATAAGAAACATTAGGATCTGAGTTCTACTACGCTACTCTTATAGCGATAGCAGTAAAAATATAATTATTTTATAAGGAAAACGTAACATACAAATCAAGGCAATTTTTATTTTGTAATATTAGAAGCAATGTATTGGAATAATGTAAAAATAAATAAATGTATGTAGGATGTACGTATTTAAAATTAAAAACAGTTTTTTCTTATATATTTATAAATGCGAAACAGAATCGCTGTTTTTATATCGTTATGGTATTATGTTATTTGCATAGTTTTACCTTATATAAGCCTTTAGGGTATTATTATTATTAATTACCGATTTAACTAAGCTAATTAAATGATAAGAAAAAAATGAATTGTTTAAGTAAAAACCAACATGGTATTAAATTGATATTAACGTTTTTTTCATATTTAATTTTATAACATTAATTAACTAAAACTTTTTGACAATAAAAATGCTTGTATAAATCAAAATTCTGCTATTAATCTTTTTTATTTCTTATTAATAGAATAGATTATAAATTACACATACCTCCCGATTCCTGACAGTGAAAGTTGGGATCTAAACCCTTTGAACACATTTTCGTAACTTTTTCCACTTGTCCATTTTGTACATAGTCCAAGAACCGCCGCAAATTAGCTCTTGTATGCAGGCTTTTTAATTGTTTTTCATCAAGAGATATCATCTTATATACTCTTCTTTTGTACTTAAGCTGAAAAAAATATAAATTATTAAATATTTTAAAGAGTTCACCGAGGTATTTTTAAATCGAAACTTGCTTGTACCCTCAGGAAAACTATTTAAACATGACATATAATAACAAAAAGGTATACTTTCTTTGGGCGCAGGGGCTCCTTAAAAGGCGAATATCCGGAAAACGGCGCATTTTGGAAGAACATTTTTAAAGTAACAGTTTTTTCAAATGAAAGGAGGAATCCAATGGTACCACTAGTTTGTGACCTTGTCCGCAGTGACAACGTTATATCCATATTAACTTTTTTTTTTTTTAAATAGGAACCCCTACTTTTCTCTTCAAAATTTTAATCTACTTACAAAATGGTGCAACTTTTATATGAACATTGTTTTAGCCCGATTTCAATTTTGAAGGCATTTAGCGAAAAAAATCCAAGAATTCTTTTTTAAAATTATAGGTTGAGAGTAACAAGAACAACAGAAAAAATATTGATAGGAAATAATTAGTGTTTACTATCGCTATTTAAAGGTACTGACCAAATTCCAAACGTTTTTTTGTTGGAATTTGTGATTTTTATTTTGTCAGAGCGAACACCTTAATCTTGTTTAAATATAGAATATTTAAATGCTTTTTATTTATGGTAAATGTGGAAGAAATGTAGCTGGTGCCATAACATTATATGCGGGCCTCGTTTTATCGAGCTCTGAATAACTTTACAGAAAGTGGAAGTGTGTAGATAAGGAAAAGAAAAAGCCGAGCAACTGTATCTTATGAAATGAAATTGTGGAGTTAGCAGCAGTAGCAGTAGATCCCATGTATCTTCTCAAAGACTTTATGATGACTCTGGAATATCTAAGACAAGTATTTTATGAATACTTAACCGCCACAAATTCCACCCATACCACATATCTTTACACCAAGAACTACATGGCGATGATTTCCAGAATAGGGTGATATTTTGTGAATGGGCACGCGACCATATGCAATTCAATACGTCATGAATCTTTCATAACGCGAACTGAAAAGTGCATTGCAGTTGACGGTCATCATTTTAAACATTTATTAAAATTATTTTTTTATTTTTGGACTTAAATTTAAAAAAAAAATGGTTTCTTAAATTTATTTCAATAAATATCTTTTAAAATTGAAATCGGATTAAAAAAAATTATAAAAAAGTTGCTTCTTTATAAAGGTAAATTAGGATTCAAAAATAAAAAAAATAGAGGTTCTATTTGAAAAACAAAGTTGATATGGGTATGACCTTAAAATTGCAATCAAGGTCACAGACTAGTGATACTGTTGGATTCGCCCCTTCTTTCCAAACAACTTTTACTTAAAACATTGTCTTCTAAAATATGCCGTTTTCCAGTTATTCGCCTGTCTTAGGTTAAATGAACCACCCTGTGTATACTACAGAGTGTCTTCCAAGAGTTTCGGAATGGTCTCGTATTTCGCAAACGACAGAAAAAAAATGGTAAAATTACTACGTATTAGTTTAAGGCTACGTCCGATTTCATAATAGTATTTGCAATATTGCCAAGTGTAAGTACAAAGCCTAATTTACTCTTACTGCAATAAACTCGACGCAGCGCTGTTATTAAAACCCCGAATGTCAGAATTTTATTATATGTATTTTCTGAAATATGGAAACTCTAAATTTTTATCTAAAAATCCCAGAACTGCTTCATATTTCGCAAAGGCCACAGAGAAAATGTAAAAATTGTTAAGATGTCCATCGATCAGCTTGGCTGCCACCCGAAGTGGCATCCTCAACCTGGTTCGACAAATCTTATTGGTTTGACAACGGCAGATTGTCTTACCTAGTGTATTCAGTGCTTGCGATGTAATCGATTACACACACTCGAAAAATGCTTCTCATAGACCTGGAGAAAAGAGGGTTTCTGCATGTATCATAGGCCCCACGCCGAGGCTTTGGGGGCTGATAGACAACGTTATTCCCCACTTTGAATTCCCGGTATGGCATCCCTAAAGTGTAGCTTTTAGGAGAGATGGATTTTCAAACGTGTAAGTAATATTCATGCCCTTGGATCATAGGCCCCCCTTTGATTTTTGATTTATGTCGTCAAGAAGGTCGACAAAGTCCGCGAAACCCATATGCCATACCAATATGGCGTCACTTAAGGTCCTCCATATTGACCGAAAAGTGTAATTTTTCCACTGTGGACCATGGGCCCCACGCTGTTGTTTCGTGATCTTTGTAAACAAGGAACTGTAGAACAAAGAATTCAAAACGCTAAACCTCTGGGGCATCACCAAGTGGCTGCCATAATGGAACAAACATGTCATTTTAGCAATGAACGCCCCATTATGGCGGTCACTTGGCGATGCCCCAGAGGTATAGCATTTTGAAATCTTTGTTCTACAGTTTATCACGATCACGAAAGAACAGCGTGGGACCCACGATTGATGTCCACAGTGGAAAAATTACACATTTCGGTCAGTATGGCGGACCTTAAGTGACACCATATTGGTATGGCACATTGAGTTCGCGGACTGTGGCGACCTCCTTGACGACATAAAACAAGAATCAAAGTGGGGCCTACGATCCAGGGGCATGGATTTTAATTACACGTTTGAAAATTTACCCCTCCTAAAAGCTACACTTTAGGGATGCCATACCAAGAATTTAAAGTGGACAATAACCATATCTATCAGCCCCCAAAGCCTCGGCGTGGGGCCTATTATAATACATGCAAAAACCTTCTCGGCTCCAGGTCTATCAGAGTCTACCACAGATTATTTAGGAACAAAAATGTGATAAATAAACGGTGCCGTGGCCAACTAAAGCGTAGGTTTCCAATTTTTAAGTATATGTGCTTACTTTAATATTCTAAACTGTTCTATTGCTTAATATTTGTTGCATTGTACTTTATAACATTGCCAAGACTCTGGGGGATGCTGATTTTAATTATAATCCAGAAATGGACTACGGTGAAAACTGTAACTTTGTAGATCTAATAATTTGGGTTATTACCTAACTCACATAAAGATATTTTAGTGGTACCCCAAATTACTGCTGCCACAATCAACAGTAGCTCACAATAATTAATGTCGTCTCAACAAGTTCAAAACTTGCATGCGACCGCATACTCACTTTTGTTTAAGCAAATCCTTTTGAGTGTAGCCAAATTATTATTCACACAAACTAGAGAAAATGCTCACACTCTGATATGTTGCTCTGCGTTTCTGCTTATCGCGTTTGCTTATACTTGTGAACATTTGTCTTCTTTTTATTTATATGGTCCTTTGTAACACCTTGATCACACTAATAGAACATATTTTCGATGTTTAAATAGAGAGAATGCTTAGAAGTTATTTTTATTTATTTAACGTATTTTAAATTTAAGCACGTAATTGATTGCTAACATCTCGTATCTAAGACAGAAAAGGATATAACGTTTGTTGATTGTTTTAATATCTTTACTTAAATTGTTATAAAACAGTCCTATTTTCACTTTTTTTATTGACAAACAGTATTTATTTTTCTTTATCATCCACGTACCAGATTGGAAAAATATTAACTTGTTAAACTATTAAACTAAATTGCCTCTCTAAGCAAACTAAACACAAATTTATTTTAAAAACGGCTACACTCACACACCATAAATTTATTACCATTATGGTAATTTTAAACAAAACAAGCATAACCAATGGTAACTTTTTAAAGCATAAAATATGTAAGTTAAAATACTAATTATTCCGTAATATAAATGTTTTATTATTAAAGAAATATTTTAAAAAACAAAATTTCTTACTTAAATCTATTAGAACGTATGGGCTTGCTTTTTTTCACAAAGCTTCCTAATTTGTTGTTCAATTGATGACAATGCTACTCGTAGTGGTTTGTGAATATTAACACTATTGCTATGTTTTTTTTTGTAACGGAATCGCTGAAAATCTTGATTCACGGAGGTATGTTGACGGGAACGGCAAAATAGTTTTTATTGTAGCTGCCTAAAGATCAAAATGTTCTGATTTTATACTTATCCAGAAAGGTGCGAGTGAAGGTTCACTTTCAAACTTTTCCTTCAGTTCCTGTTTATAGTCTGTCTCAAAGTATATCGTGTTAGCTCTTGCCGTCATTTATGGATTATACCTGCCGACAGCAATAAAACTGCGGATCGGTAGGTATTAAAGGACAGAACATTAGGGACGGACTTTAATAATATAATGATTTATAATTTATTGTTTATTTAGGAAAGTATAATCTTAAAATTACAGTAAGAAATTAAATATATGCAAAGTTTTAATAAATTTATAACTGCATTATCTATACATAATTACATTTTTAATCTAAATATCTAAATCTAATTCTGTTTTACTATCAGAGTCATCATTGAGATTAATTACAATAGGATTTATGTTGTTTTGGATAGAAATGTAAGAGTCCTCAATTTTTATAATGTGCTGTAGTGAATTTTTCCAGCTCTCAACTGGTATGTTAGTAATTACATTTTTTATCAAATTTATATCACTGGGACTTAAAGTAGGTGTAACATTTTCTGCTCTGATCTTTGATTTTAGTTGGTTCCACAAATGCTCTATGGGGTTAAACATACAGTGATACGGAGGAAGCCGTAAGACAGTATGCCCAGCCTGATCAGCTAAATTATCACATACATATTGGTTTTTAATTGCATATGAATTTAGGACTTCCAAAAGATGCGTTTTTTTGTAACTGAATTCAAAATAAATATTATTTTCTAACAAATATTCCTAGATTTCAGTTTTTGAACTTGATGAAGCTGGTGCTTTGTGTAGCAGACGGCTGTGGTAGCTTGCGTTATCTATGACAATAACACTGTTGTTTGGAATTTTTTTTTAAAATGGTATGTGTGTGGTATGCGTTTTCCTTTATTTGAAGGTGCTTTCGTCTGACAGTTTTGACTGGAATCAACCCATCCTTTGGATACTGTGTCGTGTGTATCGAACCATCTTTCATCAAGGTAAATTATGGATCTGTTTTCTAACCTACATTAACTTTAAATTTCTTAAAGGTAATTAAATCTCCAAGTGCGTAATCTGTGCGATTCTATTACTACTTGTCTTTTGTCTATTTTGCGGTATTTAAATCCTATTTTACAAACAACTCTATGGAGGGTGGCACGGCTAATATTTATATTGGCTTCGTCTTCGTCTAGCTTCTTTTTCAGTTTATCCAAGGTAGGAATAACTCCGCTTTCACAAAGACAATACATTTCCTTTCTTATTAGGTTTTGATCACTGTTGTCTATACAGTGAGATTGAAAATCACTACGTTTTTTTTTTTGTTCAATTCTTCACTAATAATAATATCTCTTATCGATGATATTGGAGTTTTTGTAAGTAGACAGGTTTCTATTAAAGCTTCTTGTTTAATTAGACCTCTACTGATTAAAGTTTCATACACATTTTTCACAACCTGTTTTGCATCTATTGACAAATGATTTCGACGCGACATAGTTATATTCTCGTAAAACAACTTTTTCGAAACGCACAGTAAATACGGTTATTCAACACCGCCACTAAAATATTAGCCAAAATATTTATATGCCTAATGGTTAATACTCAAGAAATACCTGACCCACCCCTGCCCTTATAAACAAATGGATTTACCCAATAACAATAGGTAATAAAATCATTAAATGTTTATTGGGGTATGGTCCGTCAAAAGCCATAACGATAAACTGTGAGACAGACTATACAAGATTATCTTTCAAATTATAGTTATAGTCAATCTCTTTATTCTACTTGATAAATGGATTTCGAATTTATTTAGTAACCCTTCCCAGAATTGTATCATCTCGAAAGTACATATTAAATAGGTAGTTCCGATAAATTTGCTAAGTGTATTGGAATGACATTGCATAAACATACATCCACAATCTCTTCGTCTCCTTCCTCAATAATGCTTTCTAAATTGAGAAATGTTATAAAAAAAAAATTGAGAAACGTTTCTTTTATCTATTAGGTTTTTGTTTTAAACCCTTAGTTTTGTGTAATATCGTAAAGCAAGTTGCCATTCTATCCTGCATGGAAGTATTAAGGTCATTAAAAGTTGCAAAATATCAGTCAAATAAGCTAGTTTTGCCATTCAATTATAATCTGCTTAACTACTACTATAAAAGATCTTTTGCGAAGAGGGTAATGATTAGCAAGAACATTTTATTGCATAATAATAATCATAACATGTTATAAGACGTTATTCTATTACAATACAAAATGTAATTGTATTAGTAAACATTATTTGAGAAGGTCTGCTGTATTTAAACCAGTATTTAGACGACTTGGTCGCCTCGCGAAAATTAGCGTTTAAATCTGGGATTTTACTGGCTTTTCGTTGCTTGTTGCTTTAGCATCTGGATTTTTATGCATACACTCAGCAGTTGATACCAACAAATAATGCGCTAACGTCTACAAAGACAGCGAAGTAGTAATAACTAAAGCGGAAATGTAAATATTAGGATTTATTGAATAAAACATAGATATAAATAACGATTACATCTTCTTAACTGCACTTTAGGGGATATTTTAAAAAGAATAAATAATCATACCAAAATCTCTTATACCGGGTGGTGCGTCGCCGAGTGGAACATAGAAAATCCCATGTAAATTTTATGGGGGTTATTTATTGGCTCCCCTGTACATTTTTCAGAAAAAATGTAAAATAATTTTTAAAGAGATCAATCTGGCAAATCCTCGTGCCAAGTTTCAAAAAATTTTAATAAGCGAATTTTGAATTATTTAATTAAATGTAATTGCAAAATTACCAAATTTTGGGTTTAGGTAAAACCAAACAGACACCAGCCACCAGCAAACAATTTGTTAAAAGGCTTTGTCAAATCTGACGTACAGCCGAATACAAGGAATGTTTTTTTTTCGTTTCATTAATCTCACAACCATTACATTTAGAGTAAAAGACACGTTAACATTATTTTTTTATCAAACCTTTTGTTTAATATAACAATTGGGTTTAATTAATAACAATTATTACTATCGATCATTAAAAAATAATTTTATCATACTAGAATTTAATTAAACCAATAGCAGTATCTGAAATATTTTCAATGTATTTTCCCATCAAGCCTATGTGGTCCATTTCATCCATTAAACGTATTGTCAATAAATTCGAGTCCAAAGCCATCGCAATAAATAATTGTAAATGTTAAACTCAGAAGATGGAAAATAGATCCGAAAAAAGAGAGAACTGAACTCTAAATATTTTACTAGGTGTGGAAAAACAAAATGAAACAAAATACGATAACTTTTTTAAAAATAATGGAGAGTTACATAAAAACGTTAATTAATCAAATGTTCAAACAACCCCCCATGAAGAGCTAAACAAAATCCCAACCGATCGTAAAATTCATTTCTAACGTTGCTAAGTTAATATTGCGAAATTTTATTACATTCTAACGAAAAAGCGTTTTGTAGCTGGTTTAGATTCTCAAATTTTACACTTTTATAAATAACACTTTTTAAGTGACCCCACAGAAATCATTCAGTGAAAGATCAGGTGACCCGGCTGGCCAAAGTATCCAGTACCGTGGACCAATAATATTGCCATTAAAAGCATTTTCCAGGTACTCTCTAACCATACGGGCATTATGGGCGGGGCAACCATCCATTTGGTACCAGATCATTTGATCTTCCCGAACAACTTCTTTCAAGGCGGGTCCATTTTGATTTTGAAATAAGTCCAAATAGGTTTCTGCTGTTAGGTTATGGTCATAAAAAAGGGTACAATAATATGGTGTCCGATTATTCCCATGAATACATTTGTTTTTTGGGAATAGTCGGTCCGAGTATGAACAAAGCGATGTTCATTTTTTTGTCTACAAAACCGACAATTCTGAACATTTAATTTATTGTTAAGGGTATAAGTACATTCATTTGTAAAACAAATATTTCTTAAAAAATTCCTATCGTTATTTGCTCTTTCCATCATTTCAAAACAAAATGTAATTCTTCGCTCTTCATGTCCTTCCAGCAGCTCTTGATGTTTTTAGAATTTATACGAATAATATTTGTGTTTTTTCAAAGTACGCAATACCGTTGTATGATGTTTATTTACCTCTTGCCCAAGAACCCTCGTACTAACCATTTTTTTTTCCTCCATACTCAGTAGAATATCAAGATCTCTGTTCTCTCTTTCTTCGGCTCTATTTTCGATATCTTCTTCTTCTTCTTCTCTTAATGGCGTTGGCTGCCTTTCGGCGCCGTTCACCAGCTCATTAGGGACGACCACAGGCGGCGAGCTTTTGACTCCCTGATAGTCGTTAAATATTAATTTGGTACTTAACTATATTTAATTGCATAATAGGTTGTAGGTGTGGTGTTTGAGGTGTTAGTAGACAATAGCACAACACAGGATTAGACTCTTCTCGCTCCCGGGCAACGGAGGAGCATTACACACCCGAAAGTTGCCTCGGATTTCAAGAAACCAGGATGAGAAACTGAAAGAAAGGAATTAAATAGATTTATATATTAATTTTATTGTGGTTTAAGAATTTATTTATTAGTTTAATGATTTTAACATTGACTTTTGAGAGAACCATCTGACTGTTGAAGGGGGTTGCAAATCCCAATTTAATAAACTCATTATATAAGTTAAGATCGTTAATTAGATTTATCGGGCATTCAAAAAGGATATGGTCTAGATTTTCTATTTGGCCACATTCACAGTTTGGATCTTCCTTAATACCTATTCTGTACATATGTTCTTTTGTAAGGCAGTGTCCTGTCCTCATTCTAATAATCGTAGTTATGTGTCGTCTGTCGATATATATCATGTTATGGTACCATGTTTTATTGGGGAACTTATTTTGAATTTTTTTATACCATTTACCTTTGTTATTCAAATCATTTTGCCATTGCGTTGAAAATTTGCCTTTTATATTTTCTTTTATAATGGGGAAGATTTCGTTTTTGTCAAGTTTGAGATTCATTGGGATGGATAGGTTTCTTCCAATGTTAGCCAATTTGTCTGCTTGTTCGTTACCTGGAATGTTTGTGTGGCTAGGTATCCAAGCTAGCATTATGTTTGTGTTGTTGATGATTCCACTATTAGCTGTCTAGTGTGTAGGCTTATGTAGTCATTTTTAGGACTGATTCCTGATCTCTTGAGTTTGCATATGGCACTCATTGAATCACTGAACATTATTGCTGAGTTGATGTCTTTTTCTAGACATACAGTCACTGCCTTATTGATGGCCACTGTTTCTGCCGTGCAGATGTTCATGTCTTTAGGTAATTTGGATGAAAAATTGTATTTTAATTTAGGGATATGTATACCAAATCCAGTTTTATCGTGACCTTTAGAAGCATCAGTATATATGAATGTATATTTGTCTTTATATTTGTTTGTTTCAGATAGAAATTCCTTTCTGTTGTCTGTTGAGTTTTTGTTGATGTTGATTTGAAGGGATTTGATGTTTTTTATTTGATTTTGATAGTCCAGTTCGAAGCAGGGTAATCGATCTTTTATCTGAATTATGTCTTGATATGGTCGAATAAGTTTTAGTGATTGTATTAATAGTGGGGGATCTTTGTTTTTCCAATATTCGAATTTGCTGTTTGTGTTAGTATTAAGTGTTTCCAGGATTCTAAGTAACGGGTGGTCTTTTATGTTGAAAATGTTTAGTAGAAATTTGGTGGCCAAGCAAGGCCTACGATGTTCAAGATTAATTTCTGCTGTTTCTGCTAGGAGGGCATTTATTGGTGTTGATTTCATACACCCAGAAATAAGTCTCAAACCTTGGTGAAAAATTGTAATTAGTTTGTTTAGGTTTTTTTTGTATGTAGGTATTATAAATATTGATCCTTGGTCTAGTTGGGATTTTACTAGACCATTGAAGGCCATATGGATCGTTTTGGGGTCTGACCCCCACCATACTCTACAGAATGATTTGATTACATTGATGAATCTTCTAGCTTTGTTGCTTATAAATTATATGTGTTTGTCCCATTTAAGATTTTGGTTGAATATTACTCCAAGATATTTGATATTTTCTTTGTAAGGTATAATGCTATTGTTTATTATGATGTTTGGAGGGAGTTCCTTACGTCGACCTTTAGTGAACCATACTGCTTCACATTTATTTGTTGAAATCAGAAAATTATGTTTTGTGAGCCATCTATTTGTTTTTTCTAGTGCATAATTTATTTTGTTAGTTATTTCTGTCAGATTTTTGTCTTTGTATAGTAATATTAAATCATCTGCGTAACTTAGTAATATCACCCCTTTGAGGTCAATTTTGAATAAGGAGATTAGCATTATGTTAAAAAGCAATGGGCTCAGAGGTGAGCCCTGAGGAAGCCCTGATCTCGTTTTCTGGGGGCCTAGGATTTTGCCACTGTTGTCTTTGACATATAAAATTCTGTCCGATAAAAGGTTATAAATCAGGTTGGCTAATGAAGGTGGTATTTTGTAATTAATTAGATATTTGTAAAGTTGGTATATGTTGACCCTGTCATACGCATTTTTTAAGTCGAGGAGTACCGCTACTGTTTGTAGATTTTGGCTAAAGCTTAGTTGGATGTATGATGTTGTAAAAGCTAGGTTATTATTTATGCCCATTCCCTTTCTGAATCCAGCTTGATTGTATGTGAAGAATTTTCGGTTTTCTGCTATCCATTCTATTTTATTTTTAATCAAGGTTTCTAAAGTTTTCCCAGGGCATGACCCTAGTGCTATTGATCGAAAGTTGTCCGGATTATCTGGGGTTTTATTTTCTTTAAGTAGCGGGATTATTTTGTAGGTTTTCCAGGATTCGGGTATGGTGTTGCCTTGTAAGCATCCATTGTATATTATAAGGAGTTCAGATAGGAGTTTAAATGGTAAATTCACCAACATTGAATAGGATATGTCATCTATGCCTGTTGCTGTTGTTTTTTTCTTTTCCAGGCTTACTTTTAGTTCAATAATATCAAAAAATTCTATTTCTTCTTCATTTTCCAGGAGGTTGAATTCTGGAATAATGTTGCATGGAGAGAGGTTGTTTAAAATGGTTTCGGCAATATCTGTTGTAGGAAGTTTTTGATTTTTGGTTTTTAATTGTGTAGAAAATTTGTTAACTGTTTGCCATATGTTTGAGATATTCATATTTCTATTCAGACTATTTGTGAATTCAATAAATTTTAATTTTTTTTTTTTTTAAAATCTCTTTGTCTTAGCTTGAATGTGTTTGGCCATGAGGTAATTCTCTATATTTAGGTTGTTTCTAAAGTTGGCAATGGCTGTAGCCCTTTCTTTTAGTTTTTGGGAGCATTCCTGGTCCCACCATGGATTCCTGTCTTTTTTATTTTTGTAGTTGATTACTTTTTTTGGTATTGATTCTTCAGCTGCGGCATTCATAATTTCACTTAAATCTTGATAACAAAGATTTTCTTGTAAGTCCATAGAGTAGATGATTGATTTATCATGATATTTTTCCCAATCGGCTCTTTTAAAGTTTCTTTTTTGATCAAATTGTATGTGTATGTTATCTATGATATTATCGTTGTTGTTTAAGATGCACCTTGTAGGAAAGTGATCACTGTGGCCACAGTCCTCTAGTACCTCCCATTGTGTCGATGCAGCTAGTTCACTACTTATGATTGTTAGGTCAATTGGACTTGGATCTTCATCAGGGTTTTGGAATCTCGTGGATGTGCCGTCATTCAGTATTATTAACTCTCGGTCCTCCAATATTTGAATAATAGACCTCCCACTTATATTGACTTTATGGCTTCCCCACATGTGGTGGTGGGCATTAAGGTCTCCCATAATGATTATTTTGCCCTCGAGATTGTTTAACAAATTATCAAAAAAGTTAGGTGTTATATTGTTTTGGGGACTAGAGTATATGTTAATAATGTTTAGGTTATCTATTTTGATTATGTTAAATTGAATTTGATCGTTCACATTTAAGTTATTGATTTTGATTTCTTTGAATTTTATGTGTTTTTTAATTATTGTGGCAACTCCTCCATATCCATCCATTCTATCCATTCTTATGTTGTTATAGTTTTTTAGTGAGAGGGTGTAGTTTTCATTTAGCCAGGTTTCGTTGAGCAATATTATGTCTGGGTTATGTGAATGTATTAAGTTAATTAGTTCTAATCTGTTGGCTTTGAGGCTTCTTATGTTCCATTGAATTATGTTGAGGTTGTTGTTAGTCATTGTAATCTTTTTGTTGTGATTTAATGTAAATTAAAAGTTTAATTTTTTTTTGGTGATCGTTCAGGAGGGAAGCCTGCAAAAGTGTCTTGATCGGGTTTGGGTTTGTCATGGTCTTGATTTTTATTTTTTAAATTTATAAAGGAGTTTAGGAGTTTAACGCATTCTTGTAATTTGTTAGTATTGTGATTAGCGCCTATCTTCGCTATAGTTTCTAATGGATTTTCTGAGTCTTGAACTGCACTTAAAGGCTGGGAGGATGAGGAATTGCTGCTGCTCGGGAGGTTGTATGTTCGAGAATTTGGAAAAAGTAATTGGCTGTCATGCGCCGCCTTGTCATAGCCTTGAGAGTTAGAGAGAATTAGCCTCTTTTTGGGGGAATTGAGTGTAGTTTGAGAGTATGAACGTTTGGTTTTATTGTTAGACGTTATTGCTGTACTTCGTTGGTTAATTGATATAGTTTCCCTTTCAGGATAATGGTTATTATTTTGAAGTGAAGGAAAGTCGGATGAAAGGTAATTAAATTCGTTAGACCTATTGTTTCTTAAATTGTCTTTTGAAGTTGTGTAATTCCTGGGGCACATATTGTTTGCGTCGAAGAAAGATAGGTTATCTGTGGCCATTAAGTATTTTATTGTTTTTTGTCTTATATATTCCGGGCATTTTTTATCGTTTGATCTGTGTAGTGGACTTTCCCAATGAAAGCATTTTGTTGTACATTTATCCCTGTTATCTTCTGTGACTTCGTGCTCTTCACTGCAGGTAAAACATTTTTTTTTACTTTTGCACTGTAATCTAGTGTGCCCATAACGGAGGCAAGAGAAGCACTGGGTAACGGGTGGGATATAAGTGGAAACTGGGGAGGAGAGGCCATAAACATTTATAAACCTTGGTAATAATATCCCTTCAAATGTAAATAAAACAGTTCCTGTAGGAACATAATTTAATGTTTTGTCGGTATTTACTACTCTACGGTTAAGTCTTTTCACTTCCAATATTGTGCAGGGGGAATGTACGCATTCTTTTAGTTCTTGTTTGCTTATAGAGGTATCGATGTGTCTAACTATGCCTTTACATAGGGCATAATTAAAAGGAATGTATATGTTATAACCTTTTTCTTTGAGAATTCTGTTATTTTTGAAAGAATTAGCAGATTCATAATTGTAGAATTCGATGCCTACTCTGCTTTTACCTTTAATCGTAATTTTTTTTACATCACGAAGGTTTAGGTTATGGATATCACGAGCAATTTTAAAGTGATTGTATCTACCTGCGTTTTCCGTATTTTCGTATTCTATATATAGGATAAACGGGCCTGGGTCCGTGTTTTTATATGAGAAGTTATTATTTTTTTTGTTAAGTTTATCATTTTTTGTGCTATCATTTGAATGTTGGGTTAAGTTAGAATCCTGGTCGTTGTTAGGATACGGGGGAATCGGGGGAGGGGGGTCGGGATCCTTTCCCGACGCTT
The DNA here is from genome assembly GCA_019359885.1 of Listronotus oregonensis. Taxonomy (NCBI): domain Eukaryota; kingdom Metazoa; phylum Arthropoda; class Insecta; order Coleoptera; family Curculionidae; genus Listronotus; species Listronotus oregonensis. The sequence continues at coordinate 105,095 of JAHBCN010000658.1, forward strand.
CATTCATTGTTTTTTGGTTATTATATGATTAAGGAAAGTTTAAACTTACCAGAACGATGGATTTTTAGGATTAGTAGGGTAATATTCCTTTTTTTGTCATTAAAACACAAAAGGTTAGTAAAAACCACCACACACCCGAGTTCAAAAAACCTGTCTCTTGAATGACTAGCAAAACACGTTGACGTTTTTCATTTTCGATATCCTGAGTTAAACATTTACAAGTATTTATTACGGAACCTTTGGACTCGAACTTACTGACAATACCTTAATAGTTAAAAGGGACGGAATGGGCTTGGTGGGGAAATAAACTAAAAACATTTGAGATACTGCTCTAAAACTGTTTTACGCATAATACCACTTAATAATGGATACTTTTTCGTCGATTCATATATTTTTTTTTCAAATACTGACTGTCACTGATTTATTTACACTTCTCCCCATGTCAGGGACAATATTCATTTTACTGGTGCCTGTTTAGTTTTACCTGAATCGAAAATTTTTGTAATTTTGCAATTACATTTAATTAAATAATTCAAGATTCGCTAATTAATTTTTTTTTGAAACTTGGCGCGAGAGATTGTTAGATTGGTCTCTTCAAAAAGTTATCTTACATTTTTTTTTTGTAAAATGTACAGGGGAGTTAATAATTGAACCCCTTAAAATTTACATGGGATTTCCTATGTTCCGCTCGGCGACGCACCACCCGATATGTAAAATAAAGACCAAGTTCCTTCCCAAAAATCTTGGCCTCCTAAAGAGCTGAGATCTAAAATCATATTAAGTTTTTTTTTAACTTGACAAAATTTTAACTGATCTGTGTGTATTAATTAATGTTCCTGTATCATTAATACAGACCGTTTTTTTCTTCATTGGTACAGACAAGTTAGTAAGAAACGGGCCGAGTAAAAAAGAACTTGGTCTAATTTTAGATCTCAGTATTTTAAGAGGCCGAGATTTTTGGATAGAAACTTGGCCCTTACGTTTATGTGTGTTTCTGGTATGATATATCTCCTTTATTTTTTCTGATATTAATGACTCCTACCCACATACTACATTTTAGGACAATTATGCCCTCAAAAACTCAGGTTCAATCAGATGGAAAACCTCTAAAGCCTCCCAAATATACAATCTTACCGTCCCTGTTTTAGAGCGTTCCGAGTAAAAATGTGTAGTTTTTAGATTTTTTCTTTATTTGTATCCTAAAACCCACTTACATACCAAATTTCAAGTTTTTACAATCTCGGGAAGTAGTAAAATGAGCGATTTTAAAAACAAATATCCCAGACACCACTTAACTATCTGTCTTGATTTTTTTACAGATAATAGAAATACTTAGGTAAATTTACATAATAAATATCATACTTTTATGTGGAACGATAACAAAGGTACAATGGGAGAAAAATACGGTAAAACTTGGCATGGCGTACTATTGTGCGCCTAGAATAGAGAAATGCAAGTTTAAAGGTTTAATATAAATTTGTGGAGGAAAAATAATACCTACTATATATATTTATGTCAACTGTCGACGAATTCGCCATAGAAAAATAAAATGTTTGGAGAGAAGTGGCGTGCACACTGAGATTAGAGCTGCGACTGGCCAGTAAATTTTATATTTATTTTTAAATTTATATTTAAAAAAACCTAATTCTTTGTTCCTCTTTTTTGTTTCGAAAAATTCACACGTTGTAACAAAACTGGTGTCGAATTCTCCTAATAAATTTAAAATGCAGTTAAAAAAGTCAGTCACGACTATATCCTCATTTGTTACATATTATTATAGGTATTATGTATCATCAGTTCTTTAGTTAAGGCAATCAAAAATAAAACTTCGGAAAACGTTTTATTAAACTTCATATTTTATTCTATAACTTATATATCTTTGATTTTCATAAATATTGGTGAAAAATGTAAAAAACGGCTTTGAACATTTTGCTGCACGCACGATTTCTCTTTTGTGGCAGAGTAGTGGAAGGTCAAAGCAGGCTAGGGGAAATATACCGCGCCAGGCGTTCGTATTTCTACGACTTACCTTGAACCTCCAATACTCTACTCCAAGAGCGGGATCTTACGTTCACCGTAATGTTCGAAACCCTTTCTAATACATTTTGCAAATGTATATAAAAACTGAAAATATACAAGTTGTAAAATAAAATATAAAGTGTAACATTCCGTTTGCTAAATTTAAATCGGACAATTAAAATTAATATGCTGAATCGTCCAAAATATCACTGCAAAACATTAAAACTAATTTTTTTTTAAACATAAATTAAATGGCGACTAACTTGTGTTTTTTTCAAAGCCCGTTTAAACAAAAAGTTATTATTATTTTCCAGAAGATCAGGTCTCCAACTTTAAAAGGGTCCAAGCTGTAGTTTTTATAAATCCGTCAATTTTAGCGGTTTTCCGAGTTTTCTCGGCGAAAAATACACCAAAAAAATAAAGCAAAAAACCATTGTGTTTTTTTTTTAATCTTTACAAATAGATTTTTCAAGTAACTTTTTGTTTTTTTTTTTCATATTTAGGGGATGATTTAATCCCCTTAACGAGTTTAAGGTTGGAGTTTCAACTATATTACGCCCTCATTAATATAACAATAAATTATTTTCTATTTTTAAGATTTAATTTTATAAAAAAAATACAATTGGAATTACTTTTATTCGTATTGACATTATTCACATACAAAAAAAAAATATGCTTATCCTGATTTTTTATTACCGATGATTTGACATATGCAGAATATTTTTGGGATTTTTTTTTAAGTCTTTAGCAAGGGTGAGAAAATAGGCAAAAAATTTGCTGTTTTTGCGGTCACTCTTTTAGTTACCAAAACCGCTTCTATTTTTTCCTGTTCACTGTATTAAAAGTTATCAGGGAGGGACTGTCAAAAACTAAAAATTGGGTCCAAATTTTTAGGACTCCATTTTGTTAAGAAAGATAAAAAAAAAACATTTTTACAATATTTATTTAACTTTTAAATAGGGTACTTTCTACACCATAATATATTACATTTATGATTTTTCAAGGTGTTTATAAGTTTATATTTCAGTTGTTGTAAACCTAATAAAGTTAAAGAATTTACGGCACGTAGCTTACCTCGAGATAACCCACAGGTCCATTAAACGGGTAGTCCCCAAGGCGCCGTTCTTCATCCAAAAACTTTCCAGCTCTGCCATTTTCCGGCGGACAAAATAGACCATAGTTAAAGCTTTCTTTCAGTTCCTAAAGAAAAATAAACATTATTATGTATATAAAGAAAAGTAAAAATTATGTAACAACATTATTTTAATTAAAAGAATTCTAAAATAACAAAAACAAGGAATATGAAAAAAAGTCGTGCCAAGCGGCGATAAAAACTGAACTACTGCCTTCCCAATATAATAGATTTTCTGTGCAATTTGTAGTTTTAAAGTTTCATAAAACAATTGTATACTATTTGTCAACACGCCTTTAATAAAAGGACGTAAAATAATGTTAGAATATTTTTATTTCTAATAAATATTTAAAAAATATTTTCAAAAATGATTACCTTTAATTAAGAGACGTTTTTAAAAATATTGTAACCCTACAACATATCCATAAACATTAACTGGCATATGGCTACAAAAAGTTCATAAATTATTACAGAAAAGCAGTGTTGTTCTTAGAGGCCAATATTAATAAGCTTTTTTTAAAAGCTTTTTGGATGTTTCGTCTACAAAAACTGTAGTTTTAATAAAACTTTGCAATATTCTGGATTAAAATAATCTAACGGCTTCTTTGCGAACAAACTTATTTTTTCTGTATTTATGATTTTATTTTATTTTTTACAATAATATCATCTCGTAGACGTCAAAATTAAAAATTCAATCTAAAGCACTCATATTCATAAGCAGAAAGCTTAAAGCTTGGCAAGGTAAAGCTTATTAACTAACTATAAGGTAGGTAATCAATAATAGAAAGCGCCTACCACTTGGTTTTTGTTACAGCGTAGTCGTACAAATTATAATGAATTTGGGCAATTGTATAGCAAATATAATAAGATTGCACCTATATACTTGGCTAGCTCAGTCCAGAAGGGCGTAACGGGTTTGCTACAATTTTGGAAAATCTCATTATTTACATTTTTTCCAAAAATTGTTAAGCACTTATTTTTTTACAACTTTTGATATGTAACAACAATTTTTGTCGTCATTTGGCCTTATTTATTTCAATGGCAGATAATGCTTCTTTAGCTACTACCATAGGATCTTTAAAAAACTTTCAAGATAAAAATTTAATACTACTAATTATTAAGTATGCTTATAGGTCCATTCTTTAAAAAAAAAAAATGTAAAAATGTCGCTTGTTATCAGAATTTAACCATTAAGAGTCTTTTGTTTTAGATAAAAAATGGTAAAAGCTAAGCTTTTTCTGTAATAGAAGAAATAATTTTCCTTAAATCGTTTTCGGATATATTTATTTATAGATAAAATTATCACCCAAATCCTATGCATTTTCCGGTAAATTTTTAATAATTTGGATTAATAGTATAAGCTTTTAATTTCATATGAATTAGTTTTGGATTGTTGTTTATTTATTATTTTTGGCGACGATCGTCTTTCGTTTTTCAGTTACTAATCAAAACTTTCGATTTTAATATAGCGACTATCTTTGATTTTTTAATAGTTAAAAATCTCTTTAAATTTTGTTTTCAACGATACCCTACTTGCCACTAAACGGTTTTAATTTTTTTTATCTTTTAACAATACATTTGCCTCATCAATGAACTTTATGCCAATTTTCATTATTAAGGTATGACACAAAGTGTATTTTATAAAAAAAGCAATATTATTTTAAGCAATATAATTTGATAATATAAAAATGATGCATTCCAACCAAAATTTTTGTTGTATTTTCTACAAACTTGTTTTTTATAATACTTATTTGCAAGAGACATTTATTTACAAGACATTTTTTCTCATTTTGTAGAAACTTAAAAATTACGTTTTATCTTTGATCTTTTAGTTTTTAAAAACTGTTATAATAAAACATTTTTGTTAAAATAATGAGGATAAGAACTTGACACATTTAAAAAGACCACTTTTGAATAGTAGGTCATAGGTTAACAAACTCATTTTTTTAAATCCCACCAAATACGAAAAAATGTCTGTTGCAAATAAATGTCTCTTCTAAATAAATACCATTAAAATCAAGGCCTAAAAATCGAAGGGTAATTAAGTAGATTAATTACTAGTTAGCAAAAGAGGAGTTTGTAATAAATACAATCTACAGTTTTGTTTGTATGCATAATTATCATATTATAGAATTGTTATCTTTTGTTTTTTTTTTAATGCTTGAATTTGTTTTTGTTAAAACCTTTTTTTTTACTAAAACGTAAAAAATATTTTTTTAAATATAATCGCTTTTATATACACATTTATTTCATACATTTATAGGAAAATTGACACGAAGCGCATTGATGAAAAGTCGCGCCGGTTACCAAATGTATTGCTAAAAATATTTTAAAAAAACTACTGTTTAGTGGCAAGTGGGGTATCGTTAAAAAGAAAATTTTAAGAGCTATTTAAATTTCAAAAAAAGATAACCGCCATATAAAAATTAAAAGTTTTGGTTAGTAAGTGGAAAACAAGAAACGAGCGTGGTGACAAAACGTGCGTTGTCAAAAAGTGTCCCAATAATGTCATAGTTTAAAGATGAAAAAAAACTTTACAGTCAAACACCGCAAATAACTGTCTAAAACTTTCTCATTTTAACATTTCTCTAGTGTGTAGGCTAAACGAGATAGCAATACATGCAAAAATAATACTACAAATACAAATATATTAGGGGTGTGCAAATAACTCGAATTTCCAATCGAATATTCGATCTATTTTAATAGTTTGAACTTTTTGAATAGTTCGATTTATTCGAATAATTCGACCTATTCGAATAGTTCAAACAATTTGAATATAGTATTTTTTCAAATAATTAATTGTATATGTATTTATTTTATTATTTTTATTTATTTATTTATTTAAACAAGAATCAAATTTACAATTTACAATAATTCTTATACAATTATCTAAGCATCAGAGTAAAGCCAAAATTAATCATGAGATTTGTGTGTGCCTTACTCATATGCCGTTAAAAAATCATGCTTAAAACAAAAGTGGTAAAAAAAGTTATATAACCATTGAAAAAGGTTAAGTAAAGAAAAAAAAAAGGAAATAAATAAAAAAAAACAGCAGAATTATTTACCACAATGATATTGAGCAAATTTTAATGATATTTTACACATGAAATTTTTTTTTATAGTTTTTTTAGTTGAATTAATGTTTGAACTTTAATTTAATCATATCTTTAAGTAGTAAATAAATGCGTAAATACCATAATTTAAATAAGAATCGCTTTAAGCCTAGAAGAAGTAGATAGCTTGATAAGAGAAATGCTTTAAAAGTTTAATACTAACACTCTGATAAAGGAGGCATTTTTGTGCAATTAAATAAAGATTAAATTTTATTTTAGTTTAAGTTTCAAGTAGATCGGAATGGGTACAGTTATAGGACCAAAAAAAAATAAATTAAATATCCGTGCCACTACGTTATCCCACTGGCGGCTAGCGCCACGGATTCCACTTTGGCTTTCACATTGTGCGCATGGGCATAAGATCATATCAACTGCACCTAACCTAACATTTTTGTATTTTGTTAATTTGTATACTTCTGTGTTTTTGTTTAGTAAAAATACGAGTATCAATATTATTTGTGTAATTTTTATTATCATTTGGTATAAAAATGGACATAATTTGCCAAATTTGCAATAAAATTCTTCGTAATTTTCTAGAAAGTTGCTCCAACTCCGATTTTGACCAAATTTGGTTTGGTTTTTTTTGGGGCGCCGAATCCATGGCAAAATTTCGGCCTAGACAGAAAAGTTTATTTTTCCTACTTTTAGTGATTTATCACGTCGTGGTTAGTTCTGTCTAGTTACTTTAACTAACCAGAACTAACCACGACCGATCAGAAATGAGGGCTTTTGAATTTGTCTAAATTATCCCTACGTAGAAGTGTTAATAATTTAAATAATTTTCAATGTGGTATTTATCACGTCTCAAATATTATTAGGAAAAATATAAAGCCGATTTAACTAAACAGAACCAACCATGATCGACTAGAACTAAGGGCTTTTGAATTTGTCTAAATTATCCCTACGTAGACGTTATTAACAAACTTTTAATAATTTCGAATATGGTATTTATTACGGGCCGCAATAGGTCCATTCTGTTTGGGTCAACCAGGTAATCATTTATTAACTGCAAGTTTTATTCAGGCTAACCCTTATTTTGTGGTGCAATTTAGCTGTTATTTTTACCTGATGATTTGGGCCGCAATTTGACATATCCCCTTTATTTCTTACCGTTTTGAAAACCCCAATGATGATCAACGAATTTAAAACGCCCTATACACAACGGACGGCTAATAAAAGTTAAAACATACTCTTTACAACTTATCAACTTATAGTTTGTATATTATAACTATTTTTTTCATCCATTAACCATTACTCCTTTAACACTCTCCAAAATATACAGGGTGTAAAAAGTATAATGATCATAATGTTGATGGGCGATAGTGGAGCTCAAAACAAGTCGAAAAGCTCATATGACATATGTGTCAAAACTTGACAGATTTTTGTCTTTGTTTTATCAGTAGATTTATTTGCTAATAAAATAAACAAAGTTTCAAATGTTTCAATCTAGAAATAAAAAAAATAAATAATAATAATAATATTTTTTTCCCCAGTTAAAAATGTAAAAAACAATTGGCAACAGAGCAACCTAGCTAGAAGCCTTGTGTAGTCAGTTGTAAATACGTGTTCAACGGCCGCGACATTTTTGGTTGTTTATAAATCGAGAAAAATACGGATATGTTATAAATTTACAACTGTTGTGTCCAAGATTTGTGAAAACGAGATGTGTGCAACCGAGAAATCTTATTCTTCAAGCAAAATAAAAAAGTGCTGTTTTAAAACATAATAATTTGTGCTCTTAAATTGAATATTTTGCCTATTTGTGGTATAGTGAGTATACAATAACGTATTGTTTTTTACATAAATTTAATTTTAAATTAAATATCAAAATAAATTGCAAGAAGTAAATTTTATTATTTGTATATAAATAAATCTCCTTAAAAAAAGTATAAATATGCAAAACTGTGTGTTGCCAATTTTTTTAAACTTTGAGAGGCCTATTTCGAAAACAGTTAATTTTGACCCATATGTTTTTGGCTTTTTCGACTATCGCCCATTAAAATCGTGAGCATCATACTTTTTACACCCTGTATAAATTAACTACCAAAGTTAATTAATTAAACATCCCGCGAAAATCTGACGCATGCGTACAATGTAAAAGCCAAAGTGGAATCCGTGGCGCTAGCCGCCAGTCGTTATCCCCCATTGCCTCGAGGCACATGTGTATTAGTTTTTTCATTCAATTAATAGGACATTTTGAATTAATGTTTAAATGGATCAAAGCTGGTATACTTACTTGTACCAATAAAATATTGTTATTAGCGAAATTTTAAATGACCAAAATCACTTTTTTGCTTATATCTTCTTTACTACTTATTTTATTAAAAATATGTATACAACTATTTTTATAGAGTTAACCATTTTTTGTAACTATTTAAGTTTTTAAGATATTTCAGTTTTTATATTAAATTTAAATCGTTAATATCTCAAAAACTAAAAGGGCTACAAAAATTTATTAAAAAAAACTGACGAAGTTTTATTACACCATCAATTTTAATAAAATCCTTTTTCTAAAATCAATAGTTTTCGAGTTATATTAAAAAAACAATTTTTCACGATTTTATTTAAGGTAAAAAAAAATGCAATTTGAACCCGCTGAGCTAAGGCAGCAGTGCGGCTTTGAAATGACTATTGTTCATAGTAATATAAAAAAAAGTTTCATGCGGTTCTCTTTTAGGCTTGGTTTTTTGCGGTGGCCTCCCGGACTATGGTCGCACTACGGCGCTGTCTAAAAGGTGCCGTGAAATGCAATATTTGCATGTTTTGGTCCCTTCGTGGGCTTATATAGAGCCTGAGTACTGGGTACCGTGGGTGCCGGCTATTTAGATATTTAATCCATTTTATTCCCCGTTTCGTCAAAGCGGGCCAAGCACCAAAACATGCATGGCATAAAACTAATATTAAATTAATCGTTACTATAATTAAAAAGAAAGTAATTATAAAAAATACCGTAAACAAATATGTTAAAAAATTTTTGTTATTTTGTAAGGCAAAACTGATTAATGAATTAGTTTATTTAACATGGCCAATATTTTTTTTTTCAATAAAATCCTTCTTAAATGACGTTATTAAAGCTACAGGAACGAACATACCTTCCAGCTGAATAATACGACCACACGAGTTTGTCAATAATATGCACGAAGTGCCATTAGACACAAACACACATACACATGCACTTACGTTAAGATATGGGCAAACAAATTGCGAAAGCAACAATTGTACTTTGCGCCATTAAAGTTGATTTATAACCCAAAGAATTAACTCTTTGAATATGTTTTACCCTACGTGCTTTTAGAGCTGATCATAAAACTCGAAATAACAAAAGGTAGTGCTTCTTACTACCTGTTCAACGTCCGGCGATAAACTTTTAATTTATACTTGTACATAGAATGGCTGTGACATGCTTTATATTTATGATAAAACTTTATTGTTTCTATAAAAATTATTAAAATGGTATTAGTGTTTAACAACCCCTCATTAACTCAATACTTTAAACGGTATGTTAACTGTAACGCTTTCAATGGAGTTCATAATATTGTGAATTCTAAAATTTAAAAGGCCTTGTTATTTAACAAATGTAAGTTTAATCAATTTTTAGATTAAATTTAGTGCAAATCAGACTTTTTGTTCTGTTTTTATCGTAAGCCACCAGTACAATCTTTTTAAAAGAGGTCCGGATTTTAAATAGTCAAAATCTGCAGAAAAGTTAGCTTTTCCCGGTTTTCTATATAAACAAACCTACAAAAAATAACCACATTTTCTTTTTTTTTTTATTTAATTGTAATAAAATAGGACGATTCTTTACAGAGAATCGAAAAATAAACAAAATTGTATTTTATAAAACCTTATCGGTGGATTTTTCGTAGAGAAAAGTCGGAAAACCGCTAATAATAACCATTTTTTAATAAAATTATAATTTTCATAATATTTGATTTCAAAAAATTAAGAGTGGACAAAAATCCGAAATGTACCGAGATGGCATGTTCCTCTTTATCTGGATATCGAAGATATACATGTTGCAGAATAAAATTTGAAATTTTGTCTACTAAATTAAAGTTGACGGGCCCGGTGCAAGAACCGGGTATCTCCAATTTTTTGCAAAATTATATACATATATCATTATCTCTGGATAGTCCACGAAGGCCGGGGCTTAAGTACTAACCATGGGTGTCTTAAGTGTGGTGAGGGGGAGTTTGTTCACACGGAACTTAAATATTTGGAGATTGGGAGAAGGAACACTTCTGCGGGAAGCAGCATAGTTTGGACATTATGGGGATAAAGAAACGAAGAAGGTGGGAAGTTCGGGGCCTCCCTAGTTGAAAAAGAATGCATTAAAGTTGCACTACGTGTTGTTCTGTTGGGAGCTGCCAGATGGGAAATTACTGGCCAACTTCTCTGAGCAGAAGCCGTAAAAGTACCTATAAAAGAGTGACAGATCCCCTACAGCCGGTCGGTGGGTAAGAGGAGGAAGTTTTTTTGTAAGCGTGGGATCCTTAATAAGACGAACAGCTCTTCTCTGAATAGGATCGAGAATGCTCAGAATTGTAGGACATGTCACTTCAAAGATGAGGACAATATTCTAAAGAAGGTCAGGTTTGGGATACATACAGAGTATACAGATTGGAAAAAGAGAAATACTTCCAGGCTCGAAAAAGAAATCCACGCTTTAAAGCTGCTAAGGCTATGGATGTTAAGTCTTGGTGCCAGTTAAAGTTATTCTCAAAAGTAACGCCGACAAGATTAAATTACTCTTTGTTTTGCAGAACTTGGCCGTTCATATTATGTAATGAATTAGCATTGGCAGACATTCTTTTGCGACAGCAAGCATGACTCTGTTTGGGAGGCAATAAACTGAAGGGCTTAATCTAAGATTAGTTTTAGGTCTTGTGAAAGAGATATATCTGCATTGACCTAGGAAGTAATTGGCATGAAAAATTGAATATTAGAGTGGACGGTACTATCGTCAGCAAAACTAGAAATGGGGCTTATTATGAAAGAGAGAAGATCGTTGATGGAAAAAAGAAAAAGAGTGGGTGCCAGCACTGAGCTCTGGGGCACCCCAGCATTAATTTAGTAGAAGTTGAAAAAATGATCATCTACAACAACTGATATACGTCAATTAGAGAGGAAACTGGAAAGCCAAGAACAAAGCTTAGGTGGAAGACCGTAGGAAGGAACCCATCATGCTAGACCTCATTAAAAGCTTTAAATATATCAATAGCAACGATCTGGGATTTACCAAGAAACTCAAAGGACTTGTTCCAGTGTGTCAGACGAGGAAAGAAAATCAGCTGTGGATCTTTTGTGACGGAATCCGTACTGTCTGTCATGCAATATTTTGTGTGTTTTCAAAAACTTTAAGATTTATAAACTAATTAATTTTTTTTTATTACCTTACAAACAGCTAAAAGAAGAGATATAGGTTTATAGTTTCTAAATACAGTTTTACATCTCTTTTTGTGGGACGGGTTTCAAACGTGCAACTTTTCAGCTCTCCGGAAAAATGCCCGTGTCGTAAGAGATTCTAAAGAGGCAAGTCAGGCTGGGTGCAAGCTTAGGAGCTACTGGAATGCTATTCAACATAGACGATTTTTTGGTAATAAGAGAAGAATGGATACGCTTGATCTGTTTGACTTTAAAAATGATATCGGCCATTTTATGAGGAACAGGGACAACCGTTGGAAGGAAAAGAATAATAAAAGGATCAAGGGTAGAATTGATAGCAAATGTTTGGCAAATAGTTCGGCCTTTCCTTTAGTGGTAGAAACAATTTCATCTTTAAAGATCAGAAGTGGATAAGAATTTAAGCAAACTTTTTGACTAATACTTTTGGTAAAGGACCACAAGGCTTTACTGCCATTCGAGCAAGAGAGAACTTTATCTTTTATCCAATTGGTAAAACGGTCTTTGACTTCTGAGATAGTTTGATTATACTAATTTTTTATTTGAATGCTAGCCTATCGATTTTCGGGACTATAGTTTTGAAGAAACTTTTTGTGGGGTTGGATTTTTAAAAGTCTGGCTTTGTTACAAGAATTAGAAAACCACGGTTTGTGATTTAAAGTTGTGGGGTTCTTTTTGGTATGAGGAATATAGGTCTCACTCGGCACGCGTTCAGTTGCCTCAGAATGTGTAGTGTATAATACGGTAACCAAACCATTTTCTGAGGAAGCACTTACTGATGGTTGGTAGATTTCGGGGGAGGAAGTAAAAAGAGATCTAGAGGTTAGAATTATGGCTGGGAACCCAAGGAAAGTAGGTAGGTTCCATAATTAAATTGGTAAGTGAGTTGCTGGATCATAATTGAAAGGAAATCAAACAACTCGGTGTGGGAATTTTCAGATGGTGACCGGCATATATAGCAGATAAATTTGGTACAAGATCTGAGGGTAAGTTTAAGCAAAGAATATCAGGCCTACCCGATTTAAGGTAAGAAACTCTAGTACAAGTCAGGTCGTTGCTAAGGTAAGCACATACGCCGCCATGGGGTCAAAAAGATGAAGTGTGTTGGTAACCTGGAAATGGGAGGTGGTTGGTTAATGTTTTGAAACTTATTTGGGTATTGGTAAGAAAACATATTTATAAATATAAATATATATTTTAATATATATATATATATATATATATATATATATATATATATATATATATATATATAATATATATATATATATATATATACATATCTACAAAGTGTACAAGAAATAAATCAACTGCCGAAATTGAAACCGTGGTACAATCTACTAGTGAAAGACTTGTTTTATGCATCCGAAATGATAGAAAATATTTTGAACACATATGACTTCTGTTGTTTTGTAGCCACAGATGCTGGTTTAAATGTTTTTGTAAGTTATAGACTATTTAAAGTAACTAGTTGTTCCTGCTTGTTTAAAATAATTGAAGACACAAGTGGAAAAGGATCCATGTCGCAAAAATCTTAAGGATTATAATGTTTATCAGAAATTATATTTCAAATGCATATTTGGGGCAACTTTTATTAATTAAATCAAAAAAAAATAACACATATTTCGCCTAAACAACATTTTATGAACTTTTTAAATAAAAAATACGAGGGTAAATAAAAAATTTAATGATTTTTTTACAACAATTCTAAATATTTGTTTAACGGTTTGAGATATTGAAATGCGGTTTTGACTAGTGTTTTTCTAACTAAATTATAGTTATGAACGAGAGAAGAATATATCTTTCCATTTAAAATAACCTAGAAAAATTAAAATATAGGTTAGGTTGCAACATATTGCCATTTTAAAAGTTTATTAGTCAACTTTTTGTAATCACCAAAACATTTACTAAATCTGTAGGGTAATCTCTTTTAAACGAGCTCAAGTTGAGGTCAATCCCTTAAGACTTTCTAAAGATACAGAATTTTTTGAAATTAGTAACAAAAGCTTCCCCCACTCCTTTATTTACAGAGGAAATAAAAAAAGGTATTAGAAAAAGTTGTAACCAATAAATCATCGACTAAAACTGAATAAAGAAATGTTTCGCTTAATAATGCATTTTGTCATTTTAAGTCAATTTTAATAATTAGACTACTAGGTACGCCCCCTTGCGGAAATTTACGAAAGGTAAAAATGTTTTTAATGGAGTTTTCAAGCTCACTTTTGCTATAAGGATTTTTTTCCTGAACCCCTGGGGTCAACAGTTTCCCATATAAGCCCGGTAGCCAGCCTTAATCAAACACCCTGTATATATATATATATATATATATATATATATATATATATATATATATATATATATATATATATATATATACGTTATAATTTTTTGTTTTTGTCACTACAAATCGTGTCATTAGCACATAGACAAAAACGTTTAATATTTATGTTTAATTAATTTGTTGCAATTTGAAACAAATTAGGTAAATAGTTAAGAAATGTTTTTTACAGTCAGAGTATAATTAATTATATTTTAATTTGTATAAATGTTGTCCACAAATCAAAAACGGACGCCACTGCAACTAAATTTATCATGCCGTTTCTAAGATTGATGCTACTCAACTTTTTGTACTAGCCGCATAAAAATAAAGCGGTTTTGATTATAGCTACAGTTGCGTCTGGATTACATCTGTGAGTCCGGTAATAATATATGAGTTTGTTTCTGACCTTATCATTAAATAATTACTCCAATTTAAATATTGAAATTTTGACGCCCACCCATTGTCTGCAAGGACTGTAATTTTTGTCCAAACCAAAGAACAGTGGTCTAAATTGGTAAAAAGAAAAAAATAATTTTTAAGTTAGTCACTTAGAATACTGTTTGCCTTAAAAAAGTAAAAAAAAATATTATAAATTTGGTTACTTATAAAAAGGAAGGTTTAAAATATTTTCTATATGTTTTTATAGCAATATGTTAATTTTAAGTAAGTATAAATATTCATATAAAATATGCCTTTAAATTATTTTTATAATTACAAATCAAATAATTATATTTGTTGACCTTACAACCCATATATATATATATATATATATATATATATATATATATATATATATATATATATATATATATATATATATATATATATATATATATATATATATATATATAAATATATATACATATAAGAGTAAAAAAAAACTCAACATAGCATAGTTCTAACGTAGTATACAAAATTTACAGTAAAAGATTTATACTTTGTAAAATTTAGATTTTAGCATCAGCATGTTTTGCTTTCAAAGTAGGTAAAAAAGTAATTTGGATATTCTGTGACAAGATTTTGTTATATAATTTAAATGACACTATTTATCTACATAATCACTCACACAATTTATACATTTTTGCTATCGTTTAGAAAGTTTTCCAATGGCTTAACTGTAGAAGGAAAAGGGGTGGGTGCCAATTGCGCATAAAAGTTTTTACCTGTTAATCAGTCTTAAATATCTCATCACCAAGTAACTTTTTGAGAGGTATAAACATGTGATGGTCACATGGTGACAAGACTGTATTATACGGTGGGTGCCCGACGGTTGTCCAATGGATTTCCTTGAGTTTTACACGCGTTAAGGCTAGTGTGTGAGGTTTGGCGTCATGGAGAACCATCACCTCTGTGATGTGGTTACCACGCTTTTTTTGCCGTCGATGCGACCCTAACTGGATCTAAAAGGTCACAGTAGTAAGCTGCCTCTTTTGTTCTACGCTTACGTAAAAAGTTTATGAGTAAAACTTTTCGGATCGCGCGAGGTCGCCATTCATGACGTTTGTATTCCATGCATTCATAGCCTTTTTAGAACTTACTGCTCTAAAGTTTCACTCGACACAAAGAAAGAGTGTTTCCCTGAACTGACCCACCAATCTTCTGTGAATTTTAGATAGTTTTATGTTCTCATTAGTCAAAAACTTAATAATAACAGATTGCGCAAGAGCAGGATGTAGACTAAACCAGAGGAAATGCGGCAATAAGCTGTTCTGCCACCCCAGACATCCCCTGTAAAAACGAAAAGTAACGCCGGTTTTCTACTTTAATTTCTCTCTCTGTAATATCCAAAAGCCTGTTTATATTTTATCCACCCACGTAACGAATACGAAAGTTTGTGTTTGTGTTTGTAAATAAAAATACTTTAAAGAAAAATGTAGGTAAAAGTATTTGTAAAAATCCTTATTTTGATTTCCCTATTTTTTGTATCTTAAATATTCCTATAAAAGGTCCTACAAGGCCAAGCAATTGCGGGGTGATGTTGTATTAAATAATTAAACATTAAAGAGCTGTTTCCTTGATAACACATTTCTTATATGGACAAGCTAATTAAAATAATCTCGAAGCTTGAGAATTATTTATTTATTTTTAATATGAATCAGTTTTTTTTAGTTATGTAAAATCAGTACAGAGCTTAACTTTTAAAAAATTTGTTTAGAAAATAGTTTCTTATAAAAAAGCATACTTAAATTGATAAAATAGAGGTAAATAAACAAAAGTTTTCCTTCAAAAACGGATTACTTTAATTTAAAGACTAAAATAAAATTACTAAGCATCGAAAAAAAGAGAAAGTAGTTTTAGTTACTTCTAAAATAAAAAAAAATACTGAAAAATTTTCAGAGTAAAAAGCAAGGAAAGTTTTTAAGTTAATATTAATAAATATATTGAATGATATTTTTATTTTACGGTCAAGCGGAATCTTTACCTATATAGAGTTATTCAAATTCGATTCACTATTATGATTTAGGAAACAATAGTGGATAAGAAGATGGTTCAATAGGGGCAAAGTTGCCTGATTATAGGACCAACAATATGTCGTTTAGAAGTTTTGAAATTCCGAGTATTTCTGGAGGTATAAGAAATTTTACAAAATGTTTGAATTTTTTTCTGGCTCCATTTTAAAATGGTTTTTTAAATAAATTACATATTTACATTGCCATTTTTCCCACGCTATAGTGTTTCTAATTCTGATTAACATATTATTGTATACTTTGAAAGCAAGTGACCTTATTTATTTTTGGAAAAATAAATATCTTCTTAGTTGGTTTTGATTTCACCATTTTTTTTGTTCTTTTTTTTTTTTGGAAAAAGAAAATGTTATTACAGATTTTTAGTAGAATTGAGTTATTTAAATAAAAGAAAGACAGATATAATATTATAATTTTAGTACAGTATAAAAACATTTTACAAAATTTAAAACAAAATATGGCGCTTTTTACTAGTCATGAATAAATACTTGTCAAATAAATAAGACTATATACAAGTTAATGAAACTTTGTTTTATAAACATACTAAGAAATTACTATAGCGAGCGCATTCAGAGTTGAGATCATTAATCGCCAATTATTGCCCAAATTTTTCCAATGTTTTTTTGTGTTTTTTTTTGAGATGTATTTCAGTTTTCCTTAAAATCGGTTCTCAAAAAGTAAAGGTATTATGCGTATATGTTTGTTGCCTTTCCGAATATACATACTTCTAAATACATTTGTGCTGTTGTCGTACAGTTTCTGTCAAATTTGTAGTACATTTAGCATACCTCTTTTCTCTTTACTTAAAAAAGTAATTTCTTTAGAAAACCTGTACAGGTAATTCTTTTAACGAGTGCTGATATTTAATTTTTATAAAAAAAAACAAAAAGCATTCGACAGAATAAGCAATCAATTTACCAAACATCATATTTCCTATAGTTTCCGAAATCTTAATAATAATGCTCGCCTTTAAATTACCCTGTATACAACATACTGTAAAGGGACAGATAATATCGATATTTAAATTTATTTCCTAAAGTACAGCTATAAACAACAAAATCATAACGTTAAAGCATATATCTGTAGCAAATTTAGTGTTTTTCGCTTACAATTAGGTTTTAAACCACTGTAAATTGTTTGTAACGATTGTAAGATTCAAGTATGAAAAATGATTTACCTGCGATATGTAAAAATTGATATAGCTCATGTCGGGTGAAATTAATTTGTGCCATGGGGCCGAGGTACATATTAAGGCGGTATGCTGTCATTTGAAACATAAAAGTTATAAACGACTTTTAAATAAACCATTTAAATTCAAACAAGACATTGAGTATCTAAATAATTTTTTATACATAACTTTAATAGATTTAAAGATTTAACGGTTTAGTTTTCTTTGGTTCCAGTTATTTTATTTTACTAGTAAACTACACGTACTACAGTAAATAGAGCACCGAACCGAAAATTTCATATATGACGAAATTTTATTTTGGTTTTATTAAAACACGTCACCGTAAACTGAAATTTTCGTTTTTGGGGTTGGGGGTGGTGTCCCGCGGCCGCCATCTTGAAATTAAGGGAGTTATTAGTTTTTTTGACTCTCGTTAAATATAAGGTCTATAAAAATTTTGTAAAAAGCTTTTTCAAAGATAATCATATTAACTATAACTTTTTTCAAACATTTATGATTTACTGATAAATAAAAGTGTATGTTAAATAATATTTGGGTTGAGGGTTATCTCTAATTTTTAAGGTGTTTGAAAGAATTAAAGTAAAGCAACGATTGGGTAAGTAAGGTACATAAGCGTACATAAATTTTATTTATTTCGGTTTTATCTACCTTTTGTTTCACTATTTCCTCATATTTTATAAAATTACGTATCCACATGTGTAATAATAAATATTTTTAATACAGGTTTATTTAAAAACTATAGGACGTTGTTTTAGAAAAACTCGTACTCACGTATAGTACGTCACTAGATTTTTTCATGGATTATTGTTTTACGAAAATTTTTTTGTTGACAATTTTAAATAAAATCAATTAAAAAAGTTAGTACGCTCTGAAAAAATACATTCCTTAATTTTACATTTATTTTTATATATAACTTTTTAATTATAGACGCTACAAAAAAATGTTATTGACAAAAGTAGTGGAAAATATTATCGTCTAAAAAAAACTTTGTAAAAAATTTTCACAGACCTCATAGTTTATGAGATAAACTCAAAAAACTAATCACATCTTTATTTTCAAGATGGCGGCCGCGGGAAACCACCCTCAACCCCGAAAACTGGAATTTAGGTTCACGGTGACGTGTTTTATTTAGAAAAATAATAAAATTGCATTCTTTAGAAAATGCTTGGTTGCCTTTTTATTGGCCCGATTTACTGTACTATTATGTACTTATAGGATTATTGTAATAATAAATATTATGGTTTATTTTATGCTCAGCACATTTTTTTGTAAAGTTAATATTGTTAAAGGAAATTATGTTACTAGCGTTATTAAAGCTTAAATTCATATAATATTAACCAAAACTTAAAATTTATATTTTCATGCAAGACAAACCAAATTTAAAGGAAAAACATGTACTGAGATTTTTAGTTTGCTGTATCGCTAAAAAACATATACAAACCAGAAATTTTTTTACGTTAGTTTAATTTTAATACAAGACGTCAATGGGTTAGACTTTAGACGTAGATATTAGGCAAGTATATATATGTACTTATGTTTATGTAATTTATAACAAAGATCTGTTGGTTCAGAAATGTTCATCATAAAAAAAAGGAACTAGAAAAAGTGCTATTACATTATTAAAATATTGCATGTCAAGTAACTTTTGTCAAAACAATAATAACAATTTTGAAATTTACAAAAACTTTTTTATACTATATTAATCGTGTGTTAACGAAAGTATTTGACACAACTTTACTTTGTTGCTATAAAAAGACACTAATTTAAAATTTAGGTTGTTTATTTAAGTTTTAAAAAAACTTAGCATCTATCCGAATATATAATATCACATATCACATCACATCACAATATCACATATATATCATCATATCACAGTTTAGCCAAAAGTGTACTTAAGTCACTAAAATTAATATCAACCCTGGCTATCTTTATCGGCACCCGTATGGGATTTACAATACCCTTATTATCTATATAATACAAGATGCTATAACACATTTTTGGCCAAAATGAATATGGGGGCAATCTGACGCTATCGAAGATTTTTTTTAACAACCATCAATAGCCGCAAACCTGAAGGAATTATTAAATTGTTTATGAAATAATTTCAAAAAAAGTTTAAAACTTTAATTTTTTGTTAAATGTTAAACATGTAACTTTTTATTTAAAATGCAATTTTTTATTGTAATTATTCTTAAATTATTTAAAAAGTGGTACATATATTAAATATAAGCAGCATATACCTACAAAAAAATGCCAACCACAATAATTTTTTTAGTTTTATTTTTTTAAAAATAAGAAAAAATATTGCATTTAAAAAAAATATAAATGAGATTCTTGCAAGCATTATTAAGTTAAGGTCACACACAGCTGCTTTTGATGTGCAGTTTTGAGACTGCAGCTACAACGGTTATGTATCGTGCTTTAGGTAGTAGTTATTTTACAAATAACGTCCGTGGTGGCACTACCACAATATTTGCATGTTTCAGTGCTTGGACAGCGTTGACGGATCTGGGGAAAAAGATGAGTTAAACATCGGAAAACGCGGCACTCACGGTACTCTGGTACTTAGGAGCATATATGTAAATGTATATATGTCTAGTATATAGTATATATGTACATATATGCAGAAATCCTTTGTGAGCTGTCACAAAGATAAAAAAAAACACACACACAAAAGAAGAAAGTAGAAAGCAGTATACACTATTTCCAGCTACAGCGGCCTTTGAAACCTGGTAGGTGTGTACGAAGTGTAGGGACTACGTAAAAAAAAAATTGAGAAATAATAATATAATAACAATATAAATATAATAACAAAATATGGGTACTAGAAACCAGACAAAAAATAGTCGCGGCTTTTTATTGATTCTTCTACAGAAGACGCCGACGATGTCCCATATAGGAGGGAGTTGGGTGTTAGATAGAATCAAAAATAGTAACTATTGTGGAGTAGCAAACAATTTACTACAGGAATGGGTTTCTTGGATAAAATTTATTTTGATCTAAAAACACGTCAAATCTCTTTCTTTGTCTATTAAAAAACCATCTTCCAAATATATTTTCTCAAAAAAAAAAAAGTTTTGGCGTAATTACGATTAAGTAATTAAGTTCGGGTCTGGGCCTTTATATTTGTCGTCAAACCAAAACGCCGTCTGACGACACAAGTATTGCCGAGTTCCAATATCAGTTTTCTTTTGCTTAGTTAATTTATTTCATTAAGAGCAAAAACAGAAAGTAGATCGCGTTCCTTTATTCTGATTTAAGGTAAATCGGTTTAAGGGCACTTATCCACTGAATGAAAATCGAAAGTGTCTCAATTCCCCGATCACCTTTGCTTGGTATTTTATTCAGTCCGCCTTTATCCGAAATGTAATATTGAAATTTAGCCCCGGTTGCCTCTTCGATCAAGTATTGTAATCTGTGTAGTCAGGCGTGTTGTGACTTGTGACGTGGATATCGTGTTCGCGAGCAAGTCTTATATTTTAATTTTAAATGCTTGTAACTTTATTATAAAATTTCGTATAAAAAATGTTTGGCAGAAAAATTATTTAGTTATAAAGAATTACAATTGGCCAATAAAAAATAGGTATATATGAAAGGGGCCTATTACGGGAAGTGTGTTTTAGAAAAACTTTTTACGAATGTCATCGGTACACTTCATATATTTATTGATAAAGGTGACATCTTTAATAAAAAAAAACCAACAGGAAACTTCACTGCGAAAAGCAATACCTCCTTTTAAACAACTAATAATAACTTTAACATATTTGGCAACATGTATGTAATTACTGTTTTTACTGTTACAATTTAGAATGATTCGGGCTGCCCGCACTTAATGTTAAAAACACTTAAAAATAAGTGACATATAAATGGCATTTAGTTTGTCTTTTCTTTGAAAAGTAAACAGGTAAGTACTGCGGATGCAACCGATGCAAAAGTTTCAACCGAACAAACATTTTTTGTAGCCTTAGCAAAATATTTTGCTCTGACGTTGCTACTCTGGACGAGTTGCTCATTGACAATTGTTTTCTTTTCTTTTGCGGAATAAAGGCCGATTCCCATCTAAGCAGCATCAAGCAGCGCGACGCGGCGCAGCATTTGCAGCATTTTTTCACACACCATTCCCATCTAAGCAGCATTCTGCAGAAGCAATGTAATATGCACCTCATCAGTTAAATTGTTTTATCAACGTAAAATGAACCCAACATCATCATCGTCGTCAGACAACTTGCTAGTTGTAGTAGTTATATGCGATGAGTATGAAAAAAAAAGATAAAAAACAGAAATATTGGGGAAATATTGGGTACATGCTATTTTTTGTGCAAGACTCGAAGAAGGTGAATTTTATACGCTGTTTAAACGGCTTCAACAGGATGAAAAAAGATCTACCAATATTATAGAATGTATTCGGAAAAATTCAACCAACTATATGATCATGTTTTTATTTCACTGACCAAGCAAAATATTAAATTTCGAATGAGCATCAGTCCACTTTAGCACGTTCATAAGCATCAATGACGCGTGGCAACGCGCATAGACAAATTAAAATTTTGCTGCGAGGCATTGTGCAGCGACGCTCTGCTTAGGTGGGAACGGAATCATTTAATTAAATGAAAACAAATATAGGCAGCATTTCGCTGCTCTGCGCCGCGCTGTGAGGTGCTGCTCCATGCTGCTTAGGTGGAAATTAGCCTTAATTCAGATATGCTAGTTTTATGCTGCGCTGTTTCTGATGATGCAGTGCAGCAAAAGTAGCTGTTTGTGACCTTAGCTTCAGTTTTTCTACTAACTACATATATTTATTATAATTCATATTAGCTTATAATTTTTTGTAATAGATACGTTATATTATTTTTTTGTCTACTTTTAAATGGTTTACAATAATAGCTAGGTATCATTTTACTGGCATATGTGGCAAAGATACCTAAAAGTTCAAACATAAGGTTAAGAAGTTATTAAGCGTAATTTTGCTGCACACGCACATAAAGAATCTGGTATTTTAGCACGAAAAAGCAATAAAAAGTTTTAAAAAACATTTTAATATCCAGTTGGAAATTCTTTAGAACCATAAATAAATAAAAAATACCTAAAACCTACCTCAGAAGAAACCTGCTCACAGAAAGAGTTTGGAGCTTCCGATTCTGTCAAAAACAGGATAGCCCGCGTATAGAACATTTAGTTAAATGACTTTTTGTGTTTTGTTGCATTTTTTTTTCAAATAAATAATATTGTTTTAAATGAAAACCGTTGTTAAGATTAAATATTCTTTTGGTAAAATATGACCTTCGTAATTAATGTTTTTTTTTCGTCCAACAAAAAATAAAATTACATTTTGTTGTAAATTTTTTGTAGGTTAAGGAACACATTTTTTGCCAATATTCATTACATTTTAGTTCCCATTTGAAATATTAAAAAACATTTACATTAAAAAAAAACAGCATTTTTAATAAAAACTAAAATTTTCAAACATTTTGTAAAAATGAAAAGTTGTTTGAATTCTTTTAAAAACTCGTAAATACTCTTTTAGTTAATTACTGGTGCAAGTTGTTTAAAATTATCATCGATACTTCTTTTAACATCATTTTAAAATCAAATTGCCTCCTATGCTATTCAGATTTACTGGGATTTATTTAATAGTCCAAGAAATGGGTCGTGGAATACGAATTTGAGGTTAAAACTTGAATTTTTGATATAAGTTACTTTGAAGAATCTAAAAACGATCTGTAATTTTTTTTAATTCCCCCCGGGAAGGGGTGAAAAAAAAATAAAAAGTGTTTTTTTTTTACTTTGAGAAAACGGTAAGTCGTAGAAAAAAAAGTTTTAAATAAAAGTTTAAGAACGTACATAAAAATGATTTTATAACTTTTTTTCCTAAAATTGAAATTAACTGAGATAGGGTAGCTAGAAGCTATGGGATGATAACAGCAACTTCAAAAAATCATAAATTACTGGAAAATTAAAAAACTCATAGTTTTTTTAAAATTATTTATATGATTAACAACTTTAATTTTGGAGAAAAAAAAATCTCTAGAATTAAAGTTGTTAATTATATAAATAATAAAAAAAAAACAGTTTTTTAATTTTCCAATAATTTATGTTTTTTTAAAGTTTCTGTTATCATCCCCTAGCTTCTAGCTAGCCTATCTCAGTTAATTTTAATTTTAGGAAAAGAAAGTTATATAATCATTTTTATGTAGAATTTTACGTTCTACAACTTTTATTTAAAACTTTTTTTTTCTAGGACTTACCGTTTCCTTAAAATTTCCATAAAACCACTTTTTTAATTTTTTTTTTATCCCTTCCCGGGGGTGAATTAAAAAAAAAAATTACAGTTCGTTTTTAGATTCTTCAAAGTAACTTATATTAAAAATTCAAGGTTTAACCTCAAATTCGTATTTTACGACCTATTTTCTTGGACTTTAAATACAGTGTGGCCGTCCATGTTTTGACCCATTTTGATCGCGAATAAATTTAGAAGCTGAAGATGCTGTTTTCGCAGATATACTTATATTTCTTTAAACTTTATTCTCGTATTTTTACAAATTTTTTGTGATATTCCACACCTGTATATGTTTGAATATTTTTAAAATGTTATCTTTTTTCTTTAAAAAAAGGTTACATAAGCTATAATTATCTTAAAAAATAACGCATTTATTGACCTCCGAATAATTGTAAAATAGGAATATTATTTTAAAAGGTCTTTTTTAAAAAGTCGCCTGTGAAAACAAAGTTATCTCGTTTCCATAACAACAACAAGCCGCGTTGTCAGCCATTATTGGTTATTTTTGACAAGTTACTTTAATTAGGCAGCGCAAAATATTCTCCATGGGTGAAAAAGGAAAATGTGTTATTATGTTTGCCGAAACCAAATCAATAAAAGAATCCAAGCGAAGATTTAGAAATATGTTTAATAAAGCTCCACCCACCAAAAATTCAATTAAAATCTGGTACAGAAAATTCTGAAGTATAGGATCTTTAACCCCTAAAATGAAATTAGTAAACAATGATAATTTTATAAATCAAATGTTACAAATTCTGGGGGTAACTGAGGAAGATCCATTATTGTCAACAAGAAAAATATGAAGTTCACTCCATATTCCTGAAACTACAGTACAAGAAATCATAAAAAAATTAAAGCCATACAGGCATTTTTAACATTTACAGTAGTTATTTAAAAAGTAATGACACCTTATTGTAACTATTATTTTGTGAATAACCCATATATTTGTAACGTATGAAGCAAATTTTCATTGGTAAATAATATTCTTGATCAACATGCAGTCAATTGTCCGAATGGCAATAAATGCGTTGATTTTTGAGATAAACATAGCTTGTGTTATATTTTTTTAAAGGTGAATGATTAAATTTTAAAATATTCCATTTAAAATAACAAAGTTATTCTATATCGAAAAATCGGCCATTTTGATTTTGAGCTAATGAAATGTCACAACAGAATGGTGAAGATACGAGAATAAACTTTAAAGAAATATAAGTTTATCTGCAAAAACCGCATCTTGATATTTGTTCTGAAGTTATTCGTCATTAAAATTAAAATGGGTCAAAATAT
Organism: Listronotus oregonensis; assembly: GCA_019359885.1. NCBI lineage: Eukaryota > Metazoa > Arthropoda > Insecta > Coleoptera > Curculionidae > Listronotus > Listronotus oregonensis. The sequence goes on from JAHBCN010000658.1 coordinate 130,300, forward strand.
GGACGGCTCCCTGTATATTGACTTGGGTCTACTTTCGGCTAAACCGAAAGTGAACCCGGATAGATGACAAATGGTTTGTTTATAGCTTATACCGAGTGATAACAAAATCCCTACTTTTATTTTTTTTGGTTAAAATATATCGCTTTCAAATTTTAGGATTATATATTGTGTCATTAGATGCTAATTTTGAATGTTGTAACATCTGCCTATCACTTCGGTTTAGCGGTGCTAAGCAGAAAGGCATAGCCTCAATACACTATTGCCAAACGTTTCCGTAAAAAAAAATAAACAGCCATAGTTATTACAGGAAGTATTTTTAAAATTTTTTTAGCACGCTTTTAAACCAACGCGTTCTTGTGATGGCTTTCAACTCTTTAAGTTATTTATGTTCATTGATGTTCTGGTATTAAAAAGGGTTTTTGCTTTAGCATTATTATTTCCTAGTAAATCAACTACAGGCAAAAAAGCCTTGCCAATGAATAGCGAAGGAGCCTGGGCTGGGGCCACTTGACCGTTGACCCGTAAAAGAATCTCCCTCAAGTCACTTGTTCGCGCCCATTGCACATTCGTTTTATCGTATGGCAAACGTAAGTCATCTCAGGATCTATTTATGCTCAGTGGCGGTGCAAGAGTTTTATAAGGCATAATGTAAGACCATTAAATCTATGTCCGTGCATTAAACCCAATGCTACATTAAGTACTATTAAGATCAAATACGTACTTAATAACTTATAGTCCAGTCGTTAGAGGTTTTTTTTCTGTAACCGCCACCAAAGTTAATAAAATTTGGCATACTAGTAGAATTTAAGGCGAAAAAGCGAAAAATCAACGAATCCTTGCTGTGTGAAACTACCCCCTAAAGACTCGCGAAAGCGAGCGAAATTGATTATTCAAAAATTTTCCCCTTATCCACTGAAATTAAATTTTTGCTATAACGTAGAAGAATCTCCTGGCAAGTAATATATCAAACAAAAAAAAAAAAGTCTAAACCTTCATTTCTTGCAAAGTTATACTAGCCAATTCGTTCACATAAATAAGTAATGTTATTGCAACAGTAAGACATGGTCAATTACACTTTATTAACCTTTATTTCAATCTTATATGCTTGCAGCTTGAAAAATATAACAACTTGAGGGTCAGATATATAGTATTTCGAGACATGTGTTAATTATTCCTACTATTTGCCTGGGTAGGATTTACTTCTACTTTGTGTTATGAGCATTGCAACTTGTGAACGTTTTCGTCTCATCCTGATAATTAATAAATCAGATTTTGATCATTGTACGCATTATAAGCAACATGTTAAGAGTATCATTTTAAAGGGACCGGTTAGATTTAGATCTTTAAGAAAATATGTCTACATTTTTTAATATACTTATGATATTTAAATAATTCAAGGCAGAACAAGAATTTATAAGAATTCGTATCATCTCGAAAAATGACACGGGATATCGGCCTAAGTGGTCTCGAAAGTTTCCCATTATAGTTTACTGGACCCAGCTTCAAAGTGCATGTACTTGAGTTTTCCAGGGATCCTCCTGGAACCGCTATTTCAACTTGCAAAATCGGGTAAATCTTGGGGAAAAAATTCGTATCTCCTGTGTGGGTAGGCAGGCGACCATGTTGGACTGTGCGCAGAGCAGGCAAAACAACGCGTTGTCTTTGACCCGGCGGCAAGCTCGGTGTGTTTACAAGCTGATTTGCTCTTAGTGGTGTTGAATAATTTCTTGTGAAAGTGCTTATTTCTATACCTGCTAATAGTGGACAGAAAAATAGAAGAAATAGGAACAATTTCAATATACACAGGGCAGGGAAAACAACGTGTCATCTTGGTACAGACGGCTTGCTCGGGGTGTTTACAGGCTAGCTAGTGTAAAAGTTAGTTTTTACCAGGGATATATTTTTGAATAACGATGCTTAATAAATCTTGGTTTATTTAAAACTATTTATCTTATTTTTCCTACTAGTTCCTATATCTTCTCCCTTATTACCTTATTTTATTCACATTTTTTTACTACTCTCTTTTGTAATTTATACTTTCTCTAAACTTACACGTTGGAAATTAATTTTTTAGCATATTTTAAGCAAGACTTATTATTAATGACTGACTGTTAACTTTTAAGACCAAACTATCCCAAAAATTATGTTCAGCGACTGCGAAAACCATGGTTTTTTATCCTAATTTTTGTTTAAACAATGTATAATTGTTTAATTGTTTAGAAAGTTATAATTTTATAATAATGAATGCGTCTGCAACAATTACACCTGCAATGCTCCGAGTTGTAGAGTTGTTCTTTCAAGCAAGAATAAAAAGATGCTTTGAACAAAACAAAAACATGTTTAACATGTTTAAAGATACATGAGTAATTGTTTAAATTATTTCTTAAATAAACATTTTTATTTTTCTATGGCTGTAAACCTCTTTTTTTAATGCTGTACTGATAAAATTAAATAACAGTCCAGAATTTAAATACACTTGTAGTGCAGTAGTTAGTATGTATGTAAAGTCTGCATTAGAAAGTAAAATATTAAGAAAAACTGGTTTCAAAATTAGTATATTGGAACCAAAATTTGGACACCCTGTATAAAATCAGAAAAACTATAAGATGTCAAATTATCGCTAAATTTCTTGTAGTAAAACGTCATACTATAAAGCTCAGACAAAACAGATCTAAGGTCGTTTTTTAAATAATAATTTCCATGCCAAACGATTATTATTATTTTTTTAAATTATTGCTGGTAAACAAGTAAAGCAAATAAAATAACATCTTTTGAAATAAAAAAGAACTAAAATATGCAAAAAATGTACCACTTAAAAAAAACCTTTTTATGTTGTCATACTTTTTTGACGACCACCCTATACCGGGTGACAACGAAATCACTACCCAGCCCTTTATTTTCTTGAATGAAAACATATGGCTTTCAAATTTTGAGATGATATATTATATTATAAGATGCTGATTTTGAATACTATAACATGTGTCTATCACTTCCGGTTTAACCGGAAACGACATTAATTTTGATTTTTTTAATGGAATACCCTGTATATTTTTTAGAATTTGGATTCTACGGATCATTTCTGATATAAAATCTATATTATATTCTATACCTATCTCTGCTTGTTTTTGAGAAAATGGCGATTAAATCTGTCTAAACTACCGCACATTATGCACTTTTATGGGAAAACAAATAGATGTTTTAAAAATTTATTATGTTTAATTTAATTCTTCCTGAGGACTCTATCTGTGGATGTCATAATAAAACTACTTCCGACTTCACCGGAAGTATTGCGAAAATTAACTTTTCTATTAATGTTACTTCAAAAATGTTAATGCAACACCCTGTATATTTTTTAAAATTTGGACTTTACAAGTCATTCTTGATATAAAATCTCTAATATATCCTATATCTATCTTTGTTAGTTTTTGAGAAAAGGGCGATTGAAACGTTCAAACGACCGCACATTATGCAGTTATAAGGGCCAACAATTTTCTCAAAAACTAACAAAGATAGGTATATGGTATAATATAGATTTTATATTAGGAATAAGCCGTGGAATCCAAATTTCAAAAAATATACAGGGTGTTGCATTTAAATTTTTGAAGTAACATTATTAGAAAAGTCAATTTTCACAGCACTTCCGGTAAAGCCGGCAGTAGTTTTATTATGACCCCCACAGATAGGGCCTTTAGGAAGAATTAAATTAAACATATAAAATTTTTATAACATTTATTTGTTTTCCCATAAAACTGCATAATGTGCGGTTGTTTGGACATTTTCAATCGCTTTTTTCTTAAAAACAAGCAGAGATAGGTATAGGATATAATATAGATTTTATATCAGAAATGATCCGTAGAATCCAAATTCCAAAAAATATACAGGGTGTTCCATTGAAAAAACCAAAGTTGATATTGTTTCCGGTTAAACCGGAAGTGATAGACACATGTTATACTATCCAAAATTAGCATCTTATGATATAATATGTCATCCTAAAATTTGAAAGCCATACGTTTTCATTCAAGAAAATAAAGGGCTGGGTAGTGATTTCGTTGTCACCCGGTATATGCGCAATGCGCAAATATTTTCCCGAAATACACTTATATATACAGTATGGATCTGCGCTCGAACGAAATTTCTAACTTTTAATTGGTATACGAGCTGTGGATGCCTGCACATGGGGGGTGAAAGTTTGTACGGAACTTCGTTATTTCTGGACTTAGAAGTATGAAAATTGGTATGGATCTTCTTGTAACTTAAAATTAAAGAGTTAAGAAATGTAGGCTAGACATATTTAAGGATACCGCGGATGCGCAAAAATTATGACAGCAGTCACTTGCAAATACTACCTATCACCTGTCATATGTCAAAAACCACCTGTTGTAGAAATTATATGTTGCACATTGGCTACTTGGACTAAGACCTAAAATCGATGTCATCTATTGGAGCTCAACGAACGAAAGTTGGCAGAAAGATCAAGGGGATAATTTCCTACGTTTCGCCAACGATTTTAAGGTCACAAAATAATTATAACGCGTCAAAAAGGTCCATTCTGTAGTTGTTCGTGTGCATATCGAATTACCTTATAAGTTGGGGAGAGAGTAAATATTTTGTAATGATATTTTGGACGACTTAGCGTATAAATTGTAATTGTATGACTTGTATTTAGTGAACAAATTACAAAATTTTAAATTTCATTCTTTTTGTGTATCTTCAATTTCTATGTAAATTGGGCAAAAAATATAAAAAACAGAGTAGTTTGAGTTCAAAGCAACGATTGCCAGACGCGGTTCATTTACCCTAGCTTTCTTAACTCGGCTCCAGAAGCAAGATCGCGTGTTCAAAGTAATATTCGAAACCGCATTTCCCATATTTTGCCAAGTTTTTATAGTTACAGGTAATAAGCTGAGTCGTCCAAAATATCCCTGCCAAATATTGAAACCGCCACAGTGTCCGCTTTTAACCTGTTTTCAGAACTTCAGCTTTCCCGCATTAAAAGGAACCAAGCTATGAATTAAAAAAAGGTTAATTGTAGCGATTTTTCCGACTTCTTTATGCGAAAAGAGCACCGATAGGGTTACAAAAAAACATTTTGTTCGTTTTTCGACTCTACAGAAGTCCCATAGCCGTATCGCGATTAAATTGCAACTAAAACAAATTATCATTTGACGATGGAAAAGCTTACTTTTGTCCAGACTTTGTTTTTTTATATTCTATGCGTCATTTTTCAAAAGATAAACTGGTGGTTCGCTGTGAAATTTTAAGTTTTTAAACAGCTTCTAGTCTGCTCTATAAACTGTACTATTTTATACTATTTAAATATAATACAACTAGGTATTCGTAAGGAAATATATAACAGCAGCGGTGGGCATCTGAGCGACTATTAATATTCGTCTTATTCTGCTATCTCCATGAAAGTGTAATTTTACAACTTGACCAAAAATAATAAATTTTATACGCTGACTAAGGACCTAAAATTGTGTATATTTGTATAAGGCGACTACAATGGATTTAATCATGGTGCTTATATGATTAATAGTAAATACTTAATTTTATATCGTAATCTTATCAGCTATTGTTATTAAATTTATTATTTTTTAGTGTATATATTTATACACGGGAGAATTTAATTTAAAAATAATATTATAACATAAAAAATTAATAAGATACATAATTTACAATTTAGCGTGATAAGGGTCACAATAATGATGGATTTGTATCAAGTTCGAAATGTATTATCGTTGGAAATTCAGTAGTAAAGAATCAAGATAATTGTGTAGTAGTTAATCAAGGTTCAAATTTGGTGTTTTACCCCCGTACTTGTAGCGGTGGTATAGTCTGTCTCAAAGTATACCGTGTTAGCTCTTGCCTTCATTTATGGATTATACCTGCCGACAGGAATAAAACTGCGGATCGGTAGGTATTAAAGGACAGAACATTAGGGACAGACTTTAATAGTATAAAGATTTATAATTTATTGTTTATTTAGGTAAGTATAAGCTTAATATTACATTAAGAAATTAAATATATGCAAAGTATTAATAAATTTATAACTGCATTATCTATACATAATTACATTTTTAATCTAAATATCTAAATCTAATTCTTTTTCACTATCAGAGTCATCATTGAGATTAATTACAATAGGATTTATGTTGTTTTGGATAGAAATGTAAGAGTCCTCAATTTTTATAATGTGCTGTAGTGAATTTTTCCAGCTCTCAACTGCTATGTTAGTAATTACCTAAGTACATTTTTTATCAAATTTATAACATTGGGACTTAAAGTAGGTGTAACATTTTCTGATGATCTCTGATCTTTGATTTTATTTGGTTCCACAAATGCTCTATGGGGTTAAGCATTCAGTGATACGGAGGAAGCCGTAAAACAGTATGCCCAGCCTGTTCAGCCAAATTATCACATACATATTGTTTTTTAATTGCATGTGAAATTAGGACTTCCAAAAGATGCGTTTTTTTGTAACTGAATCCAAAATAAATATCATTTTCTAACAAATATTCCTGGATTTCAGTTTTTGAACTTGATGAAGCTGGTGCTTTGTGTAGCAGACGGCTGTGGTAGCTTGCGATATCCATGACAAAAACACTGTTGTATGGAATATTTTTTAAAAGATAATTTTGAAAACAGTTTTCAAAAAGTTCTGCACTTGTATCCTCATGATAATCCAAGCTAGAATCCTTAATATTCTTTGCAGACAACAGTAAGCAGTTTGGGACAAATCCGTCTTCTGAACCAGCGTATATTATGGAAATGCGTTTTCCTTTATTTTAAGGTGCTTTCGTCTGACAGTTTTGACTGGAATCAACCCATCCTTTGTGTGTCGTGTGTATTATACCATGTTTCATCAAGGTAAATTATGGATCTGTTTTCTAACCTATATCTTTTAATTTCTTGAAGGTAATTAAATCTCCAAGTGCGTAATCTGTGCGATTCCATTACTACTTGTCTTTTGTCTATTTTGCGGTATTTAAATCCCATTTTACAAACAACTCTATGGAGGGTGGTACGGATAATATTTATATTGGTTTCGTCTTCGTCTAGCTTCTTTTTCAGTTTATCCAAGGTAGGAATAACTACGCTTTCATAAAGACAATATATTTTCCTTCTTATTAGGTCCTGACCACTATTGTCTATACGGTGAGATTGAAAATCACTACGTTTTTTTCTTTTGTTCAATTCTTCACTAATAATAATATCCCTTATCGATGATATTGGATTTCTTGTGACCTCTACTGATTAAAGTTTCATACACATTTTTCATAAACTGTTTTGCATCTAATGACAAATGATTTCGACGCGACATAGTTATATTCTCGTAAAACAACTTTTTCGAAACGCACAGTAAAAACGGTTATTCAACACTGCCACTAAAATATTAGCCAAAATATTTATGCCTAATGGTTAATACTCAAGAAATACCTGACCCACCCCTGCCCTTATGAACAAATGGGTTTACCCAATAACAATAGATAATAAAATCGTTAAATGTTTATTGGGGTATGGTCCGTCAAAAGTCATAACGATATACTTTGAGACAGACTATAATATATATACAGTGTCACCCATAAAGTCCGCATCAAATGGAAAAAATTTGCCCTAATTAATTTGGACAAATTTTCTTTTTGCCAAAAGTTTTTGCTTTAAAAATCATGCCAAATAATGTATACAGTATGTCCACGGAAAAGGTGTTGAAGAGGAAAAACTTTTTTATTTTTAAATTTATCGAAAAAAGCTACTCCTAATAAAAAATTTTGCTACTTCTTAGAGTCAGATTGGGATAGAAACATTTAACATATTTTATACGCGGTGTTCAGAAAATTGAAAAAACTTAAAATGGTGCAAGAGTAAAGTGCATTTATTTAAAAAGATATGAAAATAAGTTACTAGAAAAAGTTGTTCAAAAGTAAAAGGTAGTTCCTAATACCAATTTTCAAAAAAATCGGCCTACTTTTATTAATTTGTGATGAAAATTATTTTACTATCAAATAACTAATTCCAAATTCCAACTCATTTTTGTACTAGCAGGCGTTGATAGTGACAAGCTTTATTGACATTTCGCTTATATAATTCATTAGCCGTAGTATCGTCAGCTTTAAATGCTTACTTTACAGCAAAAAATTTGATAAAATTGATAATAAAAATGTAAATTGATATTAAAATAAATGTAATTACAAAAAAATAAAAGTAGGCCGATTTTTTCAAAAATTGGTATTGGGAACTATCTTTTACTTTTAAACAATTTTTCCTAGTAACTTATTTCCATATCTTCTCAAATAAATACACTTTACTCTTGTACCATTTTAAGTTTTTTCAATTTTTTGAACACCGCGTATAAAATATTTTAAATGTTTCTATCCCAATCTTAATCTAAGAAGTAGCAAAATCTTTTATCAAGAGTAGCTTTTTTCGATAAAATCAAAAATAAAAAAGTTTTTCCTCTTCAACACCTTTTCTGTGGACATACTGTATAAGGATGATCACGTGACTTTTTTGAGCTGTCAAATTTGACATATTTTTCAAAAAATCGCAAAATAAAGCATTATTTTACAAAATTTCGAAAAATGGTAAGGGGAAAAGCTGCATATTTTTTAATTCTATACCCACATACCAATTTTTAGCTCTCTAGTACAATTTTCTTTTTTTCTCAACTTTTTGTGGTTTTCTACTATATGGATTACCCAAAGTCAATTGAAACCCTGCAAAATTATTTTTTCATAGTAAAATTAACTTTTAGATGTAATCCTAATTCTTAATAATGCTGGTACAAAGAATTTTGAACAAAAATAGAAAATACCTCAATGAAATAGCGCCAAACTTGATGCAAATGTGGTATAATTTTTACAAAAACCAACAAAACACACTTAATTTTTGTTTGTTATTAACTAGTTACATTAAAAAATTGGACAATGTTATGAAATTATTGTTAATTTAAATACTGGTAATTAAAATGCTTTTCCAAAACTCTAAGTGCAATGTTAAAAACATAAACCCATGCATTAACGATTGATCGTAACGCAACATAGGGTAAGAGTGTCATGAAAACAATTGAACAAAATTAATTAGCAAAATATCCGTCACGTCAAGAAAGCAGTTGTCAAGAAATTGTTTATTTGTGGTATTTTATAATTTTTTTTCTAAAAAAAATGTTAACATTATAACAAGTTGGGAAAAAATGAAAATTGTACTGGAGAGCTGAAAATTAGTATGTGGGTTTAAAATTAAAAAAATGCAACTTTTCCCTCTACCATTTTTCAAAATAATGAAAGATAATGCTTTATTTTGTGATTTTTTTGAAAAAAAATGTCAAATTTGACAGCTAAAAAAAGTATTTGACATTATTTTTAAAGCAAAAACTTTTGGCAAAAAGAAAATTTACCCAAATTAGGAAAATGTATATATATATATATATATATATATATAAAATATATATATATATATATATATATATATATATATATATATATATATATATATATATATATATATATATATATATATATATATATATATATATATATTTAATTAAATTTTTAAGGGAATAAATTCTTTGAAGTGTCCGAATACACCATAATTTTTAAAATTTTTCCAAATAATATTTAATACCTTAAAAAGAATTATTTAGTGTGACGTACTCGAATTTGACTTCGAGCACGCAACCAAAAATGTTGCGCGAAGGTCCATCTTCAGAGTTAGATTAAAACTATAAATAATAGAGTTTCGGGTGTGGGGACTTTTTTTGGAAATTTCTTTCTCGTCAGGGATCTTTTTTGCAATATCCGCTATCTTTTATGGTTTTTGAGTTATCATCAAAAATCGAAAGGGCTACTTTTTTTTCGTTTTTTGTTAATAACAATTGCAATTTTATTGGCAGAAAAAATCCTTAAAACGTCTTTCTCAGATTTTATTCCGCGTCGAATGAGCTATCGCCCATATTTTTCAAAGCCTTTAAACTATTTTTCACAGGAAACACACTTCTCGACTAGACTAAAAATTGATTTTCGTAGTTACATTGTTCCTGCTTGTTTTAAATAATAGTGATACACTATGGTAATATGACTAAACTAATGGGTTACCTTAACTTGTGTTCTGATAAGAAAATAGAAGGCAAATATTTGTTGTTAAATTAAATTTTAAAAGTGTCCTCTTTATTGTGTAAAGGTTTACACAAGATTACTAAAGATAAACTTAATAATACAACAAACATATAATCGAACTCTACAGAAATCTTACTTAGTTTTCGTAAGTTATTTTTTTATTTGTTGCAAATTATTTTAATAAAAATATATATTCCATGCATACATTTTTCAATAACACAAATCATTGAAAACTAGCAATATACAAATGGCGTATATAAAAAAGGAAATAATTTGCTACTAATCTAAAATAGGATTTTAAATGTACTATATTTTAATAAAAAATATATGATTGATTATATATATTTCAAAAAATCAACGTTCTTAGACCTACATTTAAAATTCCCATGTTTCAGTTAAGGAAATACATATTTAAAAAAAAATAGTTTTAGGCATGATGCAGAATCTAAAAAGCTATTAAAAACAGGCAACAAAAAACGTGCGGTTATATATCTACCAGTACCTACCCGATACCAGCTTGCCACCTGAGCGTGCCACCAAAATGAAAAACATAATTCAAATAATAAATACATGACAGTGTTACTCAAAGATAAAAAATGACACAATTATGCAGACTTTGTAACATTTTCATATTGCTAGGCTAATATTAGGAAACTTTTTATAAAGTAAGAACCGGAATTTAGTCTTACTTTTATTATACATGTTTAGCTATAAAGGTGTCACCACTAAAATCAAAATAGCATTTTTAATAGTTATTGACGGTAGAATATAAACCAGTAAAATTAATTAAACTCTGGTTCAGTATAATGTATTTTGTATAAAAACTTCGTGGGTACTCGGCCTGGAGCAGATTCTTATGACAAGAGGAATTCATTCAATTATAAGCAGTAATAAAAACTAAAGAAATTTTCTTACTTGAAAAAATGTATTGCAAATATTGCAAATGTACATCAATAATAATTAATATTATAAATATTATTAGTAAAACAAAAAGTGCGCCAAAAAATTGTAATATCGAAATTTTTGGTTATCACTGTATATAATTTAAAAAAATATATATAATATAATATAAAATTTCGTTAGGTCTGCTAAATTGATGTCATTTTTGGTGCAAAATTGCTGTACTGTACCAGGAAATGTGTATATAGGATATCTAGAGAACACGAGAAAATTTTGTTATGACCGACTTATGACGGAAAAATGGTTCGATTTGGGTTATATCTGAAATTACTTTGGTTTAGCCGGCATCGGCAGAAGCTTAAAAGTTTTTAAAAAATATTGTATTTTTTTCTAAATTTAATACAACGTGCTAACTTTACTGTTTTTTGGTATACAAGGTGTCCAAGATAAGGAGGGCCAGTATGGGAATCTCTAAAGGGTAGGAGATAGGTAGGTAGTTTAAATTTGACAAAGTTTGCGTATTGGGGAGCTAAATTTTCGATTTTATTTTTTTACTAGTTTATTTTAAAAGTTAGAAAAATTCTAAATATACACACTAATTGAAACTTTTTGCGCTTCATCTATTGGCGAAGTCAAATTTTTGTCCGACATTTCGTTTTCGTTAATCCATCATTAACTTTATTTGTATACCACTTCTAATTTAACAAATATGGAACGCCCCCATAAGAAATCATGTGCTTTCCTTGTCTAACTCATTGTCACTTATGGAAAATATGTTTATTTAACAGAACAAATATTAAGTATTATACATCATTGTTTTGGGATTAAAACTGCTTTAAAAAATGCAATAAGTAATCGAGGGCCGTATTTAAAAAAGTAAACTTAATAATGGTTTAACGAAAACGAAACGTCGTAAGAAAAATTTGACTTTGCGAATAGATGAAGCGCAAAAAGTCCCAATAAGAATGTATTTTTAGATGATATTTATCTTTTAAAATAGACTTATAAAAACATAAAAACGAAAATCGGAAGTTTAAGTTTTTTCGCCATATTGCTGGAAGTACAAAATATAATTTCAATTATACAAAGGTATATTATTAAGCTCCCCAATACGCAACTTTGCCAAATTTAAACTACCCACCTATCTCTTACCCTTTCGGATATCCCCATACTGGCCCTCCTTATCTTGGACTCCTTGTATAGTAAGACACTCTTAAATGTCGTTATTTGGTGGTATATTGATCGACTAAAAAAAGTGTAAAGTTATAAAAGTAACGTTATCAGTTATCAGTAAACCTTTCGCCTTTTTCTGTATTTTTACCATTTTGACAACCCAGATGTTTTTTATTCTATAACTAGATGTATTTCGAATATTTTTTGACCCTTAAAAATGTCTGGTTTGATAAGCTTTTTTATCATAAAAAATATTGTCAGTTACTTGAGATCATCAATTTATTGTAATAATAAAACAATAAGTAAATATCATGTGTGAAAATGTGCCAAATTACCTCCATTTTGCAGAATACAATTATTAACAAATGGAAATAGCATTTAATATCTCAGAATTATTAAAAGGTTGGACATTTAAAATTATCATGTCAGCTTTTTTAAGCTCCTTACAAACTGTTTTTTCTTACTCAAATTTTAGTACATTGGCTAGAATATTGGTCTGTATCTGAAAGTGCGGAGGAGGATAAACATCGCTGCACCTAGGCCTTAGTAGGCCCGTTGTACTACCTCCTAAAGGGGACTCCTCACTCAGTACGCCGCCCATCCTACTGATTTAAAGTAGGTGAGAATGTCGCTGAGGGAAATCTCCTTAATGTCGGCCAAAGAAAGCCAATACTCACCTAGCATGGATCTTCTCTTAGATGAGAGTGCACGACAGTCCCAAAGGATGTGCTCCACCGTCTCGTCTTCCTGTTCACAACCTCTACACAGAGGTGTGTCATTTATACCAATTCTAAAGAGGTGTTTTTGCAGTGACAATGCCCAGTAAGAACGCCCGTGATTAGACGAAGGCTCACCCTAGGCATTGTTTAGCTGTATCTCTGTCAGGATAGTTCAGTAACTCCCTGGAAAAGTTACAGTTCACTGTTTCATCCCATCGTGTTGTAAACTGCTGATGAGAGTGTTTTTTGATTACGTCCCTTATCGTAGACCCTGTCAGACCTACGAAAGGTTCGGGTCAAAAAGGATTTGTCCCGATAGCCTTTCTGGCCAACGAGTCAGCGATGCGGTTGCCTTTGTAGTGCGCGTGTCCTTTGGTTCAGTAGAGAGTGACCACATTCATTCTGGAAGCGTACACAAGGGCACGGTGACATTCTGGTAGCAGATCCGAGGTGTAGCGTGGTCTCCTTAGGGTTAGTAGTGTCTGTCTGCAATCCGTATGGATAAGCACGACTAGAATATTGGTCATGTGGGTACCATTAAGCATACACCGTAGTTCTCTCCGGAGTGCAAGGATCAAAGTTTTAAAAATAATTAAAAATCTGTTTACCAAGAAATGTAAATACAGATTTTTATTTAAGTTATCTGGAACTGAAATAGAAACAATAAAGTAGTGATTTACAATAGCTGCCCAAATATTTATTTTAAATTGATGCCGCGTACAGATTTTTATACGCATAAATATCACCTTTGTGAGTATTGGTGATTAGAGATCTTGTAAAGAAAGCCTTATATAACAAACATTTTTTTTTAAATCTGTGTTTTTGATTTTTTTTTATTCCGAAAAAAATAATAGAATTAAGATGCATTGCTGGATCAATTAGTAAAAGTTCCTGAACCTTGGAAGATTTTTTTTACCAAATCCTCGACATTTAAATTAACCCTGACTGCTTTTTGCCTCCTATAGATAATGCCTAATACTGACAAATTGGTGGCATGGTAATGGGCGGTTGGACAATCATTATAAACTCTAACTATACAAAGACCATTTCCTCTTCAATAGCAGGAGCATGTCAACCTCCTCGGTGTTCCTATAATTACTGTACATGAATATTTATAAAATTAACTTGGATATTAGGAGTTTTAATGTAACTTTATGAACTCCTTGAAACAATGACAGCAGTTATTCAATTTTATAGCAATAACAACCATTATTTTAAAAGGTTAGTTTTTTCTCTTTTTGTATAAACTAATTTGAAATTTGCGAAAAACTGACAATATTTTTTGGCAAAACGGCTTTCTCAAAAAAAAAAAAAAATGTTCTAAAGTTACAAAAAAATGTAAATACATCTAGTAAGTGATACAGAAAATCAGAAAAAGTTTTTATGTACTCTAACGGATAAATACAGCATTAGTTTTAAATGAGTTAAAATAAGTTAAATAAATTGATTTTTTTTTAATTTTATTTCTATATACGTAAACAGGGTGTACGGAAAATTGAGGAAAATCTCCCGGATGTAAAAAAAACATGGGAAAAATACTAAAAGTTCATATAAACTTTTTTCGTATGGGCCTCCTATTCGGAGATATTGACTCCCAAAGAGCTCCAATAGAATCAAGTTTTTTAGACATAATTATTGAACCACAAGAAATATTCCAATTTTATTTTAATAAGATGTAATACCAAGTAAGGCTCTGCAAATTTATTATCGAAGGAAGTGTTGCGAATTATTCCTACCTGCAAAGACGGACCAGATGTGACCCTTATGAGCCCTTTTCAAACCTTGGACAACGTTTTTTACAAACCTTTAACTATTGACTAAAAATTAAGTACTCTTTATTCATGTCGCTAAACTAACCGTTTTTGAAAAAACGTCACTTAAAATACACTTGTTGGGTTGAATATAAAAAAGGGGAATTTTCTTCTATCAGCAACACAATAGTTTCAATAAAAAGTTAAACTTTTATTTAAAAACCTCGTAAGAGGGTTCAATCTAGACTCTGTGAAGTATGATCCACTCGCGAGCACAACTGATAGGTACAAAAATGCTTCTTTTATTGAAATAAGTGACGTTTTTTCGAAAACGGTTCGAATTAGCGACATGAGTGAAGAGTACCTAATTTTTAGTCAATAGTTAAAGGTTTGTGAAAAACGTTGTCCAATGTTCTTATTAATACAGGACCTGAAAAAAAGGGTGTCATAGGTGTCACAGCTAGTCCGTCCTTGCGGCTGTGAGTAGTTGATATCACTTCCTTTGGTAATAATTTAAAAGGTCTTACTTGGTATTACATCCTGTTAAAATAAAATGTGTATATATCTGGTGGTTCAATATTTATGTCTAAAAAACTTTATTTTATTGAAGCTTTTTGGGAGCCAGTATCTCGGGAGAAAGTTTTTTATGAACTTGCAGTATTTTTGTTTTCGGACATCCCGTATATAAAAGCAAAAGGTCACTTATTTATACATTCATTTACTACTTGACCTATCAAAAGAAAAATTGGCACGGAGGTAGATTATATATATTTACCTTAGCTAAGAAAGGATTTTAGGAAATTTCCTTATTTAAGAGGTAGAATGGCTGTATGAAACTTTGTATGAGACATCGCCATTTCTGGACTTAAAAGTCTGAAAATTAGTATGCAGGCTATTGATTACGATTAAAAATGATTTGTTTTAACATTTTTGGAATCACATCCCTTGGGGGGTTTAAAAGGGCTATGAAAGTTCGTATATAAAAATAGCTGCTATTCTTATTAACCGGAAAATAGGAGACATTAGCTAAAAAAGGATTTTAGAAAACTTCCCTCACTATAAACGGGTAGAATAGGGGTTAAAAGTTTGTAGGGAAATTCGTCATTTCTGGATTAAGAAGTATAAATATTGGTATATAGGCTATTGATTACGATTAAAAATGTTTTTAACATGATTAACTCCCTGAAACGGTTAAAATGGGAATAAACGTTTGTATATAAAAATCGTCACTTTGAAATTGTGAATATGGGAGTTGCAATTAGACTTGTGATTACCCAAAAAAATAGAGAGTGGTAGTATTTTAGTGCTTTAACCTTTAAAGGGTTTAAGGAGGGAAGAAAATTTCTATGAAATATTAGTATTAACTGTATGTACAAACGTTATTTATATTAAAGAATAATAACAATGAAATATGATAAAATAAAAAATACTTAATCGCATGACGCGCGTTGTGGGGCGGAGTGAACGACGAAAAACAAAGGGCGGAAAGCGCAGCCAAAATTTTGTAGTACACGCGGGCGAAAAGCTAATTTACTTATAAACTTGAATATAAATGCCAAGGAAATAAAGCATTTTTGTTTTAATTTTCAGTTATAAAGTATGCTCATGAGGTAATAATTCACAATAAATATGTACATAAAGTAATTTGACCCGAAGTAACAGCTTGAAAGAGGTCAAAGTTTACATTTCTTATTTCGCGTTGTTTAATTTATACTCCAATATACATATTATACAGTTAATACTTTTTTTTTAGAAAACTATTTATATTTAGGTAAAACTTATCATACAAATAAAGGCGTGTTTGGTATAACTGTAAATCAACAATATAAAAAAATATATTTTTTATATATAAATTTTCTAAAAGTTATTTTGGTAATAAAATACACATTTCCTGTGACACGATTTTTGTTATCATTGCAATAATAAGCTAACCACACTCTTTTTCAGTTACTAAACTTAAAATTACCTATTTCTACTAGCACAGCACATAATTACAAAATATCATCCGAATTTTACTAATAGATAGAAGCCTTTAAATTAAAATATACCTATAAATTGTGTCTCCTATTGACATTTTATTCCAACTCAACTTAAAACATTATTCAAAAAAATTTCGATTTCTGCAGTAAATTTAGTTTTCCCAACATTAATTTTCCTTCATCATCAATCAGGACAAAATAATTACCTTACAATTAACTTAATAAAACACTCAGATGGGCAATGTTCTTTCATATTTTAATAAAATAATCCAAAATCTAAAAAGTTTTAAGGTTTGTGCAATTTTTTTATAATTTTGAATTACTTAATCGATGAAAGGCACAATTAACGGAAATCTAACCAAGAGCTGCTACTGGTATTGCGTACAACCAGCATACCAAATATTGGGTTTATGTTTTAATATAATCTAAGTTTATAAATATTCAATGTATTAAGTTGATATGGAATACGACCAATTTAAATTTTTAACGTATTTATAGCTTGGATTATTTAAACCTATAAAAAGTATTTGTTGAGCACTTCACTACTTTAAATTACTGATAGATTAAAAATTTCATAGCTATATTACAACAATAGATATAATAGAAAATTTAAGTCATAAAAAGTACCAACTCTAGTATGATTAAAATATTTTCAATGATTAGATAATATATTAAAGAAATTTTTCTCAATCAATCCTTTGTTCTTAAACAACAATTTGTAATCACCTATATAGCTATAAAAAAATACTATAATATAATATTCGATTAAGTTCTTTTAAGCTGCCTTTTTACTATTATTTGGTGCCGGAGCTAAATAGATTGCGGCATGCATTATAAAAGTAATGCGTTTTAGCTTTTTTATCTTAATAGGGTTTTCTGGTTTAGAAGTTTAAAAAAAAAATACATTTTTTGCACGTTTCAATACCTTATATTATGGAGATTATATGGGCGAAACTATTTTCCCCGGAAATCATTTCTTATAGTCGAAATACACGATCATTGGACAGGTCGTCCCGTGTCATCAAGCACCTTTCCAAAACTATAAACGCGATTTTCCAAAACTCACTTTTTTTTGCTGGGCGCATGGATTGCTAGAAAATTACTGGACCACGACGAGCATGATCTTATTCAGCGCAATTTTATTTAATAACAGTTTGACATCTTTGGGCGATTTTTTTTTAAATATAGCTTAAAGATGGAAGAATTAAAGGGTATAGTCATTGTTTTACTTATTACTTAATTTCACCTCAAAAAAAAGTTTTAATTGAGATAAAAATCGGAGTTCCAAACCAGAAAACCCCCTTAATATTTCACTGAGCTGGGTAAAACACAATGTTGTTATTGACAGTTGTGATACCGTTATTTAGTACCACCCGACCATTTTTGATTACAGCAGGCTTTTATAAAATCCCTTAGCCTGTAACTGTTTAATTGTAAGTTTGGGTTAAAAACTTTGTCACGCTGGATGAGGTGTATGCAAAATTTTTAATATTTCTTTAAGTGGGGCAATACCTTTAGAATTTCCAATTTTTTCTTATATTTTGAATGTTTAATATGTTAAAAATATACTGTAAAAAGGAAAAAGTAAAATATTAATTTTTTGCGGAGATATAGTCAAAATCGTCATAACGTTAATAAATATTTTTTTAGGGTGAAAACTGTTGGAAAAATGGTCAAAATTTGGACCTTCGATTAAACAGCCGATATAAATTTTAATTTACAACTTTTTTATTATTTTATAGGTTTATTCTTCCCTTTAACATATTAGTAATACATAAAGTAACAAACCTTTTTTATTTCAGATAAATAAAAAAAATTGACAGCTGCAGCAGTTTACGATGCCTCGGAGCAGACGCTTAAAGAAATATCCTGCAGGGTCGCCATTTTGTAAAAAAAATGTTTTTTTACACTTTAAAAATGTAATAAAAAGATGTTAAAATTAATAAATCAACCAATTATTTTATCACCTTAAGAAATCATTAAAACTGACTGATTTTACATTGCTACCCCCTAAAGGTTTCTCCCCCCTTAAGAAATTAAAACCAAAATTTGATTATTTCGAATATTTTTGAATGTTCATATATGGTTGGTTTTTTTTGGTACAAATGTTCTTTCTGCTGTTACTAATATACTTATTCTAAGATACAATTTTAATTTTTTTTTATATATCTTGGACCTGGATTGAATTTGATAATTTAACAAAAACTGCTTGTATGTTGTATTTTTCATAATATTTCTAGGCACTTAAGCATTGTAATATTTAAAATGATTGTTGTAGGATGCATATAAATCAGTAAACTCTTATTTAGAAAATTCAGTGATTTTTTGCCAAAACAAGCAAAAAATAAGATATAGTTTAAACCATAATATTTTAGAACTTAATCAAATATTATAAAATGCATAGGTAATAGGTATTTCGGTGCTTAAATATACCTTGGGCAGGGCGGCCAGACACTGTTGCTTGACATCCCACACAAGTTGATCTCGCGGGAACTGCAGACATTTTTGCACGCTTAGCTCTGGTACGTGGATGCGCACTAGCAGGTAACCCAATTCATCGGGTCCACCGCGTAGCTCGCCCTCCTCCTCCATGATGTTTGTGAAATCCTCACATCTATAAATAAAACAGTATTTGTATTAAATAAAAAAATATACAAATAGAGCTTATTAAGGTATAATACAGGGGTAATTAAAAAAAAAACTTTTTTTCTAAATTTATTTTTTAATAATGTAATGTTTCTTTTTATTCTTATCTAATATGTTTTTATATTCTGGTATTAGCATAATTTGACTCTACTGTATATTTGGCTAAATAAACAATGGTATTAAGATTTCCAGGAGCATCGTGATATAACCAAAATACAATGCATGGACAACATAGCAATTCCTATTTTGTCTGAAGCACCAGTATTAGCAAAAAAATGTTGTTGTGCAACGATATATTTGCCAACATAAACATTATATAAATATAGAAAATACCATTTCCTTGCCGTAAAAAGTATACTATTAAAATTTATCTTTATGTCGCTTTAAATATATAGACAGGGCTTTTTATTAAGACCTTCTTGGTAAATAAGGCTGTTTATTTAATATCGTATCTCTAAAATCTAATAGGAGGTAGCAGTTTTTTCTATAAAGTCCGCGATGGCACTACTACGTTGTCTAAAATGTTTGCACGTTTTGGTACTTGGACAACGTTGACGGAAATGGAGGAAAAAATTGTTAAACATCTAAAAACCCAGCACCTACGGTACCTAGGACATCGGCTTCACATAATGCTGCTAAAAAGACCAAAAAATTAAAAAAGACAATAAAGAGTCTTATTCTGATTACAGCTCATAAGGACTTATAGAAAGCCTATGAACTAGGTACCGATGCATTGTTTTCAGATGTTTAACCGATTTTTTCTTTGCGTCATTCAAGACTAAATTATAAAGATATATGTCCCTTTTAAGACAATCCGTGCCACCACGGAAGTTATACAAATAATTACTTTAATGTGTGAAAATAAAATTGTATGCTAAATGTGCAAATATTTTATTAGGCTTAACTTTTAAAACAAAAAAAAAAATATGTGTAATTTTTGTATGAAATCAGAACGATGGCACCACGGTAATAAAGGAGATTTTATTATATTGCGCATTAAATTAATATGCTTCTGAAGAAATGTGCAAATATGTTTTTTTTATCTAAGTAAATACTGAGGCTAGGAAGCTTTCTCTTTTTGCAACATAAAATGTCACTTTAAGGCATCTTTAAAAGTTCCAACTTTGTCCGCTCCCTTATTCCTAAAGACTATGGAATCATCTAACTGCAAAAGAATTTTTTTCCTTCTAACCTCCAAATAGTACAAGGTTATTAATTTAAAAGTAAAACAGGGCTTTATTTTTGAACTTCCCTGTACTTTTTTAAAAAACGAATATAGCCATTTCGTGTATTTTTTCCGTAGAATTTAATAATCTAATCAGAAAAACATTTGAAACAAAAAAAAAGAGTTACAGCTCGAGTGACGTATTTTTTAAATGGAATACCCCGTATATGTTTATATCAATAGATAGAGATTTTCTCGAGGAATTTGGTGGTTAAATGTTGCACTGGAAGAACGTGATATGGAAGATAATAAACCCAGCAACCCCTATATCACCGAATTCCTCGTGAAAATCTCTATCTATTGATATAAAAATGTACGGGGTATTTCATTTAAAAAATACGTCACTAGTGCGGTAACTCTTTTGTTTTTATTTCAAATGTTTTTCTGATATATTAAAATGGATAACCCTGTACAAAACCAATAAAAAACATATGTAAATAAGTAAAGTCCGATTTAAAGAAGAAAAGGCCAGGAACGTCATACCAAAAGAGTCCGCGATTAAGCCTTTCTCTCTCTACGCTCCACCCATACGTTGTTAAATTTGGAACAGAGCGACGAGAACGGGAATAATTTTAAAGTGAGAGAGAACAACGCATGCTGATGACGCTGGTGGCCTTTTCAACTTTAAATCGGACTCTATCTGAGATTTATAAATGGTAAAATAACTTAAATATATAGGAGAAAATTAGGATATTATTAATATAAAAAGGCCAATTAGCTAAGGAGATTTGAGTAAACATAAAGCCAGATAAAGAAATCGATGGAAGATATGAAAAACAAGATAATTTATTTTATTCAATTATCCTCTAACAGCCAGAAATTTTATGGTTTTTTGTCATTTAGGACATAATGTCATAAGTTTTGGACAATAAACTCTTAAAATATCCTAAATTTTTATATTCAATTTAAAATAATTTTAATTAAATATTATTGTTTGGGTTTCCATAATTTTTTTAGATTAATTTTACCTTGATAACAGTAATAGACTTGTCAGGCAAATGTTGATAGGTGTTTCGATTGTTACAACATTATTGGATTTTTTTATTTCGTTTTGGTTAGTTCTGGTTAGGCGATATGCAAGTTTAAAAAGGCCAATAGTTTCTGTGTACGTATGGATATGTACCTTAAGAGCAAGATAGAAGCAATGATCCATTCCAACCGAGATTCCAACCAAAAAATATGTAAATACATGAATCCGTCACAACCATATTAAACATATTTATCATAATAAAAACGGAATGTGATTTATTCATTTACCTAATTATTTACTTTCTGGTTCTGAAATAAAGTCGTATGTTCTTAAAATGATAGATCCGTTACCAGTTTGAAAAAACCAGACTATTTGAAAACCATGCATATAATGACCAAACAATAGATTTACATTACTAGGAGAATCCAAAAATAAATAAATAAATAAATAAAGAGTAAAACTAACCAGAATTAACCGAATTAAGTGATTAAGCTATTATTTTGGTAAAAGGAAATATTATATTCATTTGGGATGGATCTACTATTTTAGGACCACAGTTATGTTATTACTTCGAGCATAAAAGCAATTTCTTGGGCTTAATTTACGGCGAACTGTTATAGATTTGGGTACATAAATGTGAAAACAAATACATAGTTAATTTAAAATAAAAAGTTATTTTGAAATTTAATACCTACTTATAATGATAAAATTTCTTTTAGGCACAAAAATGTATTATGGTGATTAAAAAAAATTCCCTTAAAAATGTAGATAAAATAATATTGGGGGTTATTTTTTTTAAATATTATTTGCCAAATAACGTTTTATAAGCATACAGAGTACAATTTTAATAAATAGTAAATTTATTAAGGAACTCGTTTGCATCAAACTGCTAAGCCATATTTTGCACTAATGTTGTAAAAGAGTAAAAATATCGACAATGGTGACAAATAGAAAGTGCTAAAATGTTTTTTTTTTAGTTGTTACTCTATTTTGCTTAATTTAAGTACGCCTGAGCGTGTTTAAATCTAACTTTCAACGACGTGCGTATTTTAAAGGTTACTATGGAACATCAATCAACAACACGAGAAATGTGATTAAATAAGATGACATTGCCAACCTTTAATCTCAAATTTTGGCACAATGCAGGCATTTTAAAGAAGAAAAATATTTGTCATAAGTACTTTATAAATAAAATAAAATATTACAATAACAATTGTTTTTAAAGCTATAAAAAATCGCGTAAAGTATTCGTGTATAACTAGTCTTTAAAACTCTATTTCGAGAACTTCGCTTTCGCCGCCATGCTCGAAAAATCGCGCTTTTTTAAAGACCATAATATCCATTTATACTTTAATATAATGTTAAATGCATGCCTGTGTCTTTTTGTAGGCTATGTAGCTTGTGTTTTCCGAATACATGTACAGTGTACAGGGTTATTCATTTTAAGGTAAACAGGGCTTTATTTTTGAACTTCCCTGTACTTTTTTAAAAAACGAATATAGCCATTTCGTGTATTTTTTTTCCGAAGAATTCAATAATCCAATCAGAAAAACATTTAAAACAAAAACAAAAGAGTTACAGCACGAGTGACGTATTTTTTAAATGGAATACCTCGTATATTTTTTATATCAATATAAAGAGATTTTCACAATGAATTCCGTGATATAGGGGTTGCTGGGTTTATTTCTTGCGGTTCTGCTGCAATTGTCTAAAAACTGCATGTTACTATAAGGATAGTTTCACCTGAAAAAACCTGGCTGCCACAAGTCACAGGTACTTATTGGCAAATTCAAGAATTTTAAAAATAAGTTTATTACTTTTTGGAGTAGTTTTATAATGAGGTTCTCATCAGAAGAACGGCTTCAAATCATAACTCTCTATTATGAATGTGGAGAAAATGCCAGGGAAACACAACCAAGATATGTTGCAAATTTCCACCGAAATATATTAGTAAAAACGATTTTAAAACTGAAGGTGTTATTCGAAGAAACAAAATCGTTACATATTAGAAAAAGGACTACAATAAGAAAAAGAAACCGGAATCAAGCCATTCTAAATTGTTTTACTTTTTATGCCATGAAGTCAATTACTGACGCAGTTAGAGACTTGAGGTATGGACCTGCAAGAAGAAGAGTAACCTATGCGACGGTTCAAAGAACACTGAAATATTTTAAGTATCTTCCATATCACGTTCTTCCAGTGAAGCATTTAACACGTGAACAAAAGGAACTTTGCTTTCAATTTGTTTCCCAAATTTGAATCCATGAACAAGATACGGATCCTACCCTATTTTAAACGATTTATTGGACAGATAAAGCTACGTTCACTATATCGACACACACACACTACAATAACCGACGCAATATGCACAGCTGGGCAAGACAAAATCCCAGGTAATTTCAAGAGATTAAATACCAAGGGAGGTCTTCTCTTTATGTCTGGTGTGGTGTGCTTAACAATAGAATTGTCGGGCCAATATTCTGTAAGGGATCCTTAACTGGAGAAAGATATATCAATCTTCTTGAAAACGATATTGAGGACATTTTAGAAGAATTGCCACTCGAAACGTATAGCAAGATAATTGGGCATCAAGACGGAGCGCCGCCCCATGCTGTTCGTCAAGTTGTGCAGTATCTCAATCGCCGATACAATCTGTGGATTGGACGTTATGGCACTGGAGTACTATCGCCAGCAAAACTATTAGCCTATGAGCCAGTGGCCGGCTATCCGTATGTATTTGACCAGACCTGGATTTTTACATATTGATCCTCTGTACCTACCATACAAGGAATGGAGACTAACTAAGCCCAGCGTGGCTGTCGCTTCTGGTAATCAGGTGGGACATGTATCGAAATTTGACTGATTTTAAATGTATTTGACCACGTCTGCCATTTGGAAATTTAAAAATATACAACTATTATTATCCAAAAAAAACAAAGGCAGACCATGTTCGCGCGTCGCGTGCTAGATAATTTTGAAGGTACCAAAAAATATGAAATTTCAAAAGTAATTGACTAGGTCTGCCATTAAAACAGTTTGCCTACGTAAGTTGGAGGCATATGAGAATTTTCTATTATTTAGTTTTCGGAAAAATGTTTTTTTCTGCGTGGTCCAAAACCGTAAATACAACCATCAGATGTCAAAATGTATCAGTCGTATATGAGGTTTGTCAAAAAATGTGTGTACGTAAAAAAGTTATTACCTACGTACACGGATTGTTTGACAAATCTGATATACGACTGATAAATTTTGACATCTGATAGTTGCATTTAAGGTTCTAGATCACGCAGAACTCTTTATAAAGAATACCTTTTTTTAACTTAATAAAAAAAAAGTTACCCATATATATTAATGGCAGACCTGGTCAATTATTTTTAAAATTTAATATTTTTTGGTACTTTCACAATAATTGTCTGCCACGATGTTAGATGAGCCATAATGGTCTGCCATTGTTATTTTTCCATATTAATAGTAATATATTTTTAAACTGAATTCCAAATGGCATGGTCAAATACATATAAAATCAGTCAAATTTCAATATCTGTCCCACCAGATTACCAGAAGCGACAGCCACGCTGGACTTAGTGAGTCTTCATTCCATATATTGTGGATAAGAGGACACACTGTCTATAAATCCGGGTCTTGTCAAATACATACAGGTAGTCGGCCACTGGCTCTTAGGCTATATGAGAAGGATTGGACAGGAAAGAAGATCTGCTGTGAATTTTTAGTAAGGAAATGTGTACTCAGTCATGTAAAATTTTTAGTTTTTTTTAATACTTTAAGATTTGGGAATTATTATTTTTCCAATTGCCTTTAAAAACAACTGAAAAAAGAGATAATATATAGGTCTATAAAAATTAGAAGAAAGAGTTTTAGATTCTTTCTTGAAAATAGGTGACAGTAGAGATTCGAAAGAGGTGAGTTAGAAAGGGTGCAAGCTCGGGAGCACATATTTTTAAGACGATTGCTGATATGCCAACCATCTTAGCCTTAGACTGGCGTAAAGTTTTAGCTTAGGTACTTACAAGCTTAACTAACGAGTCATTCTATGATTGTCCTGTTTCAATTTTATTGTTATTCCACGTTTAACACTGAATTAATATAAAATTTAAACGTTACTTTATCATTGTACACCGACTCTATTTGATTAAAAATTAAAAATAAAAAAGTCAACAAAAAACGAAAATAACAAACACAATCACGTTTTCGACATTATTAACAGAAAAACCGATATACTAAAACCGACTGTTCACTTGAACAAGCAAGGTATTAACTGACAAATAAAGCTGACTTTGGCGGTTTCAGATAGTGTATCTTGATTCAACGGGTGTGTAAGAGAGACAGTAGGTAAAAGACATAATTTCCGCCTTATCTTATCTTATCAATAATTCCACGTAGGTACAGGTCCTTTTTATCTTTCTCGTAGACCAAAAGTAAACGTTAAGGTGTCTAAGACATGTACATACATAAAAAGATTTTGGTGTAGGTGTTAGAGAGTGCTGAGTCTTTGGTTTATATAATAAAATCTAATTAATACACGTTACGAATGGAGATATAAACCAATCTTGCATTAAAAATATTGGGCTTAAACTTAAAATTAAAATAGGAATTTGTTTTGCACAGTAGTGCATAAATCCGTTAAGAATTTAAGGAGTAACTTTTCAGAAAAACGCTCAAACGCGTAAAGTTTAATTTCTTGTTGCGTATTTTCAGGGCCGATCCTGGCGGGGGTGCAAACGGTACGGCCCCCCGGCCGGCCGAATTTTGGGGCGGCAAAATTTAAAATAAAGAAATACATTTTTTTTTCAAAACAAAAAAAAAATCAGAACTTTTAAATGACATTGTCGCCTTTAGGACCATTGTAACAAATTTGCAAACACCTCAGGACATTTTAACGTATGTAAATAATTAAAAACAAACTATGTTCATGTTTTCCTAATTTAACAATAGCGATTAGAATATTCCTTACTTTACCAGTAACTGTTGCATCGAGAGGGCAAAGTTTTAGTAAGTTCAAACTTAAAATTATTTAAGATCTACAATGTCCCAAGAAAGACTGACAAATCTTGCATTAATATCTATAGAACAAAACATTTGCAATAATTTAGATTTGTCAACCGTTATAGATAAATTTGCATTAAAAAAAGCAGACGTGTATTATTATAGAATAAGAATATGTACTTTTTTGTGTTTCGTTTTGGTAAGATTTTATTTTCGTTTAACATATATCTATGTAAAGTATGTTAATATTGTAACTAAAGTTATGTACATACATCATTTTAATTTTGGTTAAGTACCATTTGTTTAGTATTTCCTCTTCCTCTCTTATATATTTAAAAATGTATGCTTATAATAAAATCATATAAAAGTCTTGTTTTTGAAAAATTGTTAATTTTTTTCTTCTCTACCACTCTACCAACAAAAAAGACGTAATTAGATAAAGGTAAGTACCGATTTTTCAGAAGTCTATGTTGTTTACAACTTAGAAAAAGTTAAATATACAAAGATTAATATTACTAAAAGAAATTGTCGAGAAAGGGCGGCTTTTTTCTATTGCGCACGGGATCGGCCCTGCGTATTTTTTCGGATAGAATTGATATATACAATGGTAACATCCATTTTTTATTACGGAGTTAGAAAGGGTAAATTTTAAATATGGGTTAGATAACGAAAAACAAAAGAAACACGCTTTTAGTTTAAAATACTAAATTTAATGGCACTAAAATTTTTAAAAACCACTAAATTTTATTGTTCATATTGTGCACAGTTGGCCGCCTGACAGTTACCCAGATAATAAATATTTGATTGTTTTTATTTAAAATTAAACTTCGTTAAACAGTCAGTGCTTTGAATAATTTATTTCTGACCTTTATATAAAATCAATGTATTTAAAGATTTTATAGACAAAAAAAATGTTATGTTCAAACAAATTTTTAAATTGATGGAACGAGAGAGATTTGATATTATTACCATGGTTGGATTTAAAGGTAGGATGCGTTTCCAAAAACAAAGCAGTAACATTGTTTAATGCAACTTATGGTGATGATAATTCTGTAAACAATGCCACTAAGCATTTAATTTAATTGTTTTTAAAGTTTTTATTGACATTTAAAATAGTATTCTATAATACCAAAGCGATTTTTTTTTTTTATTCAACCATACACAAAATTATCTTACCGGATGTAAAAAATGTGTTGTTTTAAACCCCATAATAAAAACAAAGTGAAACCAAAAATATAAAAATGTTCTTTTAAAGCTAAAGAACTAAATGGCTTCTACTGTGAGTGCTGGCAAGCCTCGCAAAATTAAAAAAAAATCTAAAACATATAAAAAATGAAGTTTTTTTAAAGTTTGACGGCTAAGACCGTCTTGGGTTGCTTTCAAAAAAATATAGAAATGTTCTCTTAAGTTTAAAGAACTAAATGGCGTCTACCGTGAGTCCTGGCAAGCCTCGCAAAATTGAGAAAAAAATAAAACATATAAAAAATGACGTTTTTTTAAAGTTTGACAGCTAAGACCTTCTTGTGTTGCTTCCAAAAAATTTAGAAATGTTTTTTTAAACCTAAAGAACTAAATGGCGTCTACTGTGAGTGCTGGCAAGCCTCGCAAAATTGAGAAAAAAAAATAAATCATATAAAAAATGACGTTTTTTTTTAAAGTTTGACAGCTAAGACCTTCTTGTGTTGCTCCCAAAAACATATAAAAATGTTCTCTTAAGCCTAAAGAACTAAATGGTGCCTACTGTAAGTGCTGGCAAGCCTCGCAAAATTGAGAAAAAAAAATCATATAAAAATGACGTTTTTTTAAAGTTTGACAGCTAAGACCTTCTTGTGTTGCTTCCAAAACATATAGAAATGTTCTCTTAGCCCAAAGAATAAATGGCGTCTACTGGAAGTGCTGGCAAGCCTCGCAAAATTAAGAAAAAAAATAAAACATATAAAAAATGACGTTTTTTAAAGTTTGACAGCTAAGACCGTCTTGTGTTGCTTCCAAAAAAATATATAAATGGTCTCTTAAGTCTAAAGAACTAAATGGCGTTTACCGTGGGTGCTGGCAAGCCTCGCGAAATTGAGAAATAAAACATATAGAAAATGACATTTTTTTCAAGTTTGACAGCTAAGACCTTCTTGTGTTGCTTCCAAAAAATATAGACATTTTTTTTTAAACCTAAAGAACTAAATGGCGTCTACTGTAAGTGCTGGCAAGCCTCGCAAAATTGAAAAAAAAAATCATATAAAAAATAACGTTTTTTTAAAGTTTGACAGCTAAGACCTTCTTGTGTTGCTTCCAAAAACATACAGAAATGTTCTCTTAAACCTAAAGAACTAAATAGCGTCTACTGTGGGTGCTGGCAAGCCTCGCAAAATTGATAAAAATCATATAAAATGACGTTTTTTAAAGTTTGACAGTTCTTGTGTTGCTTCCAAAAAATATAGAAATGTTTTCTGAAGCCAAAGAACAAATGGGTCTACGGAGGTGGCAAGTCGCAAAATTGAGAAAAAGAATAAAACATATAAAATGACGTTTTTTAAAGTTTGAATTAAGCTTGTGTTGCTTCCAAAAAATATAGAAATATTCTCTTAAGCCTAAAGAACTAAATGGCGTCTACTGTGAGTGCTGGCACAAAGAAGGTCTTAGCTGTCAAACTTTAAAAAAACGTCATTTTTTATATGATTTATTTTTTTTCTCAATTTTGCGAGGCTTGCCAGCACTTACAGTAGACACTATTTAGTGCTTTAGGTTTAAAAGAACATTTCTATATGTCTTTGGAAGCAACACAAGAAGGTCTTAGTTGTCAAACTTTAAAAAAACGTAATTTTTTATATTATTTATTTTTTTCTCAATTTTTCGAGGCTTGTCAGCACTCACAGTAGACGCCATTTAGTTCTTTAGGTTTAAAAAAACATTTCTATATTTTTTTGGAAGCAACACAAGAAGGTCTTAGCTGTCAAACTTTAAAAAACGTCATTTTTATATGATTTATTTTTTCTCAATTTTGCGAGGCTTGCTAGCACTCACAGTAGACGCCATTTAGTTCTTTAGGTTTAAAAAAACATTTCTATATTTTTTGGAAGCAACACAACAAGGTCAGTGTCAAACTTAAAAAAACGTCATTTTTTATATGTTTTATTTTTTTTCTCAATTTTATGAGGCTTGCCAGCACTTCCAGTAGACGCTATTTAGTTCTTTAGGTTTAAAAGAACATTTCCATATTTTTTTGGAAGCAACACAAGAAGGTCTTAGCTGTCAAACTTTAAAAACGTCATTTTTTATGATTTATTTTTTCTCAATTTTGCGAGGCTTGCCAGCACTCACAGTAGACGCCATTTAGTTCTTTAGGTTTAAAAAAACATTTCTATATTTTTTTGGAAGTAACACAAGAAGGTCTTAGCTGTCAAACTTAAAAAAAATGTCATTTTTTATATGTTTTATTTTTTTTCTCAATTTTGCGAGGCTTGCCAGCACTTACAATAGACGCTATTTAGTTCTTTAGGTTTAAAAGAACATTTCCATATTTTTTTGGAAGCAACACAAGAAGGTCTTAGCTGTCAAACTTTAAAAAAACGTAATTTTTTATATGATTTATTTTTTTCTCAATTTTGCAAGGCTTTTTAGCGAAAAGGAGACTTTAGGAAGTTAAATTTTTTAAGTAGTTTATTTTTAAACAATTTTTTTTAATATTGGTTTTTTCTTTGCGTTTATTTTATTTTTAAAACAACATCTTTAAGTATGTTATGTCTAAAAGTAACATAATTTTTTGACAAAATTTACATTGTACAGACCTTTTAGGGACACCCTCTATAAATATTAATTTTTCTATAAAAATATATTTTTATTCTAATTTGTTTAAAAAACTGGCCTGGAATTAGGTAGTAGGCCGGGCGGCACAATCTGCACCATAGAGAAGATTTTATGGCTGGCCTTTTATGGATAACTTCACTCTAACAAAGTTAAACTTCCATATGAACTAGTACAAGTAAGCAACCGTAGAATTTTTTTTTTTTTAATTATTAAAGCCCATGAAATGCCAAAACTCTTAAAGTTTCCGAATACTTCTCTGGAAGTACTAAACCTGGTTATAATTTTTATAAAACTAAAAACTAACAGACTGTCAAGTTAAAAAACCGCATTGATAAAAAACCAACGAAGAACCGACACACCTAACGCGTTTTTTTTTTGCGCACACATCAAATAGACCCCCGGAAACTCTATACAACCGAAAAAACATTAATCCTCAAAAACGTCAAATTGAAAGGAGAAGTCAAATTTCTGTCATAAAA
>JAHBCN010000659.1:0-160940 GCA_019359885.1 Listronotus oregonensis
GTATCATACGTTTTCCTAGGTGACGAGGCTTTTCCCCTCACAGTAACAATTATGAAACCCTATTCTGGAACTCACCCAAAAGGGTCAAAGGAAAGAATTTTAATTACCGTCTTAGCCGTGCCCGAAGGGTGATAGAAAATGTGTTTGGCATTATTTCATCAGTGTTCAGAGTATTCAGAGTATTGGGAAAGCCGCTTCTTTGGAAGCCAAAAAGCTGAAGTTGTTGTAATGGCCATCCTATATCTGCATAATTATTTAAGAAAAAGCAAAACTTCAAGCAACATTTATATACACCTGGAACATTGATTCTGAACAAAATGGAGAGTTTGTAGGGGGTAGCTGGAGAGAAAGAAAACTTCGGAAAGCTTTGAAGGATTAAAACGTACCCCGTAGAGCTAATATGAATGCAAAATATATTAGAGAAGAATTTGCCAATTATTTTACCTCAGCTGGTGCGGTTGCATGGCAGACCGAATATGCTTAGTAATATCACTTTATATCCTACATTAGTTATCATACTTACATAACGTCAAGACACTATTAACTACTGTCCACAACTTTACATATGTTAATTAATAATTAATAAAATTTTTTAAAACTGAATCAGTCAAGATGTTTTACTTACATATATATCCTCAGAGTTCATAGACTTCTAGGCTGTCCTTGTCACTAAGAAAAGCGAAACTTTTGAATGCAAACCATTCTGATTTGTACACTTCCTTAGCACCTGAATAAAATAAACAAAACATTAAAAATATTTAACAGCTCCTAATTGGTGGCATATAAATGATTTTGTACAAGGTATTTATAAAAAGGCGTAAACTAAACTAAAAATCTCTAAAAATTCTGTTATATTTTTTACGTTTTGTTCCTAGGCCAAGAAGCAAGTTAGTGGTGGGGTCAAATAATTCGTGAACACCCTGTACATATTTTATTTTCTATACAAAAATTATTTACCTTTCCCTGTTCCAACGGTTTTCTTCCCTTGATTTTTCCCTTCTATAAGAGCCTAATAAACTCAATATTTTTTGTTTTGCTTGTGCACCGTCAACATTAAAAACTCTTCCAATTTCTTCCCAAGAATCAGCCGATTTATTTTTGTTGTAATGAAATTTATCCTTTGGGTCCCATAGGTTACGATGTTTACGGTATTCCTGGATTAATAGTAAAATATCTTCCTGGATAAATCCATAGTAATATTAAATTATCCGTCCAGTAAAACAATTATGTTCAACACAAGCAACCTGAGCAGACGCCACAACGAACACAATATTTTCGATGGTCGCGCAGTTTTAAAATTTGCGACGAAAATTCTTGCGACGCACCATTAATTCAATACGCACGTAAAATTTACCAGTGAGGACGCGGCTTAAGGTCTTAAATCATGCGCAGAATGGACTAGCAGAT
The DNA here is from genome assembly GCA_019359885.1 of Listronotus oregonensis. Lineage (NCBI taxonomy): Eukaryota > Metazoa > Arthropoda > Insecta > Coleoptera > Curculionidae > Listronotus > Listronotus oregonensis. The sequence goes on from JAHBCN010000659.1 coordinate 1,408, forward strand.
CGATTTATTTACACATTTGTCGCCGGCCAGTTTTGACCGCTTGTGTGGATTTTTTAGTTTTGGGACTGACTTATTTAGTGATTTGTAATAGAATTTCTATATAATTATAGATTCTAAACAAGTTTTACTGTTTTATTGACTTGTTTGTGTTTTATTAGGTTAAAGGGTTGTGTATTTTTCATTTAAAAAATACTAAATTTAGGAGCTTATTTACTGGTATTTTTAATTTGTAATAGCATTAACATATTAAATCTGGAGTAATATTTTATTTTATATATATCATGTCAAACATACCAGAATTGTTTTTAGTTATTTCATTGACCAAATTAACTTATCTAAAAAATTGGTTTTAAAACCATTACTTATGTTAAATAAATGTACTCCTATAAACTCTTAAGTTTTAATTTCCTTGTATAGGTCAGAATTATTAATGTTCCACATAGTTCTTTCCGAGAAACAACTTTACATAAGACGTGTTAATAAGTCACGAAGTTTATTCTGTCATGTACAAGAACTTGAAAGACTTATAATTCGGACCTTACTAAAATATGTTTATTTTCGTTTGAGAATGACACTTAAACAAAATATATATTACACTGGTTAAAAAAACCACAGTTACTGGTTTTTTGAACCAGTGAAACACAGTGGTTTGTTTAGATGTTGTCCTTAAACGAAAATGAATATATTATTCATTGTCAGCTCCTTAAATTCCTTTTGTTCTTCTAAATGTTACAGCTATGAAAAGCCACAAATATTAATACTGGTTCACAACTGATGCGTTATAGTTAGTAATAATAAAAAATGGGGAATGCGACTGAACATGACTCTTGTGGCTTATCTAAGAATTAACTTTTTGTTTCATCAATACAACATCAATAAAATAAATATAAAAACAAGTTTTTTAAAGGTGTTTATTAACTATTGTGTTTCAATTTAGTGTAAAAAATTAAGAATTCTGTTCAAAAAGAAGGAGGAATATTGTAAATGAGGTTGGGTTGATTTTCAAGTTTGATGATGGATATCTCGAAAACGAAACGTTTCCGCCAAATATTTTTTTCAGATTCGTGATCAGCGCCCCAAAAAACCCCCGTATACCAAATTTGGTCAAAATCGGAGTTGCAGCCACTTTCTAGACAATTACCATAGGTTTTTTTGTGCTATCGTGATGAACGATGTACTGTGCAGCCTATAATTAAAAATACATTTGGAAATATACCCTTTAAGATTGCTACATATTTGGGTTTACCTGATGCTAAGATGTACACAGGTCATTGTTTAAGACGTACAGCGGCAACAATTCATTCTGATGCGGGAGGTAGTTCCGAGAGCTTAATGAGGTTAGGAGGCTGGAAGAGTTCTTCGGTAGCACGAGGGTACGTGGATGATAGTGAAAGCTCCAAATTGGCTAATGCTTCCCTTGTAGTTGCGAAAAGTATAACTTCAAGTAACACAGCAACTGCGGTGGGGTATGGCAATGTGGAATTTTCCGGTCAGTTTGAAAATTGTACGTTTTACTTTAAAAAATAATTTTTATTATGATAAGTATATTGTGTAAGTATGTTTGTATTTTCGTAATAAATGCTTAAATGAAGATAATTTATTGTTTATTTATTGGTAAATTCGTAGACCCTGGGGCGTTATTTTTTTTAATAACGCCCTAGGGTATTTTTGTAACACAATCATAATTGAAAAAAATTACTATAACTGTTTATTTCGAATTGAAAAAATCTGAAAAAAATGTATTGCATTAATCTAAAAAGTCAGTAACCATGGTTACAACATAAAACGTATTTCCTTGGGGCATATACCTACTAGAGGCACGTACCCTTGCCGCTTGAAAAGCGAACATGTGTGCAAGAAAGAAAGAATAGCGGTATAACCTTTCTCTCCCTCCAACCTGCTTACTAGTCGGTGAAAGGAATATATATATATATATATATATATATATATATATATATATATAATATATATATAAAATTATATATATATATATATATATATATATATATATATATATATATATATATATATATATATATATATATATATATATATATATATATATATATATATATATATATATATATATATATAAAAATATATATATATATATAATATATATATATATATATATATATATAGAAAGGTTATACCATGATTCTTTTTCTCTCTCGCACTGCCAAACGGCAAGGCTGCCTCTAGTAAATATATGCTCGTTTTGTATAAATACATTTAAGATGTTTACAATATCCTTTTCTCGCTATCGAAAACATAAGTCTAAGCAGGAAAAGAGTTAACGTTATTTGTGCCAACATTTTTTTTACCCTTCTGTCTATAAGATTGTTCCATCCTCGCAAAAAACCGTTTATTGTACTGCCATTTGCAAGTCCAATCAAATACACGACAGGTGACAGTGTATTACAAGATATCCCTTTACTGATCCCCAACCAAAGCAAAACCCTTTAAATATACAGAAAGGTTTCAAACTTCGTCGTTTTTAAACTGACATAAAACCGTGTAATAACGACAGTTACGCGTTTAATTGATTCTAAGTCCGGCACTGGTCCTGCTTTCTAAATACGCATGCTAAATGACTATCGTTTGTTTAGTGCGCGCTAGCATAAACTTGCCATAAATGCGAATAGCCATTATATATCTAAAGTTAGGTTATCTATGGGGGCTATCGACGCGATTTTTTGAAGTTAAGAGCTGACTAATTTTTGGGATCTTTCGACATCCGTTTAAAAGTTATTTTATGAAAATATATTTTTTTTTTAGGATTTCTCAAAATCTTCCGTTTGGAAGGGTTTCGAATAGTATACAAAATCTAAGTTTGGCGAAGCCCTTTTTACTACAAGTGCCTAAAGTGAGGTAATTTAGTAGGCTTTAATTGAGGCACGAGTCTAAGGGACTAACACATTCACAGCGACATCAAGTACGCGTAATAGGAAAAATGAGTGATTTTTTTACCATTGCTATAAAATTTATTCCATACGTTAATAAAGAAGTTTCACTTCAAAAATTGTATATCAAAACTTTAATTTTGTTTAAAATTTCGGTGATAGGGCGGCACTAAGGTCAAATCCGGCCCTGATCATAAGTCTTAAAATATAATTTTTGGTAATTGTCTAGAAACTTGCGACAACGCCGATTTTTACCAATTTTGGTATACAGGGGTTTTTTGGGGTTTTTTGGGGCGCTAATCGCAAATATAAAAAAAAATTATTTGGGAAATAAACTGGCACACAATATTTTATAAACACCTTATAAAAATTTGTTATTTTTTTAATTTTTAACTTTTTTTATTAAATTGAGAAGTTTTAATGTCAAAGGCTGCGGCCATATTTGCTGATAAAATGCCTTGTGTATACATGGTTGCGGCGTTTGAAAGTGGAGCTTTACAATTAAATGGAAAAAAGGTATACAATAAATAAAAAAAAACAATTTTATAACAGGAATTTCTAAAATATTTATTGCCAATTTAGTGTATAAATCAAGAATTTTCTGCAAAAAGGAGGAATAGTGTACATAAGGTTAGTTTGATTTTTAACTTTGATGATAAATATCTCGAAAACGAGAAAAATTGTTTTTAGATTCGCGATCAGCGCCCCAAAAAAAAACCGTTTACCGAATTTGGTCAAAATCCGAAACAATTACCCAAGTTTTTAAAAGATGTTTATAAAATATTATGGTAATTGTCTCGAAAGTTGCCTCCTCTCCGATTTTGACCAAATTTGGTATACGGGGTTTTTTTGGGGCTCCGATTACGAATCTGAAAAAATATTGTTTCGGCAACGTTTCGTTTTCGAGATATTCATCATCAAAGTTTGGCGAAGCCCTTTTTACTACAAGTGCCTAAAGTGAGGTAATTTAGTAGGCTTTAATTGAGGCACGAGTCTAAGGGACTAACACATTCACAGCGACATCAAGTACGCGTAATAGGAAAAATGAGTGATTTTTTTACCATTGCTATAAAATTTATTCCATACGTTAATAAAGAAGTTTCACTTCAAAAATTGTATATCAAAACTTTAATTTTGTTTAAAATTTCGGTGATAGGGGCACCAAGGTCAAATCCGGCCCTGATCATAAGTCTTAAAATATAATTTTTGGTAATTGTCTAGAAACTTGCGACAACGCCGATTTTTACCAATTTTGGTATACAGGGGTTTTTTGGGGTTTTTTGGGGCGCTAATCGCAAATATAAAAAAATTATTTGGGAAATAAACTGGCACAATATTTTATAAACACCTTATAAAAATTTGTTATTTTTTTAATTTTAACTTTTTTATTAAATTGAGAAGTTTTAATGTCAAAGGCTGCGGCCATATTTGCTGATAAAATGCCTTGTGTATACATGGTTGCGCGTTTGAAAGTGGAGCTTTTTCAATTAAATGGAAAAAGGTATACAATAAATAAAAAAACAATTTTATAACAGGAATTTCTAAAATATTTATTGCCAATTTAGTGTATAAATCAAGAATTTTCTGCAAAAAGGAGGAATAGTGTACATAAGGTTAGTTTGATTTTTAACTTTTGATGATAAATATCTCGAAAACGAGAAAATTGTTTTTAGATTCGCGATCAGCGCCCCAAAAAAAACCGTTTACCGAATTTGGTCAAAATCCGAAACAATTACCCAAGTTTTTAAAAGATGTTTATAAATATTATGGTAATTGTCTGAAATTTCCGATTTTTGACCAAATTTGGTATACGGGCTTTTGGGTCCGATTACGAATCTGAAAAATATTTTTCGGCAACGTTTCGTTTCGAGATATATCATCAAAGTTGAAAATCAAACTAACCTTATTTACACTATTCCTCTTCTTTAAAGAATTCTTGATTTTTACACGAAATTGGCACATAATATTTTAAAACACCTTTAAAAATTTGTAATCTTTTTTCCATTTAATTGCAAACCTCCACTTTCACACGTCGGATCTGGCCGCAAACCATGTATACACTAGGGAATCATGGCCGCCCCGCTTGAAAGTGAGTTTTCGCAATTTAATGGAAAAAAGGTGTAAAATAAATAAAAATATAAGGTTTTAAAGGGTGTTTATAAAATATTGTGTGCCACTTTATGTAAAATCAAGAATTGTGTACAAAAGAAGGGGAATATAGTGAAAATAAGGTTAGTTTGATTTTCAACTTTGATGATCAATATCTCGAAAACGAAACGTTGCCGAAAAATTATTTTTTCAGATTCGTAATCAGCGCCCCAAAAAACCCCCGTATACCAAATTTGGTCAAAATCGGAGAGGAGGCAACTTTCGAGACAATTACCAATATTATGTGCCAATTTAGTGTATAAATCAAGAATTTTGTACAAAAATCAGGGGGACTATAGTGAAAATGAGGTTACTTTAATTTTTATGTTTGATGATGGATATCGCGAAAACAAAATGTTTCCGATTTTTTTTTTTAGATTGGATGATCACCATCAAAAAAAGCCCCGTACAGCAAAATTGGTTAAAATCGGAGTTGCCGCAACTTTCTTGACAATAACCTATTTTTTAAATAGCAAAATGACCCTAATATTCTTTACGTGAACCGCACTATTAACTATTTAAAAAATTTCCATCCTAAATAAATATTTTTTTACACACTTTAAGCACTATAGAATTTCTAGAATTTCTTAACTAAGCTCTTGGACTATTAAAGTAATTTATCCAAAAGACACAGATCGTGACCTCTTTTGGACATAACAAGAAATTTAATATTGGGGACCTTCTGCAAATAATTAGAAGTATCCGTTAAACGCAATTTTTTTTGTGTTTTTTGAGCTTAGAGGCAGCCTTGCGACTTGGCCGTGCGAACAAGCGTGTGAAAGGGAAAGAAAAATAAAGGAATAGGATTTCTCTCCCGCACGCCTGTTCTGAGTGGTCGGCTGAATATAGGTATATCCCTCTATGCCGACCAATTAGAACAAGAGTCATTGTCACGGCCGAGCGGCATGGCTGCCTTTGTAGGTCTATGTTTGAAGGTAACTTGTGTTTGTTTTTAAACATAATTACTAGCCATTGTGATGAATAATTAATTATTATTCTTGCATATAATTGCTACTTGGGAGACCTATAAAGGGTAATTTGTTCTCTGATTTGACCAAATTTGGTATACGGGGGTTTTTGGGTAAGTCTGTTTTTTCGGTAACGTTTCGTTTTTGAGATATTCATCAAAGTGAGAAAATTAATTATTTTCTATATATTGCTACTTGGAACCTATAAAGGTAATTTGTTCCTATCCGATTTTGACCAAATTTGTATACGGTTTTTTGGGTTTTTTCGTAACGTTTGTTTTTAAATTCACATCTTAAATCAACTAACCTATTTTCACTATATTCCTGTTTCTTTTGGCACACAATTATTGGATTTCTTAAGATAAAAGTGGAACAATATTTATAAAACACTTTAAAAACCTTGTAAAATTTTTATTTATTTTATACCAATTTTATTAAATGTGCGAAGACTTTCCTTTGAAGCGAGAGCGGCCATGTTTGCTAAATATTTCGGATGTATACATGTTCGGCAATTAATGCGTGAAAGTGGATTGCAATTAAAGGGGAAAAAGGGTAAAATATAAATATAAAAACAAGTTTTTAAGAAGGTGTTTATGAAATATTGTGTGCCATGTAGTGTAAACAGAATTGGCAAGAAGGAGAAATAGTGTAAAAGGGGTTAATTTGATTTTCAACTTTATGATGAATATCTCGAAACGAAACGTTGCCAAAATATTTTTTCAGATTCGTAATCAGCCCCCAAAAACATCCGTATACAATTGGTCAAAATCGGAGAAGCAATTCGAGACAATTACCATAAAGGCAGCCTTGGCGCATGGCGGTGCGAACAAGCTTGCCTGAGAGAAAGAACAATAGAAGTATAACCTTTCTCTCTCGGTCCAAGGTTCTAATTGGCCAGTGGGAGGGGTATATACCCCGCTCTGCGTGCTGATTAGCTAGTCCCTCCCGGGTTGTAAGTCTTTATAAACATAATTTCTACCTTGTTTAGACGAAAATATATACAATTTATCAAAGTACATTTTTTGCTTTGTCTGTGCCAGCGAGGGGATTTTTTGCCTTACAAAAATTTTAACTAACCATCAGCAAAAACTCACTATTTTTCTTAATCCCAAAACTCTCTAATAATTGTAATGAATAAGTTAGTTTTCTTCTTCACCACATGCTTAATCTCCCTAAACTTGCAATAGATGGCAGAGGCGTGCAGTTTTTGTAAAACTGGCTTATCATTTTACACCACACTACCATAATGGTGCGTTTTGAATCATATGTTTTTGTGAGTGATATATCGATAAAAGTGTTTCTAAAGTAAGTATTTTTATACATTTGTTTATTTTTTTGTATAAGCATAGGAATTTACAAAGTATTATGCGACTATATGTGTTAAAACTAATTTTCTAAGATTTGTACAGTGTGATAGGGATTTTTTAGTCCTATCATGGCTACAAGCTCTCCCTGCTGCAACTTGACGTGATCGTGGAAAATCCAATAAAATATCCACATTTTGCCACGTAAAATTTATTTCTGTTGAGAAATAATACAAAAAACACGTTTTGTGGACTCTTTGACGATGGATTCATTTGTCAGTAGGTACCAGAAAATAAGATATTATGGATTTTTCGTAAGTCAACATCTGTAGTTGGCTGATAAAGTCGTTTATAGTTTTATTTCGTTTTAATATCCAATGTCGCATTTTACTTCGTAGAAAGGACATCCATATCTTCTTTGTTAATAATTTTTATGTAATCAACTGATCAATATTTTGCAAAGCTGTTAAATGATTATTCTGCTTAGGTTTCTGCCAAAATATAAAACAAAATAATGCAGATCCATTTCAACAAAAGCAACAATCACACAACCTTCAAAAACCTTGGTTTGTTTATTTCATTTGTTCATAAATAGTTATCAGGTCATAATTCGAAAAATTAAATGGTTAGTTATTAAAAATGTGGCCCCACAAGTTTAAAGAAGTTTTTTTAAGAACTCTCAATTATTTAATTACCAAACTATTTTTATTTTTATACACTATAAATAGGAACCCTATTTTAAATCAGAATAATTTGATCATTCAGTTGTTTTTTTTTCTAGTTTTTGTTTAATTGTTTTTGTCTTTTCAGAGTTATGAAAGTTGTGTTATTTTTAGTAAATTTTGAACTATTAAAAAAAAACAGGTTTTTATTTACTTCTAGTACTTTATTGTTTAGGTGGTGATAAGCAAGTTTTATGTTGGTTTTATTGTAAACTAACACAGAGCATTGTGTTTATTTAATTCTGGTGGTATAATCTAACTAAAGGATTGTTTAAAAAATGTCTGCCATTATATTATGCTGTGATTAAAAGAATAATAAATAACATTTTTATTTTTTGTTTGGATAACTGACCAAGGTTACAGTTTATATTTAATGTTTGTTTGTTTATATAAACTTTTTATGCAGTCTTAGTTTTCTGTCTTTGTTAGAAGTTCAAAAGTTGTTAAAAATAAATGTTAAAAAGATTGTCAGAAAGTATAGTCAGATAAGCATTGGAACCTTTAGGGTTCAAAGTTTGTTGTATTATTTTTAGTTCAACTCTAAACATGTTCTCCACTTAGTTAATAGGTGAATTTGTAAGTTAAGATAATATTTCTGCACACAGGGTGTCCTAATTTGGTTAGTCGTTTAATACCAATCAATTTTGAAATAAAAAATTATGACTACAGTAACAATGATCTGTTGAGTGAGATGGTTTGATAGCTTGTCATTCTTATTTAAAGTTGTTGCTCTGTCATTTTATTGCTGTTTGATTTTGGTGTTTAATGGCCTATTCTTTTAAGAATAAGATTTTCTGTTGATATACAGGGTGTAAAAAGTATGATGCTCACGATTTTAATGGGCGATAGTGGAGCTCAAAACAAGTCAAAAAGTACATATGTGTCAAAACTTGACAGATATTTGTCTAAACGATATCAAAGTTATAAACTTTGGTAGCAATTATTTCTGAAACGCCTAACAATTGGCATCTTTCATCTTAATCGCTCATCATCACACAAATTAAAAATAATAATGATAATAATAATGTTTCTCCCAGTTAAACATTTAAAAAACAATTGGCAACAGCGCTGCAGTTCGTCAAGTCAGTAGTCACTTTGTATTATGCCTAGTCACTGTGGAATTTTTGTCTGTTTTTTTCTTTTGTGCCTTAAGGTTCAAAATAATGTTTTAAAACCAAGAATATGCTGATATGTTAATAATTAACGTCGTGGCAAGCCATAATGCTAATCTGGCAGCTCAAATTTACCATGAAAGATTTCCACAACGGTACCAAAAGTTTTCGAAACAGGATGTGTGCAACCGAGAAATCCTGGGAGGTACATATGTAACTGTGGAACAGGAAAAAAGAATTTTCAAAATCGCGAAAGAAAAATCCTGAAACTAGTACAAGGTCATTAGGCTGGGAAGTAAACATATCATATACCACAGTTTACAACTGTTTTTTTATAATTAAGGACTTTCTATTCTCCAAGTAAAATAAGAGAGTGCTGTTTTTAAACATAATAATTTGTGTTTTTAAAATGGATATTAAGCTTAATTTTGTGCATGGTAAGTACAATTATTTTTTAAGTACAAATATAATGTTAATAAACATCTCTTTTAAAAAAAGTGTAAATATGTAAAACCTCGCAAAAAACGTTCAACGTTCGCCTCGATGAGTGATGAAGTGGGCGCTGTTGCCAAATTTTTTAAACTTTGAAAGGCCATATTTTGAAAACAATTAATTTTTGACCCATGTGTCTTTGGCTTTTTACATTTATCATAAACCCGATAAGGGTGAGCTTTGACATATGAAAATGTATAATTAAAGGTTACATTTTCACATAAAAAATTGTTTACTAAAGCACTAACCGCAATTAACCAGAACTAAGTAAATTACTATTTTTATTCACGAATATAAAACCAGATTATTTTATTGATTAGTAAGTCCAAGAGTCACTTTTTGAGCCTAATTATTTTTTTGAATTCCTGCAAAAATCAGTGACGTAGAGTTTTCTTGCTAAACATAAAGACTTGTTGGCAGAAACGCCACTGACATTAGTGCTTTAGAAAACAATTTTGTATTTGTTAATGTGACCTTTAATCATATTTGCTTGTACTGAAACTTACCTTATACTTTTTACACCCTGTATAGTAAAATCAGAGCATATTTGAATGCAAGTGACTAACATAACGTACAGTTTGTGAATACCAATACTAATTGGTTGACCAAATTATAAATTAGTATACCAATGTATCATCGAAAATTACTTATATTTCAAAATATTTTTATTTATGACCTATACACTTGTGCATACATTCCAACTACATGTTAAAGAATTTTTCGATTCCATTTGAGATATCTCCAAATCATGGTTTTTACTGCATTGGCTTCTTCAGCTGACGAATATTATTTTCCACATACATTATTTTTAATGTTAAGGAAAAAACGAAGTCATTGGGTGCCAAGTCAGGACTTCGAGGTTTGGTACCATCCAGAACTAGAAAGGCACTGTTACCACATGGCCAGTTTTTCCGAAAAAAACAGGCGACTATTTATTTTGAAACACCCACACAGTCGACTGCTGTTTAGTTTAGCACTCATACCAATATATTCATGAGTCGTCACCTTTATCTTATATATTCAATCTTATACACTGTGATACCGTCGTTTTACAGTGGCAAAGGATGCCCTTCATTTTTAATTTTTTTTTTTTTTTTCTTGGGAAGTTTCCAAAGGCTGATGCCTAAGTACTAACGTACCGTGGTTCTTCAGTGTGGTGAGAGGGAGTTTGTTCACACGGGACTTAAATTTTGGAGATTGGGAGGAGAAGAAAAACTTTGCGGGACTGTTCCATAGTCTTGACACTCTAGGAAATTAAGGAACAAGAAAGCGTTTGGAAGTTCTAGGTGCCTTTAAATGAACTGTAAAAGGATTTCATACTTTTGCACCACGTGTTGCTCTGTTGGGAGCTGCCAGAAAGGGTTTTTACTGATAACCCTCTGAGCAAGCCGTGAAAATACCTATAGAAGAGCGACAGATCCCCTACAGCTCGACGGTGGGCAAGAAGAGGAAGCCTTGCTGTGAGCGTTGGATCATTAATAAGACGAACGGCTCTTCTTTGAATGGAGTCCAGTATGCTAAGTGTTGTAGGGGACGCCATTCCCCAGACATGAGAACAATATTCTAAATCAAGTCAAACTTTCTGAGGAAGGTTATGGTCCAAAGTGTCAAGACTCAAAATATAAGTAGTGCCCTTTGTACAATTAGTGAAGTATAAGTTTTAAGTAAAACTGTCTTAAACTGGGAGTTTTACACATTATATGCAAAAGAAACTTCGAGGTCTGACAGTAAAAATTAAAATATTATTGCGAAATTTTCTATTTATGATTGCTCTCACAAGAACTCAGTATTAAATATTTTTTAAATAAAATAAATGTTTTTAAATATATAAGATTTTTTTTATATTATTATTTATTTTATGCAAAAATTTCTTTTCTTTTTCCTTTTGTAATGCAGGTCCATTATTTTCATATTCCTTTTGGAATATGAAAATAATGGAATTAGCGAAAGAAGGTATGTTTTACTTAACCTATTATGAAGACAACAGTGAAAATTTTAGAAACTAAGAAATAACAAAAGATAATTTTCATTTAAACAAATTTCTTTTAAAAATATTAAGCAAGTATAAATGATAGTACCCTTGAATGGAGTAGTAACTAGGTCTTAAAATCAATTTAGGAAATTCTTGTTGGAGGCGTTCTAGATTTTTCATCCAAACTTCGTATTGTGAATGTGCAATGTATGTGTATACTATGTGCTCTGTAAAATTTAATTGGCGATCAAAAAACTCCCAATTATGACTGCAAATTTGTTATAGAACCACATCGTTAATACTTTAGTTGTAGTTCATAATGTTTTCATTATTAGTTAAAGGCATCGCAAAACATTTATTTTCGCTCAGATCAAAGCTGTGAATGATACATCAATTTTTTATGGTTCCGTATGAAGGTCAGAGGGTGCTAATGGTTTTAAACATGTATTTGTTTATTAACGCTTAATCTTCATTTCAACCAAGTTTTCAGTTGCTATGGTAATGGAAATTGTTTTGTGAAATCATAACTGCCTTAACTTACTAGATAGTATATGCCTTTGTTACCCTTTTATTTAAAAAGTTTAAAATAAAGCCAAAAATCTTCAATGTTATGTTTTTTGGTGATAAGCACTTTTAATTTGTCTTCTTCGTGGTATTTTGTGTTGGTCAATACATTGTTTGCTTTTTATAGCTCTTAAGAGGTACAAAAAGATATATATCAAAGCTTTAAAATCTACAAGGAGGCAATATGCTAAAACTTTTTGTATCATTTGGAAGATTCAAAAGTGAGACAGCAAAAAAAACAATATTTTGGTTAGTTTTAGTGAGTTCCGCGCAAATTCCAAAATCGTTTATAGAAAATCCTGAATTAATGTGTCATATTATTGGGTGATTTAGTGTATGTTATTTATACTCATAACCGATGGCCAAAAAAAATCTTTTCTATCCCAATTATTTTGGTCTCCTAGGTTTTAAAACGTTTTAACATTGTGTACTCTGTCAGACCCTATTCCTTTTGTAAAAATACTTTCTTTGTTTCAAATAATTTCAGTGCTATTAAAGACAAACTTCTTGATGCACTGTGCTTATTGTTCTCCTTTATAAACTTGAGGTGAATAAGAAAATGTTTTCCGTATGTGGCAAAATGACTAATTAGGTAATATTAAAGGAGACAAAGCAAATGTTTATTTTTATTTTTAAGTTAACTTTTACTTGTAAAGGTTAGCAATCATTAGGGATTATACTAGTGGTTGCCAATGTAACATATGCTATCTATTCTACCTACACAACAATTTAAGGTTACATTTTTTAAATTTCTTTTTAATTTATAATTAGTATGTAAAAAACAGGAGTGATCTAATCGAATATGCATCATACTGACTATATATTTTTCTTACCCGGTCAAATTAATTGATAGGCTACGATAGGAAAACTATTATTTTCAATGTTCAATGTCACTCAGAATCGGAGTTTTACATACAAATATACAGTTTCTATTAACTTTTTCACATTTTTATATGTAAGAAAACCAATAATATTCTGAAAAAGTCAAACTTGACAAAAGAAAATAGATATTCGGATATTTTAAAGTTCAATAAGCTGTTTCTTAAAGCATGCAACTTGCATATAGATTGTCTTGCAAAAATGAGGAAGTATTGGTCAGTTTTTCACATCATTTTTGATGTATTACACTGGTTAATATAATGTAGTTAAAACGTGTATATTTTTTCCGCTTTACCAACTCTAAAAGAGATTACTACGATAGTAAAAGCCTCATTAAATAATGAGTATGTTTTCTGTTCATACTACCTAGGACCAACTCAATTTATTTTCCCATTAGGGATCTTCTCCTTTCCACGATTCATATTTTTTTTTTGAAGATTGTACCCTTTACTCTAACAGTTATTATTGTAATGCAGATATCTCTCTTAAAGGATCTTGGGCTGGTTTTAAGTACTAAAAATCATGTTTAGCCAGCTTTGAAGAATTAACCTGTATGATTTCTCGCCTTGCAGCTCCCAATAGAGTATTATGAAATGCCACTCTCGTAAAAATTAGTCCTCAACTTCCCACTTTGCCCGTTCCTTTATCCTTTGAGCATTTACTCTGTAGAAACTGACTCTTGCAGGTCTTTTTTCCATACCTCTAAATCTTTAAATCTCGTAATAATAAACTGCCTCTTACTTCACTTAAGACTCCCAAGGACCCCAGGGTACATTAGTACCTTCGTTTTTAGCTTCCTTTAGATTAATTTTTAAAAAGAAAAAACCACAAAAAAGCCTAAAAAGTTTTTTGAAGGTTTTGTAATTCCTGTAAATTTTTAAGTTTATTCGTGTATTTTCCGCTGCTTACTATTTCGCTCTTACACAGAAAGGTTCGTTGTTTCTTATTTCTTGAGCCGTTATTATCACAAGATGTTGCTTTTGGTCACTTCACTTACGGAACTGACACAAAAGTTCATTTACTTGGTGTGGTGTGATCTAAATGTCTCTATGCCTAGCAGCCTATCCGTAAGCTCTATTGGATTTTGCTACTTAAGTCATCACGATCATAGATCAACATAAAGCAAAAATCAAATAACCAAACACAGATTTATTTTAAGTAATTTGACGCAGTATAACCCAACGACTGATGTCGATACTCAAGCATTCTGACTAGGTAGCCATGTCTTTTCATATTAGTGTTGTCATTGATGGCGACTTGTTGCCAAAATGATTATTTTTTGTTTCGTTTAAGTGTGGCGATTTCACTAGCAGTTTTTATTTATGGAGACTTTAAGAAAATCTACACCATAATTCTATTGCCAAAAATATGAACGCATCACAATTTGTTTTGCAAGTTGTATTCTTTCTACACAATATAATACCGCATTTATGAAAATTTAAGTTATAATGTCATAAAAATACACCATAACACCCTATACATATTATGTGAATAACTGATGGGTGCAGTTAGATGTTTTTGCAGATGCAGATGAAGTTTTTTCTGTGTATGCATTTTTGGACCATATCGATGTTTTTCCCCTGTTTATTGTCAATAAAATATTTTCCATAGGTAATGATCACAAATAGGAAAATATACATAACAAAAACCTTCAGTAATCTTAGTATTTTTTTCTGCTTAATATTGGTTAAAGTTGTAAAATAGGCTCCGCTAGTTACTACTATTTTGTGTTTCTTTGCATGTGCATAATATTACATCACGGAATCCCAGAAAATTGAAGCAAAAATTTATTCAGCAGATTTATAGACACAAAACTTCTTAGGTCAGATTTGTTTCCATATCCATATGGAGGTAAATTATATAACTTACACTTTTATAGACTCTAAGTTATCTTTTCACATTTAACATCGTTAAAAAAAATACAGCTAAATTTGTTTATATCTTGAACTTTCAGATACTTGGTGTATATAACAAGCAGCATTAACATATAAGTAGAATGCTACAAATCCCATTAGTAAATTATTTAAAAATTAAATTTTATCTTAATTGATTAAATTCAATACAAAATTCATATAGAAAGAATTTCATCAAGCAACGATAACGTCAATGTGTCAGTCGATGCCAACTTGGTGCATAAAAATGGAATTTAAATTATTTGACCACATGTGATTAGGTTATTACTCTTGGCAACTTTTTTTAAATATTTTTCCAATGTATAACCTTTAAAAAATAATTTTTATTAGGGACGGCCGATCTTAGTATAATAGCGCAGTTTATAGAGATTTCTTTGGTAATTAAAATTTAACAGCAAACCATCAGTTCCGTTTAAAAGCTAGTTTTTCTTTTTATATATATATATATATATATATATATATATATATATATATATATATATATATATATATATATATATATATATATATATATATATATATATATATATTACAGGGTAAGTCTGTGAAGTGGGACCCCCCATTTATTGCTTTAAATATTCAAATTAAAAAAAATGTTTTATACAAAAATATTTTGGTTTTTGCTGCTCTATATTTTGCGGACAACGTTATGTATACAGGGTGTATCAAAAAGCCCGTACAAGGACAAAGTTAATTTTTTTAAATGACTTCCTATATTTTTTGTTGCATTTTTCTTTTCTTCATAAAATTCTAGATATTTTTTATCTGGCATATCATATCTCTATATTCAATTGTTTACGAGATATTCCCATTTAAATACAAATTAAGAATGAAAAAATCCGCTCATTTCTTAATGTTTTTTTACGTTTCTATGGTTTTAGCGGTTTTTGTAGAGTGACAAAACAGCCATTTTAATAATTAATAAGTAATAAGATATCACATGACGAGTGGAAATAGGTAAAACCTTAAACAAGAAAAAAACGATAAAAACAATTTTTTATAGATTAATAAAACTGTCATTTTGACATTTTTATTAAACTCTATAGCATATATGGTTACTATGCAACTCTTAAAAAACCGATGAAACCATAGAAACGTAAAACAACATTAAAATATGAGCGGATTTTTCCCTTATAAATTTGTATTTAAATGCGATTATCTCGTTAACACTTGAATATAAGGATATGATATGCTTAATAAAAAATATCTAGAATTTTATGCAGAAACAAAAATGCAACAAAAAATATAGGGAGTCATTTAAAAAAATGAACTTTGTTCTTGTAGGGACTTTTTGATACACCCTGTATACATAACGTTGTTCGCAAAGTATAGAGCAGCAAAACCAAAATATTTTTGTATAAAACATTTAATTTGAATATTTAAAACAATAAACTGGGGTTCAAGACTTATCCTGTGTATATATATATATATATATCATATATATATATATATATATATATATATATATATATATATATATATATAATATATATATATATATATATATATTAACACAGGATAAGTCTGTAATGAGACCCCTTTATTGTTTAAATATTAAATTGGGAAAATATGTTTTATACAAGTTTATACATATATATATATATATATATATATATATATATATATATATATATATATATATATATATATATATATATATATGTTAAAATAAAAACAGTATGTTATCAATGAATTTAAACTTGCTATAAAGTATAATAACTAAGATATAGGGTGTTTAATTTTAATTTCTTTTTTTTAATATCTTTATAAATGACATAGCAATCAAAATTTGGGATCTGGGGTTTCTGAGGCAAGAAATTTAAATTCGTCCATGCTTTTGATGTGCTATAGAGGCGCCAGCTACGGCCTACCTCACTTGTTTTAGATGTCATAACTTTTTTTAAGCTTAGAATATTGACCTGTTTATTAAAAAATAAGTTACTATGAATCCCTTTGCATCAAAAATGTATACTTTATTTAATTCTCTATGAGCAACTGTTTGCGAGATAAATGCACTTTAAAGAATCCCGCAATTTTCTTATGGAAAATAAGTTTTGGCCAATTGTTTTCAAACTTTGCATAGTGATAGTTCTTAACACGCCGATCAAAAGTCTTCCAGGGCATAAAACCCAAAAATGCCTCCAACCCCCCCAAAATCACCCTCAAAAGTCACTGGGGATTTGGAGACCTTTGAGGGTAATTTTGGGGGGTTAGGGGGGTTTTTGGGTTTTGTGACCTGAAAGACTTTTGATAAGCGTGTTAAGAGCTTTCACTATGCAAATTTTAAAAACAATTGGCCAAAATTAATTTTCTATAAGAAAATTGCGGGATCCTTTAAAGTGCGTTTATCTCGAGAACAGTTGCTCCTAGAGACTTAAATAAAGTATACATTTTTGATGCAGATGGATTTATAGTAACTTATTTTTTAATAAACAGGTCAATATTCAAAGCTTAAAAAAAGTTATGACATCTAAAAGAAGTGATGTAAGCCGTAGCTGGCGCCCTCTAGTAGCAACATTAAAAGCATGGACGAATTTAAATTTCTCGCTTCAGAAAACCCCCAGATCCCAAATTTTGTACCGCTATGTCATTTAGTTAAAGAATTATTACGAAAAAACGAAAGCAAAATTAAAAGTTTAACACCCTGTATCTTTGTTATTATCAACTTTCGGATAAGGCAAGTTTACGTAAATTGCATTATTTCGACCTAAGGAATCTGCTGTTGCTCTGTGTCCCATTACTTTGGGAACTATATATATATATATATATATATATATATATATATATATATATATATATATATATATATATATATATATATATATATATATATATATATGAAAAACTGCAAAATAGCATTTTTTTTTATGGGTGAAAAATTTCAATTTAATTGTAATTTAATCGCAATATTTCAATAGAACATTTGTAAAGAATTAAAAAACAAACAAAATGTTTTTTTGTTAATCCTTATTGATACATTTTTTCGCAGAGAAAAGTCGGAAAAATCGCTAAAATTGACAATTTTTTTCAAAATCGCAGTTTAAATATTTTGGACGATCCAGCGTATTAAATGTTATTGTCTAATTTGAATGTAGTGAAGGGATTATTAAACTTCATGTTTTATTCTACAACTTGTATATTTTCGATTTCTATATAAATTTGGCAAAAAGTGTGAAAAACGGCTTCGAACATCGTGCTGCACACTCGATTTCTCTCTTGTGGCAGAAGAGTGGGGGTTCAAGCAGGCTAGGGGAAATGTACCTCGCCTCTAAGAACGAGATCGCTTTACACCGTAATGTTTAAAGCCGTTTTCCACACTTTTTGCCAAATGTATATGGAAATCGAAGATATACGAAGTGTAAAATAAAATGTGGAGTTTGATAAACTGTTTACTACATTTAAATCAGGCAATTACAGTTAATATGCTGAGTCGTGCAAAATATCACTGCGATTAAAAAAAAAACACACGACAGACAGCGCCCGCCTTTAGCCCGTTTAAACAACATAGGGCCGTTCAAAAACTACGCCATGCTGAATTTCGCCATTTTTTACTTTCCCCCCCCTTTCGTCACACCGCGTCACACTCTTTGCGACCCCCCTATAAATTATACGTCACAAAAGCTAGACCCGCCCCATAAATAGCCCCTTTTGATTTAATAATAAAATAAATTTTAAAATAATTATTAATAATTAATAGATATGTACGCACTAAATACAAATGACTTTCTATCGTGACAGAAAAATAAAATTGAAAAATTAAGGAACAGCACAGCTGTTTTATGAACTGCGAACGTCACGTTTTCCTAGACCGCTCCCCTCCCGTCACATCTTGTCACACTAAGCCCTGTTATGCAAACGTATTTTATGAACGGCCCCATAGCATAAATAATAATTTTCTCGAAGATCGACTTTCCAACTTCAAAAGGGTTAAGAATTTTTTAAAAAGTAGTCAATTTCAGCGGGTTTTCCGAATTTTCTCTGCGAAAAATGCACTAGTAAGGATTAACAAAAAAATAATTTTGTTTGTTTCACCTTATCGCTATTTTTGACAGTTATTTTCATATAAAAACAAAGAAAAGTTAACTTTTACATGGGTTTTGGTTCTTTGGGTTCTGTGTACCTTTTTTTTTTAAAACGACGGTAGTGGTGGATGCTGGTAATTTTTTTTACCAAAACAGCTTCTATTTTGCTCTGTAAACTGTACTTTAAGTAAATAGTCGCATGGGCTTGTGTGCAGATGCAAAATTTAATTTAAATTATATAAGTATTTTATTTATAATGAATATATTTTGATGGTAACTGAAACCCCAAAATAATAATAATAAAACTATGGAGAGCTAGAGCTAGAACTTTTTGTTCTAAATAAATACCTATGAAAACTTAAAAGGTACAGACTTTCGCCAAATGGAGAAATTAATTGACGACGATTCTGATGGAGTCTCACTCGTTTCATCAGTAACGTATTATTTCTTCATCCCCTACACCCGGTTTTATCTTTGTTTTCTCAAGCCTGTCACACTAAAGGCCTTTTATTTAATGACATAATATCAAATACCTGTCATATTCGTCAAAATTGTCAAGTTGATAACTAACACTTAAAAATATGACTTTTCAGCAGAGCCTGAGCTAAACAGAGCAAGTTGAATTGAAAGGGAATGAGTGTCATCAGTAAGTGGAGGAGCTTAGAACGCTTCGTCTATGGCAGATCCAGCTAACACACTCGCTGCTGCAAGCACTAGCCGCCGCAAGCGTGTGCTGCAACCGCAGCTGCGATCCGAGGCCAAGCGCCTGCGGACAGCGTCGCAAGAGGACACCAGTCCTCAGGGTAGACACAACTCTTCTGCCTCGAGGAGTAGTAGTAGTACCAAGGTAAGTAAACTTATATTTTAATTGAAGCCTGTTTATTTTTTATTTAAAAAATTGCTTTATTTATGGTCTAGTCGCTCAGGGCCGTCTTGTGGGCCATTGCGGGCCGTTATTAGCGCTTACTGGTATTATACGTTTTTTGACTAATTGAATCGATTGGCGGGGGTCCCGAAGCCCAAAAGTGGTCGGGTAAAAATTTAAAACAAATTATTGCAAAATTCCTGTTCAATGATGTTAAGGTCTTTTCCAGTGTATTTTTACTCGGCGGATCGAATGCAACTGTTTATAGAATTAATAAAATATTTAAACTGCGATTTTGAAAAAATCACAGATCGGACAGTGTCCGCCTTTAGCCTGTTTTAACAACATGTTATAAATAATAATCATTTTTCCGAAGATCAGCTTTTCAACCCTTAAAGGGTCCAAGTAATGAATTTTTTAAAAAGTTGTCAGTTTTAGCGTTTAGCGGTTTTTCCGACTTTTTTCTACAAAAACTGCAAGAATTAGCAAAAAAAAATTATTTGTTAGAGATCGAACGCTGTAAGAACAACACCGATACGTCACGGTCTCATATGGCAAACTGATATAAAACCGTGACGTATCGGTGTTGTTCTAACAGCGTTCGATCTCTATTTTATTCTTTATAAAAGTCCTATTGACAGCATGGCGGCCATTTTTGCCAGTTTTTTTTTATGTAAAGCTAACTTTTGTACGAATTTTGGTTTTTTAGCACCTTTGCACCTTTTTCTAAAAAATGGTACTGAAAGTCGCTGTTAAATTCTAATTACCAAAAAAACTACTTTAAACTGTGCTGAATATAATATCTACTCTGACGCGCTGAACTTTTTCAGACTAAATTTCTCTGGTTTGCGCAAGGAAATTTAAAGGTTAATGCAAGCCCAATACTATGGCGTATTCGATCAAAAAGTGTTCGGCCCACTATGAAAATAACTGTCATGAGAGGCCCCCTCAATCCTGTGCAGTAACAAAATTTCTCAAAATATAGTATACAAACTGTATGTAGGTAGGCAACACATTATCTTTTAATAGAGCCGGCGTCCCGGTTTCGTGTGTGACGGTACGGTGAATTGCAAAAGTTTTTTGGATTGATAAAAAC
The DNA here is from genome assembly GCA_019359885.1 of Listronotus oregonensis. Taxonomy (NCBI): domain Eukaryota; kingdom Metazoa; phylum Arthropoda; class Insecta; order Coleoptera; family Curculionidae; genus Listronotus; species Listronotus oregonensis. Next base: position 22,368 of record JAHBCN010000659.1, read on the forward strand.
CTTCATATTTAAGTGATTATTGGTTTATTTAATGTAACTACAGTGCTTTCATTTCAAAGAACCACCCTAAATATCTTTAAAAAAACACTCACCAAAAAAAAAGAAACACGTCGATTTAGATATACAGGGGAAGTTTAATTCGTATTTGATAAAATTTTATCGCCACCTCCTAACCTCCAGTTAACCTCACTTTGATATGTCAAATGGCAACCCCATAGTGTGACACATCATTGTAAGCTGCATGAAATTTGCTATCCAACAGTACTAAGAAACTTTAAATCGATGGACGTAGAAGCGACTTAGAAGTAAAATGTGTGTTAATTAGTTTATCGTGTTCAAATAATTTATTTTATCAAATGTCAAAATGTGCGCCGTTATTGGCGAGACAATAATAAAGTCTGTTTTGAAATTCTTCGCGAACGTTGCGAAAGTTTGTCTGTAATACCTCTGCATTCTAGTGTAATTCTACATTTAAGTTCTTGAATATTTGCAGGTGGCGTTTTGTACACTTTCCTTTTAAATAACCCCAGAGGAAAAGTCTAGAGGAGTTAAGTCTGATACCGTGCTGGCCATTCGATGGCACCTCGTCTGCCTATCCATGTGCCGGGAAACTGTTCATTGAGCCACTCTCGAACTGCTAAAAAGCATAGTGGGGAGGGGCTCCATCTTGCTGGAAATGCAAATTATTTTCACTGAGTTCCATAGCACCATTTTCATCCACCTGATTTTCCAAAGATTGGACAAATAGAAGGGTATATCGCATTTTCCAAAAGGTTCAGATACAGTTGCCCAGTTAAATTTTCTTCCAGAAAGAATGGCCCGATAATTTCGTTTCCATAAATACCTGCCCAAACGTTGATCTTCTCTGGAAATTGAGTATGTCCTTCCTGAAATATAGTGCGGATTTTCATTATCCCCATATCTGCAGTTATGTCTATTAAGAATTCCATTTAAGAAGAAAGTTGATTCGTCAGAAAAGCAGATATTTTTGATCAAATGAGGGTCTTCGCCAATTCGCTGGCACATTGATTCGCAAAATTTAATTCTTCTATCATAATCGTCTTCATTGAGTTCATGAAGAATTTGTATTTTGTATGGAAAAACTTATTCTTTTTCAAAATTTTGTGCACGGAACCCGTAGAAATATTGGTCAGCTTAGAAACTTTGGAATAGACAACGTCGGATCTATTGCGAACTGTCCTAGTACCTCAACCTGGCGTGCTTCGTCTAAAACCCTTTCATTAGTACTTTTCTTGTTGCATACAGATCCAGTTTCTTCAAACTTACGCACCAATTCCATTACATATTTATGCCCCACGTTTTTATTTGATGCCTCTCATTGAATACTCTGGCGGTTCTACGGGGCATCGATCTTCAGCCCCATATAGGAAAATTATTTCTATTCTCTCTGCTAGAGTATACACCATTTTAAAATCAAGATTCTTAATTTTAAATGAACGATGTCAAAATGACAATCCTAACAGTAATATTTAACTGGTTCCTAAACGTCTTAAAACTTGTGCTATTGCAGTGTTTTGCTGTAGCAGGTAACACAAAAATAATAATTGGAATGAATGCACACTAAAATAGTCTGCGAGGAATTTCAAAACAAGCTTGTCTCGCCAATAACGGCGCACATTTTGAGCATTTGATAAAATAAATTATTTGAACACGATAAACTAATTAACACACATTTTTACTTCTAAGTCGCTTCTACGTCCATCGATTTAAAGTTTCTTAGTACTGTTGGATAGCAAATTTCATGCCGCTTACAATGATGTTCACACTATGGGGGTTGCCATTTGACATATCAAAGTGAGGTTAACTGGAGGTTAGGAGGCGACCGATAAAATTTTATTAAATACGAAATTAAACTTCCCCTGTATATCTAAATCGACGTGTTTCTTTGTTTTTTTGGTGAGTGTTTTTTTTTAAAGATATTTAGGGTGGTTCGTTTTGAAATGAAAGCACTGTATAATTTTGTGTTTATTGTTTGTTACTTACAATATCGTAACAAAATGCCTGAAAGTTATATGGTTTTGTCCTGCATTAGGAAAACAAGCACAGGTAAATTCAAATATCATTTTCACAAGACCATAAACTAATCTTGAATTGGGGCTTCAAAAACCTAGTTCAGTTTAATGCTCCAAGACCCAATCATGTTCGGTGTCGCGAAGAGAAGGTAATTAATCATTTTGGCGTTACTTTTGAGAACAACCTTAACTGACACAAAAACATTACATCCATAGCCTCAGCTGCTTTAAAAAAGCTTGGATTTCTCTTTTAAGCCAGTTTAAATGTTTCTATCCGTCTTATCTGTATACTCTGTATGTATTCTAATCAGACCATCTTTAGAATATTGTTCTCATGCCTGGGCAATGGTATTTCCTACAACTCTTATCATTCTGTTCGTTTTATTATTGATCTCACCTTTACAGAAAAGCTTCCTTCTCTTTCCCACCGACGGGCTTGAGGCGATATGTTACATTTTTATAGGTATTTTCACGACTTCTGCCCCGAGGAGTTGGCAAGTATAATTTCTCTGACAGCTTCCAGCAGAGCAACACATAGTGCCATTTTTATGCATTCTTTTACAGTCCAACTTAAGAGACCCCGAACTTTCCACTTTCTTTGTTCCATCATCCCCAGAGTGACTATACTGGCATCTGCTATCCGCAAAAGTCTTCCCCTCTCCAAATATTTAGGTCTGGTGTAGATAAACTCCCGTTTACCACACTTAACGGTACGTTAGTATTGAAGCTCAGCCTTGGTGGACTGTCTGACCATATAAAAAAAATTTTATGTAAAACATTCTATATTTCTTGTTAAATTTGTTCATGTTATCTGGATGAGGTAACACTATTTTATTGTACTTTTATACAAATTATAAATTTATAAACTATTGTATTACCCTAAGACACAAACAACCAGTTCAAATTATGGTAAGTTTTTACTTTTTTTGACCTTTGCCGAGTTCGATGATTTTTTGCATACAGATTACAAATCTAGAGTAAGTGTTTTTCTTCAACGTTTTATTTTTCAGATATCGATCCTTAAATATGATAATTAGATTAAACTCATTTACACTATTTTGCCCTTCTTTTATCACAGAATTCGTGATAAGTACATGAAACTATCTTACAATGTTTGAAACTTCTTTTAAAAAATCGTGTATTTAGTTAAGATTTTTGGTAAAAATACGAAACTCCCAAAGATATCAACTATTTAAATAGAAGGCTGTGAAGTGCTGCCATCAGTTCTTTCCATGTTAAATCTGATGATATAAAATCCAATAATACACAATAATTTTAAATATTCTATAATAGTTTCGTTTATTAACCAACAATGTTGTGCAAAAAAAAAAAAACAGTAAACGTATAGTTAGTTTGAATTTTATATTTGATGATGTCAACTTTATACATGGTAACAAAGAATTATGGAAGTCCGGACCTGACCTACGATTCATTGTGCAAACTCCGCGGGGCCGATTCCCCTATTTCCGCTGCCCTGCACGCCTGGACAATTTTGTTCTACAGCATTGGCCTTCCATACACCTTTAAACTTCCTTGTGTTTGCGGCATATAGTTTAATGGTTAAGGATTACCAATCTTCTGTTATGCTGATAAAACTGAACTTATATACCATACAGCAGTGATGTCATATTTAAGATTTGTTACATAACAAAGGTCAGAAAGGACAGTGTCCTAACCTGTTGTTTTTTATTAAGCTTGATGACCCTTCTCTAATCTTGGAAATTTCACCATTCAATAAAACTCTTTGTATGTTTAACACTCTTGGGGCACAATCAGATTGTTTTAAATGTACACTATATTCATTTAAGTGTAAAGTTACTACTTTATATTTTGTTTAAATTACTGTTGTCCTCCGTAATATGTGTTTGATCTATCGATTGTTGGATTACTGTCAAATGTATATCATTTGATCTTTTAAACATTAATGTATTTCTAACCTAAATGATGTGATTAAAATATAGTTAATTTAATTGTAAATATGGAGTACCTGGGATATTTAATAAATAAATAATTTTATACAATATTTAAAAATAAAGTTGTTTTACTGAAATACAAATGTGGTCAAGATTTTTACAACTAGTTTAAAATATTCAACAATGAATAAAAATATTTAAAATAATGATCATTTTTAATCACGTAAACGAATATGCTTCATCATACAGCGCACACCTGTATTTTAATTTTTGCGAACGTTAACGAGACTCTTTCCTATCTCATATCTTAAGTTATTACTATTAATTTAATTAGTTAATTTTTTAATTCAGTTTTTTAAACTAGTTTTAATTTTACAGGTTAAGACCAACAAATCTCACACATCAAATAACAAGAGAGATCATTCAGACTCTTTATCCAAATCACAAGAAGACTTCACATCTTTAACAAGTACGCAAAAAGATAAAAGTAATAGTAGTCACTCTTACTCGAGAAGATCTTCTCGATCCAATCCTATTGATATTACCCCAATAGATTTAGAAGGTCCCGAACATTTTACCCGGAAAAAACATAAAACAGACAAATCCAAAAAAAGTACAGAAAATAAAGAGAAAGATAGTAAAAGTATACATTCAGCAGCGTCAACATCCTCTGAAAGTTTATCAAATTCTCATAAGCACTTAGAAAAACACAAGAAAACAATTTCTTTCTCGCCAGAACGGTCTAAATCTAAAACAAGACACGAAGACAAAGTTAAAAGCGATAGAAAAGATAAAGAACACAAAACCCAAGAACATAAAGAATATAAACGGGATAAAGTAGTTCTAAAGAGGAGGATAAGGAGAGTAAAGTAAAGAAGCATAAGAGCAAGAAAGAAAAGCATAAGAATAACGCTAATAGTACTTTAAGTGTGAAATTAAATTATACTTTAGGATTAAGTGAAGATTTTGAAGCAAGTACATCCAGTTCAAACAATACATATCCCCAAGTAAGTATAGCAGGAATTTTTTATTAGAAAAATCAAGGTTATTTTTATGCTATTATTAAAAAAAACGTGTTTAATTATATAATATGCACAAAAAAGAAATATAAATAACTGTATAGTAGTAGGTGTCTGGTCAGTTTTTCTTGCAGAAATTCTATACCTAGTTAATAAATATTTATATATTTCTTTATTCACAACTAGTTCAATAACTAAAGACCTATAAGTACCCAAAGCTGTAAATAAATCTGTACAGTTTTCATTTGTGGCGCAATTCTTAGGTCTTCAGGGATGCTTTCGAGCAAGAAAAAGTTTATCACGATTCCGACGTGGGAACCCGCTGAAAATGGCCGGAAAAACTGACCGCTTTTTTTATTATTCTAGAAAAATCAGAATGGACCCAAACTTATATGCAATGATAGGTATGGGTTTTCCCATTCCGATGAACTTTGAATGATTAAAAAATGTACATTATTGCCCGAGTAAAGGAACAATTCGTCCGCCCGCTTATACGTAAATCCATGAAGATAACGGCATTCTAGCGGTAAAGCGGCAGCTGAAATGAGGAGACTTTTGGGTCCCGTTATCTCGAAAACTATTGATTTTTCGAAAAAAAATTATAAGGACTATTTTTGTAGACTAAAAGGCGATCTTCATTTTTAGTCTAACCAAAATTTTCCAATTCGCATATTTTGGTAGTATTAGCGGAAAACCCATTTTTCGTGCCTCGAGGGGCCATTTTTAGCCTTTTCCCACCTGTTAATGTTGATAAACTTTTTTTCGCTCTAAAGCATCCCCAAAGACCTAAGAATTGCGCCACAAGGAAAAACTGTACGGATTTATTTACAGCTTTGTCCCTTCATTTAATGGACTAAACAATAATTAACGCTCTTTAAAACGGAGATGATAAGAAGCTTTGGCAAATTCAACTCCGGTTCCATATTTGTACCTCTTCTAAAGTATTTACAAGCATTTCATTATGGGGTGTAGAATAAAGTTGTCTCCGCTAATTGAGTAGATATATTATATTAATTGTATATATGACAAAAATGGTTAAATTAGCACAGTTTAAAATATGGCATATTTTCATATTTTTAAAATTTCTTATTTTATTGGAACGTTAAAAATTTAACAAGTATGTTGCCTTACTTTATTTTCCTAAAATTGTCCAGGAAAATACTTTAAAAAGGTTTTGTATGGTGCGGATTTCCTAATATATATTTTAAAATTGCTTTCTAGGTTCACAAATATCCACTACGCAGCCACTCTAAGTCTTCTTCTTCAACTCTTTCCTTTGCATCTGTCTTACAACTGCCGGCTCCTGCAACCTATACCAGTAGTGCATCGTCTGAGAATCAACTGAGTGGATTTTATCAGCCGCAGCAGCACTGGAAAAGGTAAGAGAAACATTAATGTATGTTACACATCAACACATGAAAAGGCTCAAATCAAGAAACAGTATACAGTGTATCCCAGGACAGGTGGTCCATAAGGACAAACGGACAAAAAATTTACTAATTTCAAAACGGTGTGTCTGCATGGTCTGAAACTTAAATACACAAGGTTTAAATTAGATTGGTGTTATACAGGGCAAATTATAACTAAATTGTTAGAAATCGCTACCAGTAAAGTGACCCTAATATGAGAAATAGAGAAAATTGTATTAAGAAAAAGTTGTTTAGAATTAAAAGTTAGGCTAGAATCTAGAATCTCAATAAATCAAGTAGTACAGCATTTTAATGTCAAATGTCTGCATACACATTTAGCAAAGACAACAGCCAGAAGAATTATTACAAAATTTTTTAGAACTGGATGTGTACTTAACACAAAGAAAAAAAGAAAAACATATGATGATAATAAATAACTTAAAATTAAATTTTAAGCAAACAATACATACAATAAGTACATTAAATTATTAATTATAAATTATTCAACGTAGCTTCCTCCATTTTGAACGCATCTCTCAATCAGTCTTCTGAATTTCCTGTAACTATTTTGAATACGGGCTAGTTATTGTCCGGGCAGCATGCATTATTCTTTCTTTTAAAATATCCTTATTATTGGGAAGTTGCTCTGAATAAACCAGGTTCTTAAGATGATCCCATAAAAAGAAATCTAGTATTGAGAGGTCTGGTGACCTAGCGGGCCAATGAATAGGTCCAAACCTGCCAATCCATCTGTTACCAAAAGTTTTGTTCATCCATTCAGTAACAATCTGCGTCGAATGCGCTGGATAAACATCTTGCTGAAAGTAAACTGACGTCCTTTGATCAAGGGGAAGATTTTCGAGGAAATTATTACGGAACCATTCTAGCAGTTCCAAATATTTATTTTAATTCAGCTTTCCTTCGATAAAATATGGTCCAATAAATGTTGCCACGAAATAGCACACCATACATTTAAATTTTTGAAGTACTGCCGATGGTACCGGATACGAAAACCATGATTTTCTGAAGCCCAATGCCTACAATTTTGAGTGGAAACAAGCCTCATTTGTAGTGATTTTGTAATATTTTCTCCTCTAACAACAAACAAAAATCAAGACGGTAGGCTCTCGTCTCTTCTTCCAACGTATGACGTATTTTAGGTTTAAAAGCTTTAATCTTCTTAGCTTGGAAGATTCTTTGCAGCTCGGATATTCGTTTCCCGTTGTCTCTTTCTAAGAGAAAGCCTTGGATTAACTTCAACTGAGTTCAGAGCTCTTACTGTAGGGGCATCATTATTATCATACGTTTTTCTTTGTGTTAAGTACACTCCAGTTCTTAAAAGTTTTGAAATAATTCTTCTGACTGGTGTCTTTGCTAAATATGTATGTGGATATTTGACATTAAAAAGCACTATTACTTGATTTATTGCGTTTTCTCCTACTCCATAACATTGGACGACATAAATCTTCTGTTCTAATGCTAACGCCATGACTCGTTTTTGTAACAAACTGCTGAATTTCCTGTGTTGGTCTTTAAGGTAGAAATTAATAATTACTTAAAAAAGATACAATTTTTCGAAAATATTAAAATTAAACCATAAATTGAGATTCTAGCCTAACTTTTAATTCTAAACAACTTTTTCTTAATACAATTTCCTCTCTCTCGAATTATGGTCACTTTACTGGTAGCGATTTCTAACAATTTAGTTATAATTTGCCCTGTATAACACCGATCTGAGTGAAACTTTGTGTATTTAAGTTTCAGACCATGCAAATTTTTTGTTCGTTTGTCCTTACGGACCACTTATCCTGGGACACACACTGCTTTCTATTCAGAGAAAGATCATTATATCGATCATTAACAACACAGTAAAGAAATATTCAATATACTTAAATGGGTGATCCCTTAGCTAGAGTAGAGAAACAATTAAAACTTTTATTTTTAATTAAAACCTTTACCAAAAAATCCCTGTATGCGACGTCCCTGGTCAGGTAAATACTTTTAGCAAAAAATATCAACCCTCCTTTCTCACCTTGGTGAAAATTTTTTAAAGTAAATATTTTTTTTCTCAAATAAGCGCTTATTTTTGTTTTTTTTTTTAATATTAAAGTGAAGTTTTTTCGAAATAATAAGGTTTTATATGGACAGCTCCTTTCTCAAACATAAATTCGGGGTACGCCAATGCCCAGGTCAGTTATTAAAAGACTGATGATTTAAACTTATCCTGTAATGTTGCCAAACATCCTATTTAATACACATAATACAATAACACAAAAGTCAATAGTATAAAAGGCAAAATATTATTTGAATTCTATATCTTACATTAATTAATTGTTTTCTAAGAAATAAAATTTTCTTTAATGGTTTTAAAAATAGCCAAATATAGTCGAACTAATACTTTTTAGTAAGAGGTATGTTTAAAATTTTTTGTTATTCCTTCAAAACATGCATGTATTTTTCTCTGCATACTTTTTCACACACGCACAAAAACATTGAATGTTGAATTTATTCCACACTAATAAGAAACTTAAAAAAATATTTTATTATACCCTAGAAGAAGGAAGGTCATAAGAGCTTCCATGATCATAAAATTGTTGAACAACCCACTTAAAAGTTCTTTTACTTAGAGTATTTCGGATACTTGAATATTTCTGTAGACATAGTCGCTTAGCTTGTCAAGAATTATGTCTCGTTTTTCCATAGAATATCCGTAAGCACCATTGCATTTCGCTGAATTGCCATTTATTAGTTACTAAAAAACTTTGCGCAATATGCCAAACGACTAATGTCGCTACAAAAGCATTCTGATTGACTAGCCATATCTTACTATATTACGTAGAAATATATTGGCTATTATTGCTGCCTTGCCAAGATGGCTATTTTTCGCTATCGTTCGAGTGTGGCGGCAATTTTTCAAACAGTGCTCTTTTTTGGCGACTTTTAAAACATTTTATTTTTACTCATATTTTATTTTAATAATATAACAATTACAATAATTCTGTTTTCAAAAGTATGAACGCACCACAAGTTTGTTTTGCGTTGTAAAATTTCTTAGTATGGCAATATTGCACTACTACTTTGATTGTATAACGTATACCTGCGGTACAGAAAATTATCTGTTAACAGCAACCAACGCCATATTAAAAAAAGGGTGTATTGACCTTGTCATTTAGCTCACGCGCAATTAAAAATAATTGTGTAAATGGAAATTTTATTTAACAATGCTGCTAAAGTTATAGGTAGTTTAGATAGTATTTTGTGTTTTTGTAACCAAACAAACAAAGTAACGTAAAGTATTTTTCGGGTATTGTCATTTGTAATTCAATTCTTTGTGTGGAAATTAATGTTAAACGGCGCTAAATGGCCTCGCTGCCGATGCGCCTTAAAATTAAAATCTCTCTCTCTCTCTCTGTCTCTCGCACACTAACACAAACTTCTAATGTGTTTTTACCAGAATATATTCCGATAATTTTGTGATAAATTCTCGCCAAGGCAAGATTGAATTTTTTTTACACAATTTAATAATGCAAGGAACCGTGTCACTGTCAAAATGGAAAACATTGGGGTTTTAAAGGCTAGCTAGACGTCCAGTGGCGGGTTTGGTACTTTGTCTTATTTTGGGGTTAAATATCTTAGTAATATACTTTTTCTATTCAGTTTTTCCATGAGGCTCTCGGGGTTTTAGTAAATCCCATAACAGTTTTTATATGTAGAATTTTTTAAATTTAATTTTATGGAAAATAAAACAGTTCGATTATACATTTTAATGTTTTTTAGTATATTATTACAAGGGTGGATCGACTGTTTAATATATCAAAAAGAGTATTTTTTAATAAATATAAGAATCTATATTTTAAAGAAAAGCTTAACAATATGTTTTATTTAATTTCTTAGCTTTAAACGACTTTTTTTAATATTTTTGATCTGTTAAACTCTCATAACAAAATAGTGGAAACACCTTGCACAATTAAAAAAGTCTCCCCTATCTAAAAAGCCACAAGCCACTATTGTTCTTAGGTCAAAATATACCGTTATATAACAGTGTAACAGATTTACAATTCCTAGAAATATTTTGTATTTAATAAATGAATAGCAACTGAGGCAAACTGGAAAGAAGCAACACTTCAAAAAACATACTGACCCCACAACAACAACCCCTAAACAAAATCTAAAATAATTTTACATAATCTTTTATGCAGTCTTCTCATATCGCAAGTAAAAAATAAAATAGGTAAACATCTTCGTCTTGTAGGTCTGCAACAGGCAAACGAGAACTAGTAGCGCTGGGTGCATCGAGTAGTAGTAGCAGCAGCAGGCCGACGGCTCCACCCCCGCAGCAGCATAGCAGCGCGAACGCCGCACGGGAGGAGCCGCCTGAGCCACCCAGGCTTACTCGTAGCGGAGCAGTACTGAGAAGGAGCACCAGGAGTGGCAAAGGTAGGTGGACTCCTTGGTCATTTACTACAGCTGACCTATTATTTTATGACAAATATTTAAATCAGAACATCGGAGATTTCGTTCTTTATTATTTGTTTTAATTTTTTTTTTTCAAGTAAAATGGAAACACACTCGATAGATAAAACTCTCTGCACTGAAACAAAGGAAACAACAAATAGCTTGTACATAATGGATAAATGTGCCTATTTTAACATTCCCTTTTTTTAAGTACTTCAGGTTTGATTGGAAAATGCAAAAGCCCCTATCTTTCAGTTTTTAAATTAAATGTATATCATCTTATTTAGATGATAGAAAAATCACATTCTGAGTACAATGACACATTTTTAAATATGTTCTATAGTTTTGTGGCGGATTCATGTTTCAGTTTGTTTTATTTGGGATACTCGTCTTACTACTTTTTTGGAAAATGGGACCCTTCGGTCCAGGTCCCGGGGTATACGAGCTGACCATGTCAAGCCTTATTGAGTCCTATAAACTTGCAGATCGCCTGCAACAAAAAAAGATGAAAACCCCCAAAAAATTACAAATACCAATCTACGTTTCGGTGGCAAGTCGGCGACCGTTGTCTAGATAAAAACTAAAACAAAAAATTAAAATAAATATTAAGAAATTTTTGATCTAAAAACTTAGGAAGATATGGCAATATACATCTTAAATAATTTGTTGGCTTCCCCCACCATTATTCGGCGTAGCAGAAAAACTATTTAATAAAATTGATCTGGAATGAGATAAAGGTTTAATGTAACGTTTTTAAAATTATAACTCAATCTGGAACATTTAAAAGACTTCATAAATTTTATTAGTTTTTTGGCTCCAGAAATTTTATAATATTGTTTTAGAAAAAATCCTACAACAGAATCTCGACAAATGGATAGCAAACGCCCTTAACTGAACAGCCGATATAGTAGTTAGTAATATTTTACTATCCAAAGAAGGCATAATGTCAAAACAATTTATTGTTATAATATAAAAAAAATTTAGTGGAAATTATATTTTTTAAAAAATTAGTTATTGTTTGTGATGATTTTTTATCAAGTAATTTAATTATTTTATTAATAATGGGAATAATCCTATGAAATTAAACACATACATATAGTTTGTAAAAAAGATTTATTTTTCGCTGACTTAACATTATATATAGAAATTCTTAAAACTTAATTTGACTATTATGCCTTTAGTGTTACCTGATCAATATGTGGCTCCCATTCTATTTGTAAAAATACAGAGATACGCTTTTTATTCTTTTGTGTTCTTAAAATATAAACATATTATATATATAACGTTACGTATTGTATGCCTACAACAGTTGGTAAAATGCACCTTTGCATTACTTATTGTCATCTGCAAAAGTTTTGATCCATAAGCGTTCTACTTTAATTTTCTTTTTGTCGCAACCATGTCTATATATTTTCTATCAACAATGAAATGTGTATCTTGAGACTGAAAACTAAAATACAGTAAAAACATATATTGTTATTTTTATAAAAAGCAACGTGATATTTACATTACATTAAAAGGTAACAAATTTGTTTAAGTTAAATGTTTGAGCCAGGAGGGTATAAACTTCTGGAGTGCCTTTTTATCTTTTAATTTTTGCTTTTTTTGGTTTGTTTCTACTATATTGCCTGGTGGAAACGAGTTTACTAAAACCGATTATTTTTATGCCTATCAGACAACACTGGCCAGTTTTTATTTTGATACTTTGATTGATTTGAACTACTAAAGAAATTAACGTTTTTGACAGTGTTAAATATTTTAAATTTTTGTCAATGATCCATACCGAGATTTATTGCGGATAATTTGTTATTAGAATTGATTTTTTTCAATTTTTGGTTAGTATATTTCTCACCTACCTCGATATGTTTTTTAATATAAAATCCGTTGGAACTTAAAATTAATGTTATCAACCTTAACACTTGCAAACTGTGAGTTGTTATGAGAAAGTACTGGAGTACTTACGTTTTTTGTAAAACTGAGATTTTGTGAGTTTTCCTGGTTCTGTTGATCTATAAAACAATTAAGAAATCTTTTTAAAAATAAAATGGTACTAGTGTGTTATGTTAAAAATAAGTCATGCGAGTGGTATAATTTCTCAAGTGACTTAGAAAACATAAAACACGAGCAGCAGGTTTTATTCAAAAACTAAAAGAAACTAACAGGTATTTTTTAGGAATGAGTCACTTTTAAATCAGGATTTATACATTTTTATTTCCTGAAATTTTGCGTGGACGTTTGGTGTTTATGCTGCAGCTACTTGCACAGTGTAAATTCACCTTTAGTCTGAGAATTTAAGCTCGCATTCAAGTAGGTTGTTTTTGGTTGCCATGAAACTTAAAATATTGTTAGCAATTATTTAAATAAATTTTGACATTGTTAGATTCTATTGTGCCAAAAGCGGTTTTTAGAGTTAAGAAATTCAAGAAATTAATAAGAATTATGTGCCCCAGGACATTCTTACGAAAACAGAAGAAACGACAATGCAGATACTACCAGAAAAATCCCGAGATTGTTATGACAAGGAGTGCAAAGTTTTTGAAAAATTGATGAATTCGAGAAAGATAAAAATAATTGACGAAAACGTTTTGCTGGCTTATTTTTTACATTTATAAAAAAATTAGCGCCTTCTTTATGAACTAAATACTCCATGCTTTGCTCTACCCTTTAACTGTATAAGAAAATCGACATTTCAAAACATGGCAAATTAACTAGTTTCTTTAAAAGTAAATTCGAAGCATACAATATCAAAAAGTCCAAAACTTGCAAAAGAAATGAAATTGAAACCTTTTTACGACAGGCCCCCGACACTAAGTATTAACTACTAATGAAAGTAGCTTTGATTATGGGAATTACTGGGGCTTGTAAATGTGATAAACTAACACATTTAAAAAATTGAAAATATACAAGATAAAGAAGATTATTTATCCGTTGTGTTGCCAGACACAAAAGCTAAAAAAACAAGAAGTTTTACTATTCTTAAAGAAAGATTTCCAGTAAACCCTGTTAATTTGTGTAAAAAATACATATCTTTGCACCACAGTCTTTTATAAAAATAGCAAATGTACAAATCAGTGTGTGGGTATAAATACCATGTCAAAAATACCCTCAAAAATTGCTGCATATTAAAAGCTAAAGGATCAAGACCTATACACCTGCCACTGTTAAAGAAGATCCTTCGTTACCCTACTAGCTAATGCGGGGGTCAACACGACAACACTTAAGAGCCATGGAGAATGGAACTCATCATCAGTAGCGGAGGGCTAACTTGAAGAATCTGTCCAAATCAAAATTGAAATTGCCGAAAAAATTCAAGGGACCTGTAAACAGTCAAGCAGTTGTGTCCTCTAATAGAATCTTCGACCTCAACTTCCAATGAAAATATGGACAATTTGACAGTATCCATTTTATACAAAATTGTGTCATTTTTATTTAATATTAATGTTAATCTAAATAACTGTAATAATAACGACAAGAAATAAATAAAGAACAAGAGAGTGAGTTATAAAGATAAAGCATAGGCCACTAGTGGGTTATGGTTTATATCACACCAGTGTGTTATTTGACAGTTTACCTGCCTAAATTGGCACAAATAACGACTCTTATAATTAGCAGGTGTCGGATAAAATAATAATTTTAAAGTTTTTCAAATTGGGATGATTATTCAATAAATATGTCAATAGTTTTTGGCATAAAATGCTAAAAATTCCTTTGTTGTAAACTAAGGAAAAGAATTTGGTTTCAGGGGTAAATTGTAGTTATTTAACATACACCAATAATCCACTAAATATGAATTTAAAAAAAATAGTAATTTGGAAGTGAATGAATAACTAATTTAATTTAATTTAGCCATAGAGCGGGTAACATATGTCTTAATTGATTATATGATTTTAACGAGACTGGATATTTATATACCGGGTGGTGCGTCGTCGAGCGGAACATAGGAAATCCCATGTAAATTTTAAGGTGGTTAATTATTAGCTCCCCTGTACATTTTACAGAAAAAATGTAACATAACTTTTTGAAGAGACCAGTCTGATAAGTTTCAAAAAATTTTAATAAGTGAATCTTGAATTATTCAATTAAATGTAATTGCAAAATTACCAAATTTTCGGTTCCGGTAAAACCAAACAGCAACCACAAACAATTTTTTATAAGGCTTTGTCAAACCTGACGTACAGCCGAATACAAGGAATGTTTTTTTTTTGTTTGATCAATCTCATAGCCATTACATTTAAAGTAAAAGACACGTTAACATTAATTTTTTATCAAATCTTTTATTTAATGTAACAATTAAGTTTAACTAATAATTATTATTATCGATCCTTAAAAAAATAATTTTATCATACTAGAATTTAATTAAACCAATAGCAGTATCTGAAATATTTTCAATTTATTTTCCCATCAAGCCTTTCTGTTCCATTTCAACCATTAAACATATTGTCAGTAAATTCGAGTCCAAAGCCATCGCAATAAACAATTGTAAATGTTTAACTCAGAAGATCGAAAATAGATCCGAAAAAATAATATTTTACTAGGTGTGGAAAAATAAAATGAAATAAAATACAATAACTTTTTTAAATATAATAGAGAATTACATAAAAACATTAATTAATCAAATGTTCAAACAACCCCCCATTAACAGCTAAACGATATCCCAACCGATCATAAAATTTATTTCTCACGTTGTTAAGTTGATATTGCGAAATTTTATTACATTCTAACGAAATAGCGTTTTGTAGCTGATTTAGATTCTCAAATTATACACTTTTTAAGTGACCCCACAGAAAGAAATCATTCGGTGCAAGATCAGGTGACCTGGCTGGCGAAAGTATCTGGTACCGTGAACCAATAATATTGCCGTTAAAAGCATTTTCCAGGTACTCTTTAACCATACGGGCATTATGGGCGGGCCAACCATCCATTTGGTACCAGATTATTTGATCTTCCCGAACAACTCTTCCAAGGCGGGTCCAATTTGATTTTGAAATAAGTCGAAATGGGTTTCTGCTGTCAGGTTATAGTCTATAAAAAAGGGTCCAATGATATGGTGTCCGATAATTCCCACGAATACATTTGTTTTTTGGGGATATTGTGTCCGAGTATAAACAAAGAAAGCGATGTTCATTTTCTTGGCTCCAATACCGGCAATTTTGAACATTTGGTTCATTGTTGAGGGTGAATGTACATTCATCGGTAAAACAAATATTAAAAAATTCATATCGTTATTTGCTCTTTCCATCTTTTCAAAACAAAATGCCAATTTTCGCTCTTCATCTTTTTCCTGCAGCTCTTGATGTTTTGCGAATTTATACGAATAATATTTGTTTTTTTTTGTCAAAGTGCGCAATACCGTTGTATGATGTTTATTTACCTCTTGCCCAAGAACCTCGTACTAACCATTTTGTTTTCCTCCACACTCAGTAAAATATTCAGATCTCTTCTCTCTTTCTTCGGCTCTATTTTCGATATCCTGAGTTGAACATTTAGAATTATTTATTACGGTACCTTTGGACTCGAACTTACTTACAATTCGTTTAATAGTTGAAATTGACGGAATGGGCTTGGTGGGGAAATAAACTGAAAACATTTCAGGTACTGCTCTAAAACTGTTTCCGGTTGTAATTACACAAGTGCATCAAAATTGCCGATAATTTTTCACGAAAGCATGTTGTCAAAAAACTGCATGAGTTTATTTTCATATTTTGCCAAAAGAGCCCGACATTCGAAGGAGAAGGGCTCTTTAACAAAATATGAAAATAACCGAATGCGATTTTTTACTGACAACATGCTTGAATGGAAAATTTTTAGGTTTATTTTGATGCACGAGTGTGATTCCGAAGGATATTTCCCAAGTTAATAGAGTAAAATATATGTCAAATGTCACGATGACAAATGCACATTTCATCAATTAACACTGCCATGTTGAAATCGCTACTATAGCAACGGGATCTTTTCTCTAAAAAGATCCCGTCGTCCGGAATCTTCGCTGTAATTTTTCGATAATTGCACACCTCTTATGGCATTTTTTATACACGAGGAAATATCCAGCATAATGCCACTTAATTATGGATACTTTTTCGTCGATTGAATAAGTCACATTTTTTTTTCAAATACCGACTGTCACTGATTTATTGACACTTTTCCTTATATCAGGGACAATTTTCATTTTACTGGTGCCTGTTTGGTTTTACCTGAACCTGAAAATTTGGTAATTTTGCTATTACATTTAATTGAATAATTCAAAATTCGCTTATTAAAATTTTTTGAAACTTGGCACGAGGGCTTGTCAGATTGGTCTCTTTCAAGAGTTATCTTACATTTTTTCTGTAAAATGTACAGGAGAGCCAATATTTGACCCCCTTAAAATTTACATGGGATTTCCTATGTTCCGCTCGACGACGCACCACCCGGTACATATAAAAGCTTAGTGTATCCAATAATAATTACAACTACAATTTCGTATTTGCATAAAAATAATTTTATATTATATTTTTAATGACGGTCTGTGTAGGTTAAATTATTGGCCCTAAAAATGTTGGATAATGTATTAAATTAATATTAAGGAAAGATGAACAATAAAATCAAATACCTTAAAATCTACGCGATGACTTCTTTTGTACCTTATATTATAAAAAATGTTTGTACACCTAAAACATAGATTATTGATTTTATAAGCACATTAAAGTTGTGCTTTTTAATTTTTATATTTTTGTATATTCTATAAAATTTGTCTTGTCATTTTTTATAGGCTGACATTTACAGATTATTTTGTTTGTTATAAGCTGATAATGTTTAATTACATAGTCCTTACCCCAAGAATATAAGTTAAAATGTCATTAGAAGGGACTTAGATTATTGTTTTTATAAGCACATTAAAGTTGTGCTTTTTAATTTTTATATTTTTGTATATTCTATAAAATTTGTCTAGTCATTATTTATAGGCAGACATTTACAGATTATTTTGTTTGTTACAAGCTGATAATGTTTAATTACATAGTCCTTACCCTAAGAATATAAGTTAAAATGTCATTAGAAGGGACTTGATAATAATTTCAAGATTATAATGCTAATAACATTTAAATGATTAATTGATTACAACAAACTGATATTAATAGCAAATTTAGTTCTAAGTTTTACTGTATACGGAATGGACACATTAATTTAAGAAACACAAACCCATGATATATATATATATATATATATATATATATATATATATATATATATATATATATATATATATATATATATATATATATATACAGGGTGTCCTGATGAGGTCGTCTTCCGGCGATATCTAAAGAACTCTTTATTGCATAGCTTTCGGAAAAAAATATTTACAGTAAAATCGGCCTCGAGAAAATACTGGAAATTATTTTCAAGTTTCTAATTCTGCCGCTAGAGGGCGTAAAACTAAGAAAAAAATGAAAAACGCGGATTATTTAAAAATATGCCATATTAACTTATGTCTTTGACAGTTTTCTCACAAACTATGTAAAATATGGAAACTTTTTTTTTAAGCGTTTTTCCCTAACCGGTCAAATATTGGAAGGTGGAGGAGCGAATGTACATTTGAAAAAAATTGGATACCTTTGTTTCGGCTTAACCGATTTTGATAAACTAGGTTTCGTTTGAAAGAGCTTTTACCAGGGCTTAAGATAAAATATTGGTATAATAAATTTATTTTTTTGTTTTATCCACAGGGACTGATTTGTGGCAAAGTTATAAATTTTCTATTTTTTTTCAAAAATTTAAATACAATGGTATTATTATTATGATGAGCCCATTAGCATTATAGCATAAAAAAGTAAAGAAACTGGTGGTAATTCTTCAGTTTTTGCCGATAAACTGCATTACTCGTATCCTTTCCTATTTTAAGCTGTCAGATAAACAACGCGACGTTTTTATCGAGAGTGCCGGGATGTCAAAAATCACAGAAAACAGGGACGTCAAAACATTACAAGTGCATTGTTTGTCAAACCTGATATTTTTAAATTTAGTTCTTATTTATCGCAGTTCATGGTTATTATTATTATTAGTAGTGTTGTTAATCGTTCTTAAGCAATTTTAAATTATGTCTTATTCCACCACCGAGGTATACGATATGCTCGCCGTTTATTTTGAAAATTTTTCAAGTGCCTCTATTGCGGCGAGACAATATGCCATAAGGTATTACGAAAGACGGCATTTTAATAAAAAAAGTGTTTAGACGTTTCGACAACCCGTTTAAGAGGAACTGGAAATTTGCATCCTATTCCAGCACAATGAAGTTACAATTAGCCAAAGCCCATAGATAATAATCCGGTATTATTATCCACGAGCTGTGTAATTATGAATGCTGTTATTAAATTGATAATAAACAAAAATAAGGATATTATTGATATTATTTAATATTTGCAGAGAAACAAGTGATTTTTGTTGTCATGTCATTCTCGATAAAAACGCCGCGTTGTTTATCTGACAACTGAAAATAGGAAAGGACACAAGCAATGCAGTTTTTCGGCAATAAGTCGAGAATTAATTAAGATATCGAAATGCGGTTTCTTTGTTTTTTAATCCTTTTTTAATGGGCTTATAATAATACCATTGTATTTAAAGTTTTCGAAAAAATGGACAAAATTTATAACTTTGACACAAATCGGTCTCTAGGGATAAAACAAAAAAATAAATTTATTATACCATTATTTTATCCTAAGCCCTGGTAAAAGCTCTTTCAAACGAGACCTAATTTATCAAAATTGGTTAAGCCAAAAAAAAATATTTAATTTTTTTCCAATGTACATTCGCTCCTCCCCCTCCCTATATTTGACAAGTTAGGGAAAAACGCTTAAAAGAAAAAAGTTGCCTTATTTTACCTAGTTTGTAAGAAAACTATCAACGGCATAAGTTAATATAGCATATTTTTAAATAATCCGTGTTTTAAATTTTGTTCTTAGTTTACGCCCTCTAGCAGTGGAATTAGAAACTTGAAAATAATATCCAGCATTTTCTTGAGGCGGGTTTTACTGTAAATATTTTTTTCCGAAAGCTATGCGATGACGGGTTCTCGAGATATCGCCGGAGGACGACCTTATCAGGACACCCTGTATACAGGGTGTCTCAGAATATGTGGGCAATCTCTCGGAATCTAATAGAAAACCTAAAAATATTATGACAAGTTCCCATAAATTTTTTTCCTATGACCCTTCCCTACGGAGATACAGGTGATAACGGATGCTCCTGAAAATGTTTTTGTTTAAATAACTTTTAAGATACTAGGTAATTTAATATTTTTTAATATGATGGTTACTAGATAAGTCTCTTAAAATGAACCCAATAAATCATATTTGTTTATTTAGTTTGCCAGGACGATAGTTGACACATAATAGCAATTTTTTAACAACCTCTATGATAAAGGCTCTACAATATTATTTTTGGATAGATTTAACCTTAAAGTAAAAAAAAGTATTCTTGATTGACATCGATAAAATGAACTGTTTACGAAATATAACATCATAGTTGGTAATTTTTTTTACATTATACAGGGTGTTTTCTAATTGTACGTCAATATTTAGGGAAGCAATTCTTGGGTCTATTTTAAGAAGAAAACTTCATATGAACGTATCTCCCAAACGTCCTAACTTTTGAGATAAAGGGTGGTAAAATTTTCAAAAATAAATCATTTATAATTAATATCTGTAATACTACTTTAGATATTTTAATGAAATTTGGCATACATATACTATGTATCAAGAAGCATTTTTAGTGTACCACTTTTTTTTTATTTCCACCAGTGGCGTTCGTACAGAATTTGCCCTGCCTATTTTGGCAAATAAAAAAAATGTGGTATACTAAAAAATGCTTCTTGATACATAGCACATGTATGCCAATTTCATTAAAATATCTAAAGTGGTATTACAGATATTAATTATAAATAATTTATTTTTAAAAATTTTACCACCCTGTATCTCAGAAGTTAAGACGTTTAGGACATACGTTCATTTAAAGTTTTCTTCTTAAAATGGACTTAAGAATTGCTTTCCTAAATATTGACGTACAATTAAAAAACACCCTGTATAATGTAAAAAAAATTGCCAACTATGATATTTTATATCTCGTAAACAGTTGATTGTATCGAAGTCAATCAAGAATACCTTTTTTTTACTTTAAGGTTAAAGCTATCCAAAAATAATATTGTTGAGCCTTTATCATACAGGGTGTTAAAAAAATTGCTATTATTGTGTCAGAGCTAGTCCCTGGCAAACTAAATAAGCCAAATATGATTTATTGGATTTATTTTAAGATGACTTATCTAGTAACCATCATATTAAAAAAATATTAAATTACACCTAGTATTTTAAAAGTTATTTAAACAAAAACGATTTCCAGGGGCATCCGTTATGCACCTGTTTTTTAGGTTTTCTATTAGATTCCGAGAGATTGTCCACATATTCTGGGACACCCTGTATATTATATTATGATTTAAGCTTTTATTTATTAACATTCTGTGGTTTAAACTCTTGGTCGTATTGACTTAAGATATATTTACAATTCTTCGAGTAAACTTATGAATTAAAAAAAGTTTAAAACAAGAGTAAAAGAATAAAAGTTCTCATTTGGTGGTTTTTCGAGTGATTCAGATTAGGTATACTTTTTTCTGTTTCTTCCTCAAGGTCTTAGGGCAGATTTCAGTATCTCTAAATACGATGAATAACCTATCCGAAAGTAATATTTAAAAAAATAGGTTTACACACGCGGAATGATACAAAATTAAAGTGTAACATTCTAAACACTGCATGTGTTTTACCCATTGTCCGATGTTTTGTAATTAACACAAAAATTGAACCTCCCGCCCATAACGTAATTTTCTGGTTTATAGTCGAGAATTATCTATTTAAATTTTTATCATTTTTATTCAATTTGATTTACATGAAAATCCAAATATTGTTATATGCTGACATTTATAAATCGTTGTTTTTCATATTAATAACTTAATCAGTTTATTGAGTTCTACGGAATAATATAACAAAATAAATTAAATTACCTCTGTTTGTCATTGTAGATAAGCATGTTTTAAAAACCTATGTTTTAAAGTTTTTTTAATACTTATTTTACTTTGACAAGTAATAATATCAGTAAGAAATTTTTAGGTTCAGATATTTCTCCTAAAATGTTCGAAATAATCAGTTTACATTTAAATCCTGACTTAAGTAGTCTTTGTCGCTTTTGGATCTACTATAGTGACTTTTTTCTTTGGAAAACAAATTATCATGTTCAATGATTAGGTATTGATCATGTCTATTTGTTTTCTTATTGCCCCTTTTTTCCCTAAAAGTCACCTCTCCGTTTTTCTTTGTTTTTACCGTAGTTGCGATTCTCCTCTTTGTTATTTGATAAACACCCATAAAAGTTTTTTTTTACATTCTTGTTAAAATATCACCTGTGCCATTATAGTCCAGTAAATGAAGGGACAAAGCTGTAAACAAATCTGTACAGTTTTCCCTTGTGGCGTAATTCTTAGGTCTTTGGAGATGCTTTCGAGCGAAAAAAAGTTTATCAACATTAACAGGTGGGAAAGACCTGAAAAATGGGTTTCCCGCTAATATCTGCCAAAATATGCGAATTGAAAACTTTTCGTTTCGACAAAAAATGAAGTTCGCCTTGTAGTCTACAAAAATGGTTCTTATAATTTTTTTCGAAAAATCGATAGTTTTCGAGATAACGCTCTACCGCTAGAATGGTGCTATCTTCATGGATTCACTTATAAGCGGACGGACGAATTATTCCATTGCTCGGGCAATAATGTACATTTTTTAATCATTCAAAGTTCATCGGAATGGGAAAACCCGTATCTATCATTGCATATGAGTTTGGGTCCATTCTGATTTTTCTAGAATATTAAAAATAGGGGTCAGTTTTTTTTTTCAGAAATTTTTGGGAGTATCATTAATTTATTGATATTTTCTGAAAAAATGGTTTGTTATTAACATTTATTTTTATAATGAGACCTAAGCAAGTGTTCAATGATCTCAGAAAATTTCCTTCACTATCTTTCTTGCGTTTTGATAAAAAATTGTTTTGCCCATCTGTATTTTTTAGCCTACTACCAAATCTATCCAGTGTGGAATGTTTTGGATTTTTCGACGGCCGTTTTTGCGAAAAATGTTGCGAAAAAAATGGTAAGGACCATTTTTGTAGATTTCGAGGTGATCTTCATTTATGGTCTGAACAAAAATTCTGTAATTCCCATATTTTGGCAGATATTCGCGGCAAACTCATTTTTGGGACTTTGGGGGGCTATTTTCAGCGAGTTCCCACGTCGGAATCGTGATAATCGCTCGAAAGCATTCGCGAAGATCTAAGAATTGCGCCACAAGGGAAAACTGTACAGATTTATTTACAGCTTTGGGTACTTTCAGGTCGTCAGTTACTGGACTATTAGGTAAGGTAAAGTATATGGTTGCCTGTCGTCTACTATTCGCAGAATCTTCACAATTCCCATGCCTTCTTCCCTTTACCCCAGTAACAGTAACTAGCCCCATCAGGTACGAATTTTGTTTAACATAATCCTCAAGTTTGTAAAAGTCATTGAATATGAATATTTTTTGTTAATGCGGAATTTGTTTACATGCCAACTTGCATTTGCACAAAACCTAAGAATTAATGAAACATATTTAACATTTCCGTATGTTACTCACTACTATACTACTACTGACTATTATAGTCAAGTTAATTTACCTCGGCACTCAGTTCTTCCTTTCCACTTCAACATTTCTGCTATTTAGGTATTTTTTTACCGCCAGATCTTCTTTTCTTTCTTTATTTCTTTCTGTACTCTACCCTCACCTTTTTTACGTCTACGATTCAGTAAATCATTACCTTTCATTATTATCGCGAATAAACTAATAAAACTAAAACTATACTGCATCAACACGAAACGCTAGTAACTGGTACTAACATTTAGCCCGTCATTTACCGAATAAGGTGTGGAAATTGACACATACGTCACCTTGCCCTTAAAAAAAAAATCACTTCCCGGCGCATTATTGGATAGCCTTTTATTTTATATTAAAGGCGATGGCACAAAGCCCACTCTAAACAAAAACAGGAACTGGTTAAAAGATTTCCCTAAACACAACATCTATACCACCTTAAAAAAATCAAAAGATTGTAAAGTAAATTTTATTAAACAGTTTTTACATAATGCTTAATTTATGCCAATTTTATGTTGATTTTTTAACTGCATTTTGTTTGTTACTTACGTCAGTCGTTTCAAAAATTACGTTAACTTTTATTTATCTCGAGACTGCACTACACCGGGTAAATATTTACGAAAACTAAAAGCGGATCACAGGACGAGTAGACCATCAACGGTAAAACTGGAAGTTCAGCATTATTCCCACCTTCATTCGGCCAGCAAGTGTACGACAATGGATTTATTTCGTAACTCTAAGGGTTTTTTTGTGGAGTATATCAGTAAATTCACCTTAGCCAAATCTACGTTTTCTATTGAATAACTTATTTTGGCCCAAAGATTCATCGTTTTTTTTTTCGCTGAAAGTATGTGAAGATTTTAACAATTATTTACGGAAAAGGTTTACAAGTAATCGAGATAATAATTTCTAAAAAGTCATTTAGAACATACTGACGGCCGAGTGATGATCGCGTTGTTAAATTTAGCAATGGACTTAGCAATTGTTAAAAGTTAACAACGGTTTAGAATGTTTAACAAAATGTCAGATTTTGACAGGTTGCCTACTAAAATTATTGAATAACACTGAAAATGACGTTTTGTTAAACATTCTAAACCGTTGTTAACTTTTAACAATTGCTAAGTCGATTTCTAAATTTAACAACGCGATCATCACTCGGCCGTGAGTGTTTTTAATTTTATTATTACTCAAAAATTAAAATTAATACAATTTATACAATTAATAAATATATTAAGACTCACAACATTAAGTCAAAATTCCAAATTCGTATTTAAAGAATACATTTATTTATGTAGGTATAAATATCTGTTTAATAAAATTCAAAATGTTATAAAAATTATTTTGTATTTTATATAGATCAACAAGAATACAATATGTAACTTAATCTGGACATAAGTAATTCTAAGAATTTTTTCTTTTTTATAAAATAGGTAAATCTTGCGACAAGCTTTAATATCATATAAACTGTGTAATGCGATAAATTGATGAGTTTGATTTAATTTAAAGATACTACTTATTTTTAGTACATGTAAACAAAAGCATGTTTTTAAAAATGTTATTTTACTATTTTTTTATTTCATGTATGTAAATATTTACTCTCATGAACATCAGTACGAAAAATAAATGTTATGAAATCAAACTTTGGATCAGCTTGAGCGAACTACTTAAGTTTTGGCTAAACTTGATTTGCCCGGTAAACCTTTTACTTTGGTTCTCTAGCTTTACCTGGCTTAATTATTAGCCTTATCAATTCTGTCTTTATAATACTCATCCTTGTCTGCCCTAATAACATGCTCATCAGTAGTTCTATACTTTAAATAATTCTGAGAATTCAAGGTAAACTTTCCTAATCTATGTAAACACTTTAATTAATGGAAGATATTTTTATTTCATGGGTAGTCGGTCCATTGCTTTTTAGTTTTTTTTTTGGGACAGTCCACGAAGGCTGATGTCTAAGTACTAACGTACCGTTGGTGTCTTAAGTGTGGAGTGTAAGGAAAAACTTCTGCGGGCAGCAGGTTCCACAGTCTTGACACTCTAGGGGTGAAGGAACGAAGAAAGCGGGAAGTTCGGGGCCTCTCTAACTGAACTGTAAAAGGATGCATAAAAGTTGCACTACGTGTTGCTCCGTTGGGAGCCGCCAGAGAAGAAACCACACTGGCCAATTCCTCTGAGCAGAAACCGTGAAAATACCTATAGAAGAGCGACAGATTCCCCACAGCTCGACGGTGGGCAAGAAGAGGAAACCTTTCTGTGAGCGTTGGATCATTAATAAGACGAACGGCTCTTCTTTGAATGGAGTCCAGAATGCTAAGTATTGTAGAGGACGCCATTCCCCAGACATAAGAACAATATTATTATTTTAAAGGGGGTCTGATTTGGGATACATACAGAGTGTACAGATTGGAAGGAGAGAAATACTTTCTGGCTCAGAAGAGGAATCCAAGCTTTTTGAAGCTGCCGAGGCTTTTTATGTAATGTGTTACGTTAAGATTAAACGACTCTTTGTTCTGCAGAACTTGGCCGCTCATATAATGTAAGGGATGAGCATTGGCAGACTTTTTTCGCGACAGCGAACATGACTGTGTTTTCGAGGCATTAAACTGAACAAGATTTTTGGCGCCCCAATCCAAGATAAGTTTGAGGTCTTATGAAAGAGATATCTGCATTGACCTGCGCTTGTTTTCCAAATAACAATTACATGGTGGCCTAAGAAATTGAATACTAGAGTGGAGGGTACTATCGTCAGCGTCATGTAGTTGTATTATTTTACCTTATAAAACCCCAAAGTACAAGTTTTCTTGTCCCTGGGAGAAAAAGATTTCCAATCTGCGCTATACTTTACCATCTACGATCTTTTTTAAAGCTTTTGTTGTGGTCAAAAACTTTAAGGTGCTCCAAAGTAATGTTTATAATATTACATTTTAAATCCCTGTGTTATGTGAAATCTTTTTTTTATGTAAAGTAGCCCATTCAAATGTTTTAGATTACTTATTAAATACGCTGTCACATTTTTTTTATCGCTACTTTATGCTACACAATTAATCAATACACTCGTTGCTGGTATGTATAATTTTATGGTAAATTGTGTTAAACTCTGTTATAACAAGCGAATTAATAACTATTACGTGTATTGTGATTATACACCTAATATTTTGATAATATATGAATAACCCAAAATCAGTTCAAATATCACAGTTTTAATATTGCGTCTAATATCTGTAACATTGTTTCTGTGACTGTTTACCTTTTTATGACTTTTCTAGCATGGTGTAAATACACCTATCAAAGAACTTGTAGATAGCAAGTCAGACCAGCTAATCTTATCTATACTATTTTTAATTAATAATTTAACAGTGCATAAACTTCGTAGCGTATATGGTGTAATAATTTAATCAAGTTCATTGTTGGCATTCGATGTATTAGCAATAATTCACCATTTCGGATCTTGTTTTTGTTAATTTTATTAGCACTGAGGTGTTGTTTATAATATGTGTTTAGAAATGTTTTCGATTTTTCAAGTGATTTCATTTGTATTTATTATTTAAGTGACGTATAAGGTTCCAATGTGTCTAGATTATTGATAAGGTTAGATATTGTGTGTTTTTCTTTTGCCAGTTTTCATAAAAACTTTATGTTTATCTTGTGAGGAAAGTAAGTATTAAGTTATTTCTTTATGATTGACTCCAATATATTTGAAAAAATATGAATTTAGGGGAAAATTTGTTTACAAAAAAAAACTACCTAGCTTTTTTACATCTATTTAAAAATGCACATTTTGGCGCTATAGGTCTTTGCTGACAATAATTCTTCATTTTTAGATTGATATCACAAAAAATAGCGCTTTTCTAAAAATGTGGCTTTGAATTAATGCATTTAGGCTTTACATTTTATTTGCGATTTTTATTTTTTATAATAAATACATAAATTGTCGGATACCTTTAGAATTGTTCGATTTTTTATAAATTTCTCAAATTTAGTATCGGATTTGACGCAAATGCAGGTATGAATGTTTCGATCAGCTGTTGCAATTGTTGTTTCATATCTCTTAATAGGTCAGGGTCTACTTTTGTTGCACTACATTTAGAAATTTCTAGGCGTTGAACCAAAATACTGTTACTGGACATAACCTATATTTGTTTTTCGAATTATTTCTTTTTGGTTTATAAAGAACTTGGGGTATTTTATCCTTTTATTATTTAATACTAAGTAAGGAGTTTAAATCTCTCATTTTTCATCTTATTCCATTTAAAGAATGTTCTAGATCTATGTCTCCTCCTTCTGATACTAGCTTAATAGCGTTTTATATGTCTAATTTAAATTATTAATTATAGCGAGTGACCCACGAAATCGTTGATTAGCTAGTTTGTTACCTTTAAAGTTGTCAGTATTAAACTTGAGATAAACACTGACTGAGATACTTAGGTTATCTTCATCAAGTCCTTATTGCGGTGGGTACGAAAAGAGAGCAATATTTTAATTTATATTAGATTACATTAGATTATTTGAGCGGAGATGGCAAAAATGACCTCCACCACTGCAACCTTACCAGATTTATTGTGGTTTCTCCTATCGTTCTTTAGAGTACCTTGTCCAGGCCCGTCTTCTTAACTAGACTCCAGAGTCTTGACACTGGCCACTCCATATATCTTGCCGGTTCTGGCTTTTCTTCGGCCTTCTGGCAGAACCTACACAGGCTATCCTCCACCTATTTTTTCCAGGTGCTTGTTAAGTTTGCAATGTCTTGTTAGTTGACCTACCGTTATCCTTACGACCTTACGACTGTGGCTCAGTAGGTCCGAGGTAAAGTTGGCCGAGCAGGTCTTAATGAACTGCTTTGCCTGTCGTTGTCCTGGTGTTTGTACCCACCAGCTTTGAAACTCTCTGTGTACCCAGCTCTTAATAGATGCTTTAAAAAGGCCTGCCGAAATTCCACAGAATGGCTCAGGGCCTATCATTTCCATGGCTGATCCTCTTTTGGCTAGGTCGTCAGCCTCTTCATTACCTGGGTGGCCCTCGTGGCCTGGTACCCAGGCTAACGTAAGTTTGTTTGCCAAGCCGACTTTTTCCAGGGCCTGTATACAGTCCCCCACTAGTATGGAATTAACTTTTGGAGAACTGGTGGCCTTCAGGACCGCTTGGCTGTCTAAGTAAATGGCGATGTGTTTTTCTTTACTTCCTTTATATTTTAATTTCCCTTTAATATTCTGTAAAACACTCACTTGCTATTGATTTGAAAGCGATTTCTTGAGGCTAACAATTTTAGCTGACGATTTTCAATTCAAAAACTTGTCCTGTGCTCCTGGCTCCTTGTAGTTGCGCCTCGTGAAACCATGTCTAACAACATCTTGTCATGGTATCTGGTCTTCTGCTCACTATTTCAGCTTATCTCGGAATAAAAAGCATCGGACCACGAAAACTGTATGATGGATAGTTTTTATACAAGGTTTACCTGAGTTTTATAATTTTTTACAAAGTTAACCCGAAACAAAAAAAAATTGAACCACTTTCGGTTTTACTAAAAATTATTTCAACTTTGTTATGTTTAAAGAAACGAGGTATAATTTATTTTTCATTTATTTAATGTGAAATTTTCGATCCAGTTGCATATGAAAAGTCGACTTTTGCTTTAAAATAGCGGAAAATCAGCGGCTTTGTCTAAAAACAATGTACCACCTTCATACTACAGTATTATTAAGGGTAACTCTTATACAACTGTGGTGTAACTGTACTAGTAAGAGTGTTTGTAAATTTAAACGTACTTTTTCGCACAGATAAAGGTGTTTTCTTGTTTCGTACACCGACCATTGTGACGCCCAAATAACCAATCAAATAAATACCATATTGAAAAATTATTTAAATTTTATGAACAAATTCAAAAGCCCTTAGTTCTGATCGGCCATGGTTAGTTCTGGTTAGTTAAAGCAGCTTTTTATTTTTCCCAATTATATTCCAGACGTGATAAATCACTAAAAATAGGAACAGTAAACTTTTCCGTTTGGGCCGCAATTCTGCCATAGCTTAATCAAACCTAGAGATAATTTAGACAAATTCAAAAGCTCTTAGTTCTGGTCGGTCATGGTTAGTTTTGGTTAGTTAAAGCGGCTTTTTATTTTCCCCAATTATATTTCAGACGTAATAAATCACTGAAAATAGGAACAGTAAACTTTTCTGTTTAGGTAGATAGTTAAAACATATATTATTATTAGATTATTTTAATATCACTATTATCCAAATAAATATTTTATCTCTGCATCTTATATATGAGCAATACATGTTTTGATGTTTATTTTATCATATTTTATAAACCATCAGAAGTAGGAACCTACCTTAGTTTTTGGTGTACGAAACGAGAGATGTCTGAAACTGAATATTTAATTTTATGTACAAAATAAGAATATTTGGGGAAAATTTTTGAGGTGTACAAAACAAAAATAAATCATCTTAAAAGCAAACACTGCATTAGTTATATTTAAGCAAAGATGTAAACTCTACCTGCAGAATTAAAGATCTCAAAAAAAACTTGGTCGATATAAACAAAAATTAGATTAAAAGTATTTTTTTAAATAACCTAAAATCCTTTTTGCAAGTTTTACTAAAAACAAAATGTTTAACGATTTTCGCTTCGCATTGTCGTTCACGTTATGTTACTTAAACTTGTATGACCCTTATTTAAAGAATAAGTTTTAAGTTGCAAAATCGCGTATATATTACTTTTAACAATTTGAAACAATAAACAGAGTACAAATTGTACTCTGCAATAAATAGGGTGCCAAAATATGATTAGCCTAAATGTAGATACAAGCCTAAAGACAACATGAAAGAACAATAAAAACTATAAAAATGTATATCTTTAGAATTAAAACAAGAATACAAAAAATTATCATATTTGAAAACTAAAAATTAAAGTGCATAAAATACGAATTAAAAAGTCTTAAAGTGCCTGTGTGGTTAATTCGAAAATTGAAAAAAAAATTTGATCTGATGGGCATGATTGATAACACAGCCCCACAAAAAAAAGTTGACATGATACATCTTTGTATGAATGAATCTGAATCCGGGGTCAGTTTAACCTCATCAGGTCGGGGTCAAGGGCATTTTGTGGTCAAATCTGCAAAATTACACAGCCCAATAAAAAAATTGAAGGTCTAAATCCGAATCCGGGGTCAGTTTGACCCTATTAGGTGGGGTTCAGGGGCATTTCAAGGTCAAATCTGTAAAATTTATTGCAAGCAAATTTGAATAGTGTATACCTATGTTTTTGAGGTCGCCAAATACAAATCTGTTAAATCTGTAAAATTATAATTTTACAGATTTGACCTTAAAATATCTCTTGACCATGATCCAATGGGGTTAAACTGACCATAAATGCATATTCAGCGACCCCAAAAACATAAAGATACCATAGTCAAGCCTCTCGAACCTTCAATTTAGATGCGAATTATTTTACAAATTTGAC
Source organism: Listronotus oregonensis (assembly GCA_019359885.1). Lineage (NCBI taxonomy): Eukaryota > Metazoa > Arthropoda > Insecta > Coleoptera > Curculionidae > Listronotus > Listronotus oregonensis. The sequence goes on from JAHBCN010000659.1 coordinate 53,348, forward strand.
CTTGAAATGATTTTGACCATGACCCGGTGGAGTCAAACCGACCACAGATTCGTGTTCTGCAACCTCATAAACATAAGTATACATTTTTTAAATTTAGTTGCGATTAATTTTGAAAAACCCTTGACCCCGACCTGATGGGGTTAAACTGACCCCGGATTCGGATTCAGCGACCCCAAAAACATAAAGATTCCCATGATCAAGTCTTTCGGACCTTAATTTTTTTGTGGGGCCGGGTTTAGGTTCTAAATTAAAAAACTCATCAATAACTTTAATTTTGATTACAACACTGATTTTCAATTGCATGGTTTAAAACCCTTTAAAGACATCCAGATATCATACATTATTTTTTAGCAAGATTAGTATTTTTTTATAAGAAGCAATGAGTAAGATAAAACTTCTCCGCCTCCCTTACTTTGCAAGATCCCATTCAGGATCATATTTAATCACCCTGTACATTTATTTCAAGTATTTAGGTATTCTTATTTATATTTACAATAATTTTAATGGCAGACCCATTACATTAACATTAATATATACCTGGCCAACCCTTAATTCAGGTAACTAGAGTTTCTTGCTCATTTTCAAAATCAAAAACTTTGAATTAGTATCCGTTGGTGAATGTTATCTTAAACTTGTTAATTAAAAAGTGAACTGAAAGTTACTTTAAACATTTTGGATCATTAATCTTAAGTTGAAAGTTTAACTATAAAATTAAAAAGTGATCCCATTGTTATATATGGAAGTTAGCTTTATTTTTAAAATTCCGTTCAAATCAGTAGCAGGATGGTATTCCTTTTATATCAGGTAAATGTTTGTTTCTGTTATTTTATTCCTTTATGTCTTATTAAAGCAACTATCTTAGCACTAGTGTCCCACCGAAACAGGATCTTCGGCTATGATTAAGTTTCAGCCAAAACCGAAATTTATTAAAATTTCCAAAGTATACCGAATCCTAGTATATTTTTAATCATCTACAGACAGGTAACTTATGTTAAATAAAATAAAAAACAATAATAGGAGCAGGGAGCAAAATATAGTTGTTTATTTATGTCATATTAACATTATAAGTTTAACACTAACTTGCTAAAGATATACTCTTGTATGCAAACTTTTGTTAAAAATTACCACGTACCCTAGGTTTCGGTACTACCAAAGATTCCTGGCCGAAACCGACCGTATCTCTACTTAGCACATTCTTTTAAATTACCATTTCCGAAAAGTTTGGTAGCGGCCCATTATCTCCAAAGGTTTTATGTTAAATTTTCGCTAAGGATATTCATATATTTTTTTCTGGTAAAAGTAGGCCTAAAGTTCTTAAGTACCTAAAGAACTACTAGCAAGAAACTATTATATTTGGCATAAGTTATTTATAACTTTGGTATGTCTTAATCAGCCAGTCAATAAATAATGCTTTATTGTCCAAAGATGCAATATTCTTACTGACAAAGCTTTGATAAATTATTTAAAACTAAAAAAATTAAATTTAAAATCGTCTTAGTAAATAATTCACAAGCAACAAAAGGTATCCAATATTTAAAAAATAATTATTATCTAGTCGAGAAGTGTGTTTCCTGGGAAAAATAGTTAGAAGGCTTCAAAAAATATGAGCGATAGCTCATTCCAGGCGGAATGCAAATCTTATAACAATTGCAATTAAAATTTCAATTGTTATTAACAAAAAACGAAAAAAAAAGAAGCCCTTTCGATTTTTGATGATATTGAAAAATCTATTTCCATTATTTATAATTTTAATTTGACGCTGATCATGGGCCTCAGCGCGACATTTTTTATAGCGCACCCGGAGTCAGAACCGAGTACGCCACGCTATTTATTATTTTGAACAGCAAAATAATTAATAGTTCTTTTTTACTTAAGACGCGTTTGCAGAACTTTAAGGTGTCGCCAGCGACACTTCCTTCCACTGTGTCGCTGAATGGCAACGACATCATATAATTTGATGCCGCAGAAAAACACAGACAAAAAAGAGATATTTGTAAAGAACTTATGTTAATAACCTGTTAAAATGTTTTTAGTTCTTATTGTCCATAACAGTATCCCTTATGTGTAATATAAACCTAAATAATTATTTTATACTTGGTTTTGAACTTGTTTAGTGCATTTTTACTTGTAAAATTTTCCAACAATAAAGTTCTACAAAATCACAAGAGTTAGGAATTTATAGAGTCACAACCTTACACACCAAAAAACTTCTAAAAACACAAAATTAAAAAATAAAGACAATTATAAACAGTTACTGTCGCGGCGACAAAGGAGTGGGGCCAATCTGTCAAAAAATCCTCAGCTCCTATTGGTCTCCTACATGTCCCTGGCGACACGACGTAGTTCTGAGAATGACCCTTTAAACTATAAACTAGAGTTAGGCTTAACAGTGATATCGTTGATCACTGATTACGCTACTGCTACCTAACAGTAGCTGCTACTGGAATCTGAAATTGCCACTATTCACTGGAGCGTGCGAACCTGTACTGCAAGGGAAACAAAAAATTTGTGAGTTAGAGCAGTACCGAAGGTCGCCTGTATTTTAGAAACTTCCTATCTTCCTAATCGTTAATAAAACATAAAAATATTAAAAACCCTGAGAAAATAAATAGCATATAAAAGAGGATGATATTAGTAATAACTAGATATATACATATAATCAGACAAGTAAATTAAAATGAAGTTTTAAAAGTACATTTTCTTAATTTTTTTTTCTTTAATCAGTCAATACTGCGACAGTTGCCGCTTTCACTATTTATCCTTCTTTATGATAGTGTTTTTCGATGATTTTGTTTTTGTTCCAGGGCAAGGCACGACAACAACGGGTTCGTGCGCCAGCTCAAGCAGCGGCGGGGGCGCGGCGAGCGGCCGTCGTACGGCGACCAGCAGCAGTAGTAGGACCCATAAAAGCGGCTCCCAGGCGGCTGGTACTGCGCAGTCTCAGGTGCAACCCCCGCCACCTGCGCTGCTACCTGCACCACAGGCAGCGCGCGCAATGGCGGCCGACCAACCACAAGCAGATGTTCCCAATAACGGACTATCAGGTATGTGTTTTTTTCGGATAATAAAGTTATTGTTTATAGCAAGCAATAATGTTCTTATGCTGACGTCACCGTATTTATTAAACCTGTTGATATATATAGTATGATTTTTATTGTTTTGTTCTAACAGCGTTCGATCTCTACAGTTAGACATCGGCAAAGAATAACGCAGGTCAACATTTTATCTAAGCTTGTACACGGGCATTGGAGATGGTATCCCAGCGTTTTCGGGGTCGCTGATTACGATGAGCGGGTCGGTTAGGCTTCATCAGGTCAAGTTCAAGGTCATTTGAAGGTTAAATCCAGAAATAATCTTTAAAAAAATCATACAGATGTTTTTTTGGTCGCTGAATTCGAATCCGTTGTTCTATTCTTAATCAAATACCTTATCCAGTTTTTCAATTGTTATCTATTATATGATCTTCAAATGACCTTGAACCTGACCTAAAAGAGCTCAACTGACGTCGAATTAAGATTCCGGAACCTGAAAAACGTACACATAAATTTTTTAAAAATTTTTAACCTACCCTTGACTGTTTTATCAAAAATAACATCAAGATGACCTTGAAATAACCTTCAGTGACCTCTAGGATTCTAGCAAGGGATAAACAAACAACGGATTTGAATTCAGCGACCTAAAAAACATATGTATGAATTTTTTCAGATTTTTGAGGTTATTCCTGGATTTGACCTTGAAATAACCTTGGGCCTGACTTGATGGAGCTCAACTGACTATGAATTAAGATTCAGGGACCTGAAAAACGTATACATACATTTTTTCAGATTTTTTGACCGGCCCTCGACTGTTTTATCTAAATTAACATCAAGATAACCTTGAAATAACCTTCAGTGATTTCAAGGATTCTAGCAAGGGATAAAAAACAAGGATTCGAATTCAGCGACAAAAAAAACAGATTTTTTTTGAGGTTATACCCGGATTTGACCTTCAAATGACCTTGAACCTGACCTGGTGGAGCCTAACCGACCCGCTCATCGTAATCAGCGACTCTAAAACCCTAGGATACCATCTCCGATGCCCGTGTACAAGCCTAGATAAAATGTTGACCTGTGTAATTGGGATATAAGCCCTACTTTGTACAAAAATTATAGGACTATGTAGTGTCCTGTCTTATTTCGGTGTACTGGGAAAATACGTTTTATGTACTTCTGGTTATTGTTGCGTTCTAAGCAGTTAGTGTGTAGTTGTGCAAGCTTAAATATAGGCACGGTGGAAAAGAGGTAGCAAACGTCATATAACTAGATATTTGGTCTTTATCAAAGACGTATATGTAGTACCAAAAGTTTGTAATAGTATTTATTATAAAAATTTAAATTAAACTTGAAGGCTTATCTAATAGGTACAAAAAAGCAAGGAAGGTAATAGATTTATTCGCACCAATCTAGGACAAAGTAAATGGAGATGTATTTTTATAAATAGTTTTACAACCCGTAAACGCAAACCTCCAATCCTTTTTTCAATTATGATAATGACCATAGTATTATAAGGCATAAGAATAGAAAAACCATAAAAGGACCCTTTATTAGCATTCGTGGTACGGCCTAAATTAGTGAATTAAATGGAAATTTGTTAATGTTTACGAAATATACCTGAGACTCCTGGTAACAGTTTATCGGTTATGGTCGTACTCTGAGAGTATACATTAAACTAGTCAGATAATCTGTGTTAGGTGAGTGGCTTGGTTAAAGTTAGCATTCAACTCTGAGGCTCGAAACAGAGTCAAAAATTATAACCCGGGTAAGTACTCTAATCGGCAACACACTGATTTTTTTACTGCTAACCAACGCGTCACCTCCCATCTGATGTTCTTACTATCTTTAAATTATTTTTAAAAAATCAGTTTAAAAATTTGTATAGTTAAAAAAAAAACATTGTTAATACCTGTTTTTTGATTGTTTATTTGCGCGCTCACAAGTGAAATAAAGCTACTTATTTAAATAAATAATTAAAAATAACAACTACTTATACAAATTACCATACAAAACCACATAGAACATATCTTAACCTTTACTGTAACAAGTTTGTTTTACTGCTGTACAGGGTGTCCCAAAGTCGAGCCTCATCATTGGGATCTCCAAAACTTAAAGAGAAACGATGTATTTAAAAAAATAAAGGTAATAATGGCTGCTTAAAAACTAACCTTCGAATTGAAAATCTGACGACACAGAAAAAAATGACAATGAAAATGTGAAATTTATTATTATTTGGTTTAAAATCTATTCTCTGTCTCCCTCTAACACATGTTTTCCTATATAAATTGCCATTAATATGAATTTTTCGAATAAGCGCAATACATTATTGGATTTGTGACCTTAAAACTTTTAAAATCCGTAATAAAAAATCGAGGGCCGTATTAAAAAAAAAAACAAAGTTGATGATTTGGGACACCCTGTACAGCAGTAGGACAAACTTGTTACAGTGAAGGTTAAGATATTTTCCATGTGGTTTTGTATGGTAATTTGTATAAGTAGTTTTTTTTTCACTATATTTTTTTAAATATGTAGCTTTATTTTACTAGTAAGCGCTCATAATAAATAATCAAAAAAAATATTTTTTATATTTATATATTATATATATATATATATATATATATATATATATATATATATATATATATATATATATATATATATATATATATATTATGGGTCAAAAGTACCCAAATTTGAGGTATTACGAACCTTTAAAAATGAATATCTTCAAAAATATTAACTGTATCGTAAAAAGTTATAGAAACTTTTTTATTTGTATTTGAATAGAGAATATAAATAAAATGTCCAGTTGGAAAATAACATTTCCTTTTTTTTTCTTTTAATGGAGTAAATCTAAATTGCTTACTTGGTACTGCCACATTACCTGGTATTTTTTAACAGAACTAATCTGTTACCTGTCTTTGTTTTCATGGAAATGATTAGTCAAAATCTGTTAATGCCACAAATATCAAAATTGACAATTGTGACAAAATCCCATCAAAATGAGTGGTCACTCAGCAGAATTTTTAGCTTTTATGAATTCTTTGGATGAACTCGTGTATGGCTTAGGTAATTTCGATTTATTTAATAAACCAGTATTTGTATAGTTTTTGTCATAAATAAGAAAAGTAATAAGAATATGGCGTGATCTTAGTTTATTAAGATAAGTAAAAAATATATAATGCATTCGGGTTCATCTAAGTCCCGGAATATCGTCACTCAGACGACCCACAATCGATACCTTCGGAAACATACTAGCAAGGAACTGATAGTAGTCGCTAGTGTCGAGTTAGATTTTTTTATTAAGTGTTTAATTAATTATTTATAAAATTTGTAATTTATTTTTAGTTGTGTTGGTTTACATATATCTTATTTAAACAAAGATTGGGTAAAAAACTTATGTATTTACACGTTATTTAATTTTTCTATAATGGTTAAAACATTTTTACTTTGTTAATTACAAAATTTTTGTTTTTTTTTAAAGCTTGAGCCTTTTAGTGTATTAGTGTACCATAACATAGTTTTTTGGTATTTTTTACATGTCTAACTTTTCTGTCATAATACCAATTAAATGCACACGTTCAATATGCAAAAATTAAATATTCTCTCTTTTTTCCGGCAGGCTAGCGAGATCCTTCATTTCAAGTATGACTTTTAAATCAATTTTAGGCAAAATTTTACTTTACGGACACCACGCTGATTTTCATGAATTTTTGCATACGGGGTTTCTTTAGGGCGCTGATCACGAATCTTGAATCAGTTTTTCCGGCAACCTGTGATTTTTGAATTATTAGGCCTCCAAGTGGACTAACCTCAAAATGGACATTTTTCCAAAATTCCTCCTTCTTGAAACTGATTACCAACAAAATGGAACATACACTAATTGGGCACTTATATACTAAACGAATACACTAAAATTTACAAAAGTTGCTTATTTTTAGTAAAACACACCTCAAATAAATCCAGTTTTTTATATCTTTACAACTTAAGTATTAATTAGGCAACCAGTTATACATCGTATATCTTCTTACAACGTACAGAAAAGTGGATTTATTTGAGATATTTTTTACTTAAAATAGACAATAAATTGTTGTAAATTTTGGTGTATTTGTTTAATATATAAGTGCCTAATCAGTGTATGTTCCCATTTGTTGGTAATCAGTTTTAAAAAGGTAGAATTTTGAGGTTAGTTCACTTGGATGCCTCATAACTCAAAAACCAGAGGTTGCCAAAAAAAAACTAATTTTAGATTCGTGATCAGCGCCCCAAAAAAAACCCGTATGCAAAATTTTATAAAAATCGGCGTGGTGTCCGTAAAGTAAAATTTTACCCAATTTTACCATTACATATACAGAGTGTCCCACTGGGAACAGCTTCGATCTATGTATGAAAAACTATTTATAGTTAAAAATTAAAAATTGTACGGTATACAAATGTAGATATGGACAACTCGGCTAAAAAAAATTCAAGTTGGTGTCGGTTTCGGTTATAACGGAATTAAGTGTCAACTTGCTTATTTTAAATAGAATACAATGTATATTATTACATTTTTAAATTTTACACCAGATTACAGCCAGTTTTTATGTTTCATGCCCAAGCCTTTTTGACATATTTAAGTTTTCAAGTCAAAAATGACGTTTGCAGTCCCTAAAATAATTATTGATTTTTTATATAAGAAATCCTTTATTATTTAATTTGAATATGCATTTTTGTTTCAAACTTCCTACTTTAACATATTTTGCATAATACTTTAATAACTACTAATACAGAGTGTTCAAAAAATAAGATTAAAAATTACATTGAAAAACTCTTAAAAACCTTTTTTTTAAGGAAGCCCCCAAATTTTCTAATTTCATATTATTTATTCTTAAAAATAAAGGCAAGTTTGTGTAACGTTGTGTATTAAAAAAAAGGTAGTTTTTGATACATTGCCAACGTAATATTTTTATATGGCGATTTTGCTGCTGATTAAAAATTTTGTTATACTCCTACTTGGCTAGGACATTTAGTTATTTCGAATTATTCATATTACCTTACTACACAGAACAAGGGCGAACCGCCGTTTTAGAGATTTTTGTCGAGTGTTCTAGAGCATTTTTAAACGTTCTCTAGATTTTGCTAAATAGTTTTTGTGAATTTATAGAGTTTTTTTTATGGAAATATATTCAAATCTTATTTTTTTATAAAAGCAGTGCCTAATTTAAACTAGATATGAGGTGTCTGTCTATTCCGCCCGTCAAAAGGAAATTAATAATGTAGGTACAGGGTTTTCCCGTATAATTGCGCACCCTTTAAAATCTTTATTTTCATAGATAGAAAAAAATAGTTTAAGTTGCAGGATTTTTCATGAAGATTTTCATGGTGTAAGATAGGAAAACAAATGATGATCGGAAAATTAACAAATCACTATCAACTTCGTTATTTTAAATGGAACACCCGTATATGATTGAAAATTCAAATTCTGCTAATCTTCTTTCAAATAAATATATATATATATATATATATATATATATATATATATATATATATATATATATATATATATATATATATATATATATATATAACTTATATATGTTCAATAAACGAGTTGCAAGTTATTTGAATTTAAAATCTGTTCTTATAAGCCATAGTTAGCCATACAACCCAAAGTTTGGCAAAGTTAAGTTACGTTAGCCATGGTTCGTCTTGGAAACCAAACAAAAATATAAATATTTGACAGAAGTCAATTTTGGGTTGTATCCATTATATCGTTTATCCGAACATAGATAAGTTATATATATTTGAAAAGAGGAAGATTAGCAGAATTTGAATTTTCAATCATATACAGGGTGTTCCATTTAAAATAACGAAGTTGATAGTGATTTGTTAATTTTCCGATCATCATTTGTTTTTCTATCTTACACCATGAAAATCTTCATGAAAAATTCTGCAACTTTCATATAAACTATTTTTTTCTATCTATAAAAATAAAGAATTTAAAGGGGTGCGCAATTATACGGGAAAACCCTGTACCTACATTATTAATTTCCTTTTTACATAAAATATTCATGAATCTATTGTTGCTAAACATTTTTTTTTATTTTGAAATTTTCTAATGAAGATTAAACTATAAGGATTATACACAAAATTGTATCATAGTTTAGTATTTACTCATTATTCATTTTTGTTTATGTTTTAATTTGTTATGGAACATTCATGAACTAAAGTAAATATCAAGAATTTGGCATGCTTTATATTTACAAATTGAAGCTTTGTTTGCTTAAAGGTGTAAGTGTTATTCGTTTATAAATTGTTTACCTGATTTATGTTTGCTTACTTTAGAATTATTTAAAAACTTACTTTTAATTACAATAATAATATTACAATAATATAATTTTCTAATAATATTACAAAGATTATCAGATATAGATTATATCTGATAGCAATAAAAGAGTGAGTAGAACCTAAATTATCTGCTAAAGAATAAAAATCTTTTGTTTTACGTCAAATTGTGAGCTTAAGTGTAACTGATCCTTTTCTAACAACATTTTATTATTCAGAGAAACGAGATTTGATCTTATGTAAACAGAGGGAGGGAGGGTTCAAAAAATCTTATATACCCTTACGTGGGGGTTGGAGGGGTCAAAAATCGTCAAAATTATCCTTACGTAATTAATGAAAAGCCCCTTACACTTCAAAATTCATATTTTTTTTTGGTTTAGAGTAAAAGGTGCATTAAAGAATATTATAATACATGCTTGTTGAGATCATTAATTTCCAATGGGGTCCTTGCATAAAATTTATTTTGATCCAAAAACAAGTTAAATCTATTTCTTTGCCTATTAAGGAACCATCTCCTAAATATCGTTTCTCACAAAGAAAAATAGAATTTTACAGAAAATAGGTTAAAGCTCTAAAATATGTTTATTATCGTTTGAGAAAAACTGGTAAGTAATCATGATTACCGACCATTTGAACCAATGCAATATATTTTTTGTAAAGGTGTTTTAGCCAAACGAAAATAAACAGATTATAGTATTCTACTTTTTATACAAACAAACAGATGAAAATGGCTCTAATCCACTGATTGAAAATCCAAAGCGTTTCAGTATCCAAATTAGCTCCGTTTGGTATCCTATTCACTTCGTTCTCACCCGAGATTTAATATTAGAAGTTAGCCGCAGTGGCTTTTGTCGACCAGGCACTGTGTGTATGTGTGGTTAACGGCTCGTGATGAAGATATCGTTTATTATTGGCGCCAGAATGCTTCCATTATATACAAATATTTTCTTCCTTCTATTATATTTGACGGATTTACCTAAAGTGTTAGCATTATCTTTTAAAGACCTAATGAAAACGGTAAATCAAAAGAAATAAGTACTATTAATGATAATGTTTTTAGCGTCGGATGAGCCACCATCTCCTCAAGAAGCCGCACAGGCCGTACCTGCAAGCGGAGGACCCTCGGGACCCGGAGCCGACTCGGAGAGTGATGACAGTGAAGTAGGACGTCTGCAGGCCCTGCTCGAAGCTAGAGGGTTGCCGCCTCATCTATTTGGAGCACTGGGTCCGCGGATGCAACACCTGCTTCATCGAAGTATGGGGTCTAACAGCTGTAAGTGTTTTTATAATAGTGCTTAAGTTATATGACCTCCTCAATTTTTCTAAAAACGGTAGATCATTTTAGGCACAATATAAGTATTAACCCTATTTTCTTAAACTATGCGGATTTATAATATGATGTCAGTAGTTTTCAACTTTTGAGCTCAGCTTTTTAAAAATATTACATTGTTTGGCTGGTGTTTTTGGGGGACGAAAAAATTGTATATTAAAGTATAAGTGAATATTAAGTTCTTTAAAACACGAGCGATTTTTCGAGCACGATGGCATAGACGGAGTTATGGAAATAGAGCATGTCTTTTAAAGGCCAGGTATCCACGAATACTTTACGCTATTTTTTTTAAGGCGATTGGAACATTTGCTATAGTAATATTTTATTTGACGTTATAAAGTACTCATGTCAGATTAATATTTTTTTTCCTTAAAATGTGCGAACATTCGAGGTTAAAGGTTGGCGATGTCATCTTAGACTTCGCATTTCTCGTGTTGTTGATTGATGTTTCATTGGTTAAGGTTAGATAATTATGTTTCGACTTTGTTTAAATATTGTATCTAACTTTCTAGTGCTACAATTAACAAAGCTACATTTTGTTAATAACTAATAAAATACTGTTAATAAAATTGGTACAGTGTGTAAAAAACTTAAAATATAAATTTAAATTTTTGTCCTTCAGTGACTCGTCACATGAAAATTAATGAAGCGCAGAATCGCGTTTGACTAGAATTTTACAGTTTAAAATAATTGAGGTTAAAAATTGAACTAAACACAAAAAAATGGTATTAGATTATTTAGGTAAGAAAAATTGTCTTTGGCTCGTGATAACAATCAGCTGAGAATATTAAGTTTTAAATTTTTCATAATATTTGGTTTAGAAAAAAAACTGACTGTAATAAGATGTAAGCTAATCTAACAAAGTCGTAAATTATACTGCCCTGTGTAATCATTTTGTTTTTGATATCCCGAGAAGTGTTGAGAATCAGTAAATTTTTTCAAATAGAATACCGATTAAATTTTTAAAGTTTACGTTTAAAGTTAAGTAAATAGGAAGCTATAAAACCATTATGCCTTGAATTTGGGGCATCTCCAGTTTTCTTTATAATCGACGTATATCTGTTATGCTAGATGTTTAGTCTTCAAACGTTTACCAAATCAATGACAGGGTTATCCTGTCACCAACTCTCTATTTTCTTAACCATCTTCTCTTTTCTGTGATCAATCCCATTCTAAGTTCTACTGACTATGATATTCATTTATTTAGCCAGATTTATAAAACAAGCGTAGATATAATGCATATATAATCTCTTTCACAGGAAATTAAATTAATATTGAATTGGACCATCAAAACTCTTGTCTCGTTCAATGCCTTAAAAACACAGTTATGTTTGCTGTGGCGAAAATATAATCATCCTTTACTCATGAGCCGCGAAGGTTTACAGAACAAAGAAGTCTGTGGGCGTTACTTTCAAAATAACATTAATTGGGATAAAGCAGCTTCACAAAACTCGGGTATCTCTTTCCAACCAGGAAGTATTTCTCCCTTTTTAGTCTGTATACTCTGTATGTATCCCAAATCAGACAATCTTTAAAATACCGTTCCCAGATCTGGGAAATGGCTTCTCCTACATAATTGGCATTCTTAATTTCATTTAAAGAAAGGCTGTTCACTTTATCAATGACTTTACTCTCAGCTTGCTCATCAACAAGCTGGTGGGGGATCTTTTCTTATAGGGACTTTCACGACTGCCTTTCGAATGAATTATCCGCTATAATTCATTCCCTTGCAGTTCCCAATAGGACAACACGAAGTATTACTCTCATGCATCTTTTGCCTAACCCTTCTAGACTTTCTTTTTTCCCTTTCGTAAAAACGTACTTTTATTCTATATTGTCTTGAATTTTTATAAAGGTAGATAATTTGGTAACTTATCTGAGTTAATATTTTTTCTTTCAGCGGTTGCGAGGGCCCAAGCACTCATTCCAGGGTTGCAAGCTACAGGAGATGAAGGTCAACAATTACAAGCTGTAATAGAAATGTGCCAGGTTCTGGTTATGGGTAATGAAGAAATTCTGACAGGATTCCCAGTAAAACAAGTTGTGCCAGCACTTATCAATCTGCTACAAATGGAGCACAACTTTGATATTGTAAGTAACTATTGACTGTTAAGGGCATTCAGAAATTAATCTTAATGATTAGACGGATTGTTACTTAGAATTAAAAATTACAAAAAATAGGTTTTCTTGGAAGAGTGGGAAAAGATAATTGTACACAATATTTGTGTATAATTATAGCGGTACTGCTAAAAATGTGTAGTGGATTTAAATAGCTAAAAAACTAATTTTAGATGAACCATGCTTGTCGAGCCTTGACCTACATGATGGAAGCTCTTCCAAGATCGTCGGCAGTTGTAGTGGATGCTGTACCGGTTTTTCTTGAAAAACTCCAAGTCATTCAGTGTATGGATGTAGCAGAACAGTCACTTACAGCTCTTGACATGTTGTCCAGGAGGCACTCGAAATCAATACTACAAGCTGTAAGTATCAATTTTTAAAGTATTATTATCTAATATTGTTTTTCTTTAGAGAAACTTGATATGTATGTAACTAATTTATTTTTTGTTCTTTTAGCGTGGCGTCTCCGCTTGCCTGACGTATCTAGACTTTTTTCCAATCAATGCTCAGCGCAATGCGTTTTCTGTCACTGCCAATTGCTGTCTTAATCTTACTTCTGAAGAATTTCAGTATGTTCAGGTAGGTAAAATTGCCTAAAAAACCCTGTTTAAGCCAGTTTTTTAAAAATGGTCTAGAATTTTGAATATTAATATTTTTGTAGTCAAAGCTCTTCCTACCCGTATTTCTTTTTTAGTTAATTTTTTGTTGTACTTTTAGGACTCATTACCTCTCCTTGCCTCAAGACTTACTCAACAGGACAAAAAGTGCGTCGAGAGCGTGTGCTTAGCCTTTTCACGACTTGTAGATAGTTTTCAGTTGGAACCGGCGCGGTTACAAGAAATTGCTAGTCCTGAATTATTAACTAATTTGCAGCAGCTGTTGGTAGTAACGCCACCAATAATTAGTACAGGAACATTTATAACAGGTAAGATACTACCTCTGAACTATTAGATTTATTAGTAATTCTTTAATAAGCTCGATTCTTTACAATTATCGCCATGGCTGATTTTCGTGTTAAACGCTAATCTTATAGGATAGGATAGATACATTGTTGCTTAAACTTATAATCTTGTACCTTTTAAAATTAAGAAAATTATTCTTAAATGCAGCTTTTCTACTTGTGTATGTTCTTCTTTTTCTTGTTCCTGGAAGCCGTCTTGATTCACTACTGGAGGCAGCGCAGCCTCTTGGGCTTTTTGTGCCTAATCTCCCATTATCTTTTATACTAATCCTCCCATTAGTCTTGTTCTTTCTACAAGTCTATATAACCCCGAGACTGGTTGGTTGATATATTCCTGTGAGATCATTTTCGGTTACCCAAATAATGCCTGTCTTTTGTAATTCAACGCGTCACATTCGCACAGTATATGGTAGGCTGTTTCTTCCCCCTCGTTGCACATTCTGCAACTTGGGTCCCCATTTTATGAGCCTATCTTATGTAGGTGTCCTCTTAGGTTATCGTGTCCTTTTAGCAACCCTACTGTTATGCATTCCTACTTTGTCTGAGTAGTTCCGCCTTCATTCTTTTGGATGGGTCATTACGGCCTTACGAAGTTTTTTCCAAGTCTTATTCTACTGTAGGGCAGGTTCTGGTCTGAAATATGGAGCGGATGATCCATGTCTCGCTAGCTCATCCGCTTTTTCGTTGCCTTCTATCTCCGAATGTCCTGATACCCAAAGTAGAGTTACCCTGTTGCGTTCTTCCAGGACTTCCAATTCTTTCTGGCATTCCCATGTCAGCCTGGACGTTACCTTGGGGTTTACTAGTGCCCCTAGTGGGTGTTAGTGGAATGTTTTCAGATGCTACTTTTTTAATGGTTATGTTAGATTGACATTCAAGTTGCCTGTTTTCATTTGCCATATAACTAATATTTGTTTTTAAAAATTAGCTTTACTGGTTAGACTGGCAAAAGTGTTTTACTTTTTCCTTACAATTTATTGCTGAAAAACTATCATTTTGGTTTGTCCAAGTGAATGTAGATAAGAGCTTTTCCATTAGAATCCAGGTCGTTTGCATGACATTTTTCCGCTATAAAACACTCTAATGAAAAAGTAATAGACGTGGCAAATTTTATGTTATTGGTTATTTAATACTTTAAAAAGATTTTTTTTAATTATTGTGTTTATTAGATTTTCTTTTCGTTTCAGTGTTAAGAATGCTGTCTGTTATGTGCGCCAATTGTCCCGATTTAGCTTTAACACTTTTAAAGCAGAGTATTGCTGAGACTCTACTTTATCTGTTAACTGGATCAGCCGAAGTAAATCAGGACAATGTCGAACTGATACAACGTCAGCCTCAAGAATTGTTTGAAATCACTTGTTTGATAGGAGAACTCATGCCAAAACTACCTACAGGTAAGTTCGCATCAAAGCGCATCTCAGCATATCAATGCAGAGATTCTGTCTTTGGACTGCTCTTTTTTGGCATAATTAGTGTTAAGTATGTCCATTTGAAATATATGTTTTACAAGAAAAAATTGCATATAGTTTTTTTGTTACTGTGAATACAGAAAGTAACGTTTCTGAGATTTTTTTCTGAAGTGTAAAGTTCTTTTTTTATTTACAGATGGTATATTTTCTGTTGACACTCTATTGGAAAGACCGACAAGTATAGCAAAAGATCAGCCAATTTGGCAGTGGCGAGATGATAGAGGTTGGTGGCATCCTTATGGAGCAGTTGACAGTAGAATTATTGAAGCCGCTCATCAAAACGGAGAGGATGAAGTTAGTTTAAATACATTAGGTAAGTTAATTAAAAGAGTAATATATTTCACCAGTCACAAACGCGCGTGGCATTGTAAAATTGTTTTTCCTATAAGAATTTCATAATAAAATAAATCATTATAAACAAATGGTTTCTGTGATGGTTTTCCTTATAATAAAAATAAGGTAAGTTTCGGAATTACTGGAGAGAGGCACAATAATGTAGCAAAAAAAAAAATAGATATTGAATGAATATGGCTTAAAGAAAACAGAAGTGCGTATCAGGCTTGTATTTCGGAGTCATTAATTATTAAACTTTGGCTAGATGTACATTGTCTGAATAAAGACAAAATTACTATAGTGGCAAAGAAAAAGGCGCAAAATTATTTAGATCTAGAAACATGTTTTAGAATAAAAACAATATCCAGAGAAATTAGGGGAATAAAAGGAAATTTTTTAAAGGCCCAGATATCGAATGCGGTTTTTTTATTTTGTTCAAAAACCCCCAGGAAAAAAACATATGGTGTGGTTAGCCATTTTCTGAAAAAAAACATTCTTTTAAAAATGCATTTTGTAATTCACAGAAACAGGGTCTTGGGCAGCATATTTTCATCGAATTTTTTGATGACAGATACACCTGATAAGGAGAGAAGAAACAACGGCCACTAGAGGGGGGGGAGGTTTTGGTGCTTTTAACAAAAGTTCCCCTTTGAAATAATTGAGTCAAATTTGAGGTAGGGGGGCATATTTGTTTTAAAATAAAATTTAAAAAAAATTTGTCCTTCTATCGTGGTATTTTCAACCAAATTTAGTCTAGAAAGTTACATTAATTATTTTAATCAATTTGAAAATCTTTTTAAATTAGGGAAAAGGGAAAAATTTTAATTTTTTGGGATTTTAATTTGCCTTCATTTAATATCTGTGATAATAATAAGAATAATGTATTATTAGAGTTCCTTAATTTAAATAATTTAAAGAAATGAACACGATGAAATTTTGGGGGTAGATGTCTGGGCCTGGTTGTCGAAAGGGGGTACCTAAATCAATAAACCTATCAACCCGGTTGGGGGGACCTTATCACCAGCACTAGTATTTCAACTAGGTTTGAAAGATAAGTAAACCCAGTATATCTAAACAACTAAAATATAATTATTCAAAAGGTAATTACCACTTCTATAAACTTATTCAGAAAATTTTATTTGGGGAAAAATTTTAAAATGGCAGATGGGGTAGCAGTCTACAATTTTCTTATCACATGTCCCCTTATTGGACATGGCAATTCCCAAACATCATGTCAAAAATAAAATTGAACCAGATTTCCTCTATGGTACTCTACTAATTTAGTGCGTAAAAAAAAGGGAAAAAAAAAAATGGTTAACCAAAAAAAAATGCCAACCAAAATGCATAGTTATTTAACGAGTTAAAAAATTATCAATTACAAACAATGCAATAAAATTTTTAAAAAAAACCAAAACAATATAAATCATGACCCAAAATCATTTTGGCAATTTATACAAAAACTAAAAAAGGGAGTCCAAGGGGGAAAAGAAATGTGGCAAAAAATACAGTAATTTGGGGGATATTGCAAATGTTTTTTTTCCCACCACTTTCGTCATATATGAACAACACAAATGAAAACACATGCAACTTAAACTTTGGCAGCAGTTTTTTTAATTTTTCTATGATAACGGGAAAAAAATATTATGAGTAGTTTAAAAAAAATTAAACCAAAAAAAACTACGGGCCTGACAAAAACCTGCCTATGATATGGGGGTTGTCGGAATACAAATCACCCAAAACATTTTTTCAATTTAGCCATAAAAATAAGAAATTTTTCCCGAAGCCCAAAAAAAGGCGCAAAAAACACCCGTTTAAAGGGGAAATAAAAAAGAAATAAAAATTACAGACCCATTAGTTTGTTAATGTTTTTCGAAAATTTTTTTAGACAATATTTGGAAGACTTAACGCCTTTTTTAAACCAAAATTGTTATTTTCCAGCATGGTTTTCTGGGGATAGATCCAGGACAAATCTGACAATCTTTACAACTGGCAGCCGCTATACAAAACAAGGGTAATTGGGGTGTCATATACACCGACGAAAAAAAGGGATTTGACAAGGTCAACCACGGATATTGTTGGGGAGGCTGGTGGAGTTGGGGAATTTGAGATGCATATCATTTTTTTAAAAACATTTCTTCAGGTGAAGGCAAAGGGGGGGGTTTGGAAGCTTGTCGAGGGGCTTTGTTCCCCCCAGGATTACAGGGAATAATTTGGGCCTTTTTTCTTTTGTGCTTTTTCAACCTTTTCCAGATTGCCTAATTCATTCCATGGGCTTTTTTCGCGGGATTTTAAGCTCCAGGATCGTAAAAACTCAGAAGGATTGTGAAAAGTTACAAAAAGATATAGATAATGTGAGTAAATGGTGTAAAAAAAAACAAAATGCTCTTAAATATACAAAAAAGTTCAGTTGTAAAATTCACAAGAAGAACAAACCCTTTTTGAGACGTATAGAATTGGGGGAAATTTTTTTAAAAAAGGGGTTAAAAAATTTGGGGGCTATTTCAGTCTAATCAAGTTCAGTAACCACTATGCCTTTATAAAAATAAAGCTGAAAAGGGACTGGGTTTATAATTTGGAATAGTAAAAATTTTAAGATTCCACAATAATTAAAATTTTTAATATTAGTAAAATCTTTAATATGCATCACAAATATGGATGCCTATGGGAAACATGATGATCTTATAGAAAAGGTACAAAAAAGGGGTTTTTAGGTTTTATGTTTTTAAAATAATAATTATCCATTTAAATTTTTAAAAAGATGCTAAGTGTTTTAAGGTTAAAAGTTGTTCCAAAGAAAAAAACAAGCTGTGATATTTTTTTTTATTAATAATAACTTAAAGTACAAAATTGTAATTTTATCAATTATGTTAACTTTAAAAGTACCAAAGGAAAAATTTTAAAAATGTCATTAAACCGTAAAATATTTAGGAGACCCATTTAGCATCTCCTTTTAACCCATGATGGCTGTGACAAAAAGTTAGGGAGGTCCAGAACTTTATAGATGTATTGTCTGAATAAAGACAAAATTTACTATAGTGCAAAGAAAATAGGCGCAAAATTATTTAGATCTAGAAACATGTTTTAGAATAAAACAATATCCAGAGAAATTAGTATAAATTTGGAAATTTTTTAGGCCATGATATCGAGATCGTTTTTGCATTGTTGTTAAAAACTCCCAGGAAGTCTTATTGTGGATTATGCTACTTTTTGTGCATTCTGGTGCAATAAATGATTTTGTAATTGCATAATTATACTTGCAATATTATAGGAGCGAATGGAAACTCGGAAAAATAGCTCGAAAATCGTTACCCGGGGGCGCTCAGGGGTTTCTCTTCGGTATTGCATGTGGGGTGATATTGCAGCGTTCATGAAAATCAGCCGAAAATCCTTACTCGGGGGCGCATAGGGGTCGCTCTGCGAGGGTGCCCGGAGGATGATTGGGGGAAAATTGCAGCGTCCATGAAAATCGTTACTCGGGGGTCTTAGGGGATGCCGAATTTAATTCTGGCATTAAAATTACCCGGAGGTGCCCGGGGGTGGCTCTGCGGGGAAAGGTAATAAAGAAAGTGAAAAATCACCCCCGCAGAGCGACCCCTGACCGCCCACGGGTAATTCTAATGCCAGAATTAAATTCGGCATCCCCAAAAGCCATCGAGTAACGGTTTTTGGCTGATTTTCATGGACGGTGCAATTTCCACCCCAATCACCCCTTGGGCAGCCCCGCTGAGCCACCGAGTGCCCCCGGATGGTTCTAATTCTAGAACCCGTGTAACGATTTTTGAGCGATTTTTCCGAGTTTCCAGTCGTTCTTGTGATATTACAAGTAATTATACAATTGCAAAATGCATTTATTGCACCAGAATGCATTTTTCAAAAAATGGCATAACCACACCATATAGACTTTTTTCCTGAAAGCTTTCTGAACACAAGGCAAAAAACCCCATCTCGATATCTGCTGGCCTTAAAAATTTCTATATTTCGGTCGATTTTGATCTAAATGCCCTGGACTACAATATAAAAAAAGAAAAGAAACTTGACTTGTCATAAGTTTATTTTGGTCTAAGTAAAGGTAATCCGTAGGTATTACCTGTATATTCAAATTGACCATAAATTTAGTATGTACAGTGCGATCCATTATAAGTGGACCCCCAGGTTTTGGCCTTTTTTTTGATTTTAGAATTTTTAAACCAAAAATTAATTTAATGGGATAACTCAAATTTTTTATGAACTGAATTTTTTTTTGTGGTGTCAACTACCAACGAGTAATCGCAAAGTCATTTTTTTACATAGGATGACTAGTTTCCGTCTATGTTTTTTCATAGTTTTAAAATTTCTCTAATAGGCCTAATAAAAATTGAGGCTGTTGAACGATTAGTTTTCAAGATATTCCGTCTCAAAATTTAAAAAAAAAGATACTTTTTTTTATTACATGATATACGCAGGTGAAAAATACAGGGACATTCTGCAATCTCGTAAATATTTTGAAATTTCAAGGTTACTTAAGCCTTTCGTTAATTGTTTTTAACGTAGCAAAAGACAATATCGCGTTTTTATTCGTCTGAATTAACCATTTTGACCAATATTGACTGATAACCTAATCGTTTAATTTCTGACAACTATCAACAAGAGTATGTCAAAACCAAAATTTACGTATACAGTTTGACACTTAACTCTTTTTTATATTTATATACAAGGTGCCACTAGTTTTTTTTTCGAAATTTTCAAGACGGGATATCTTGAAAACTAATCGTTCAACTGCCTCCATTTTTATTGAGCCCATTAGAGAAATTTTCAAACTATAAAAAAATACAGACTGAAACTAGTCATCCTATTTAAAAAAAATTGACGACTCTGCGATTACTAGTTAGGTAGAAAAAAAATTTCAGGTTATAAAAACATTTTGAACTATCTCATTTAATAAATTTTTGGTTAGGAAATTCTAAAATCTAAAAAAAGGGCCAAAACCTGGGGGTCCACTTATAATGAATCTTAAATTACATATGTATATCCGCAATGCGGTAAACTTATAATGGAATTTTTTAATTTGTTTTTATTTTTATCTTTCTAGGTAGAATATATACAATCGATTTTCACTCAATGCAACAAATTAACGAAGACACCGGCACGTCCCGACCTGTTCAAAGGTTATGCACCCCTGCAACTAATAAGTCTGCCGCGTCAGAACCTACACAGTCGACTAATAGACCGAGTTCAGCAAGTCGCGATGCAAGGGTTGCATGTTTAAGAGAGGAACGAGGCTTGGCAGCTGCGTTTATTAGGTAAAAATTAAGTTTTAAGATTAGTTTTTACTTATTGATTAATTAATTTATTACAATTACATCTTAACAGTGTCTTTATCCTGTTTAGTCTAGTTAAAAGGATTTCAGATATCAGGAATCAGCCTTTTTACTAGTTTCTATGGTTGTATATCTTTGGGATTGGACTGATAGTACTGTGTAAATGCAGGAGCTCGTAAATGATGTTGTATGCTGATTTTCATGTCATATTCTGCAAATAGTTTTTTACTCCAAATGTCCATGGTGCTCATGTTTTGATGGCAGTTCTAAAGCTTTTGTAATTTGTCACCCTTGTTGTATTGTATAGATCTTATTGTTTTTATGAAACTTTTAGTCCAAAAATAGGTACCTGTATGCATAAATGTCACTGATAATTATTTTGGAACAACTTGATGTTAAGTGGTGGGTGTATCATTTTTTTATTTCTTTATGACAGCCCACCAAAGCTCTTATGAAGCCCAAGTACTAGGTTACATGGATGCCGGGTTTTTAGATATTTAACCCATTTTGTCTCCTAGTTCCGTCAACGTGGCCAAGCACCGAAATATGCAGATATGGTCTTTCTCGGCAACTTTTTAGACAGCGCGATAGTGCCATCACGGATGTTATACAAAAAAAAACTACAACCTCTAAGCTAACCTCCATTAACGTCTGGGTAATGTCATCCAGACCCAGTGTTCACTGATAATCACCCATTCAATTACTAACTGTGCCCGACGTCGCTTAACATTGCTGATCTCTTGAGAAGCGGTGTTTCGCTGGTCTGTATGACTTGACCATAGTATCTTAATGTTTATGGGGTCGCTGAATCTGAATCCGGGGACAATTTGACCCCATCAGGTCAAGGGCATTCCAAGGTCAAATCGCAATCAAAGTTGATGGGTTAAACTGACCACAGATTCGTATTCAGCGACCTCAAAAACATAAGTATACACTCTCTACACTAATCCCTGATTTATTCAGCGACCCCAAAACATGGAGATACAATGGTCATGGTCTTTCGGAAGTTCGTGTTTTTTTTGTGGGGCTGTGTAATTTTGCAGATTTGACCTTAAAATACATCTTTACCATGACCCGATGGGGTCAAACTGACCTCATATTCATGTTCAGCGATCTCAAAAACATCAGTATACACTGTTCAAATTTGGTTGTAATTAATTTTGCAGATTTGATCTTGAAATGCTCTTAACCCCGATCTGATGGGGTCAAACTGACCCCGGATTCGGATTCAGTGACCCCAAAAACATAAAAATACTATGGTCAATTGGTCAAGTCGTTCAATTTTTTTCTGTGGTGCTGTGTAATTTTCTACATGCACTTGCATCGAATACATGTAGGTCTTTAAAGTTATAATTACTTCCCATTTTAAATATTAGAATAATGTAAGGTAGATTCCACTACACTTATTTTTTATTGGATAAACGACTTTCTTTTATTGCTAAAGACAAATAGAATTTAAGGATCCTTAGTGTTTTGCAAAAAAAGTGAAAACATTATCTGGGGCAAGGTTGAAGCTAGTTTTCCTAGAGTTTTGAACCTGTTCTGGTATAAATATACGAATTATCTACGAATAATTTTGTGCTAAAAGGAAGTAAAAATGTATTTGTTATTTTTTGAAGTTTTTTTTTAGTGAATTAATTTGCAAACAATCCCACTTTCTTGTAGGTTAATTGTAATTTGTTAAATTGCTAAAACTTTGGAAGTAAATTATTTTAAAAACTGCTTGTTGAATTGTTTTAACGTACTATTATTTTATCTCTTACTTGGATTACAAATAAAATATTTAGTATTCTTGTTCTAATGATTATACAAATTGTATTGTTTATGCTTTGTAAATATTGCCTTTTGATGTACCTATCAATTTTATGACAGGTTTAATATCATTTTAGCGGGGTTTATTTAAAACAAATAAATTAGTAAGCTTATAGAGGTAGGGTCTTTTTAGAAAGCAAACCAAATTGACTACAAGCGGTTGTTGGCTAGCCTTGACAATTAATACTACGACCAAGACAATTTTTATTGCGTTGCAAGGATTTTATTTTGCAATGTCTGGTAAATAATTGGTTACCATTTATGACAGTTACAGCCATATTTTTCATACAGATGGTATTGAGCTACACAGCGGAAATATTGAATTCACCTAAATAATATAACAGATAAATCATTTTAAATTTAGTCCGTTTAGTAACCTAAAACGGAATTGCCTTAAAATTTATTTTTGTTATATGTCGATATTTTTTTTAGATCATTATTCTCCGTACTGTACGAGGTATACTCGTCAAGCGCCGGTCCTGCCGTGCGTTGCAAGTGCCTAAAGGCCCTCCTTAGGATGGTCTACTATGCAAGTCCCGAATTACTAAAAGAAGTACTGAAAAATCAAGTAGTCAGTAGTCATATCGCCGGCATGATGGCTTCCAGCGATTTAAGGATAGTCGTCGGTGCCCTACAAATGGCCGAAATCCTGATGAATAAGCTACCCGACGAATTTGGAGTACATTTTAGGTAAACTTTTTATTATATAGATATGTAATAAATATACAAGGTTATGAATCGCTTAAAAGTTTGTTATGATGTTAATATAATGCAAAATTAACGCATGGCTCATGTGAATATATTTATTTTATAGGCCAATTGACGACAAACCGTATGGTGAGAAGGAAACTGTTCCCAATTTCTTTTTATATGATTTTTTTTTTCATAAAAAAACCATGTTTAAAGCAAAAATTAGGGATTCAAGTAAAGAGCTGTTTTTAGCTCATAAAATTTTTACATTTCCCTGTTTATTTCTATTGGAGAGATGTTGTTTTGTTTTTAAAAGATGCAAGGGAAAATAAATCAAAACTCCGTGACATACTTAACTGTATTTTTTAATCGATGTCCAATATATTAACAACTTTTTGAATTTTACCAAAAATTCTAAGCATATATTACATACGCTGTATTTTCAGTGTCACCAATAAAGTCTGTATCATCAAATGGAAAACTTTCTTATTTCTTGTTTTAGACATTATATAATTTTGGTAGTAAGCTTTACCCTAAAAATTCTGTTTAATTATTAAAAAATGGTTTATTTTGTTGATTCAACTTCCTGGAACACATGTACGTCGATTCGTCCTGAAATAGGAAAGGTAGCTTTTTACAAAACAAAGGATTGTTGTCCCAAAATAAAATCTATTTTTTATTCCGTCGGGTTTTGTTCGACTTCAATGTTTATTTTTAACACATTAAAAGCATTACAAATATTTTTTTTAAATTAGTTGTTGCTTTAGAAGAAAAGGATATTTATTATACTTATTTTGTGGTTTATTGATTCTGCAACATTTTATATTAAACATTTATTGTAACAATTCTCTCTTTATTCTTTATTAATGTCAATAAATTATACAATTCAATTACATAAGTCAATATAAAATAGAACAAAATGAATAAATACAACATACAACTTAAAACTAGCAAAATTAAAAATAAAATAAAAAATACATAGTACATGGATTGTCAGACGTAGAAACAAGGACAAACAATAGTTAAAAAAAAAAACAAACAAAACGGAGGCATTACGAACAAAGTATCACAGGTTACGATGCAGCTGAGCACCCAGAAATAATTCTGTCGACCTCGTCCAAATAAAAAGGAGCTGTCTTCAGAAAATACTCCTTGAGCCTAGATTTGACTTTAGGTAGGGGCAGCATCCTTACTGATTCGTCCAGTCTGTTAAAGTATCTTACACCAAAATAGTTTACACCAGTTTGTGCCCTTGTTAATCTAGTATTGGTAGGATATATGTTATTTTTGGTACGTGTTCTGTAGTTATGTATGTCGGCGTGTGTTTCGTATTGGTCAATATGTCTTCGGATATAAAGGATACTTTCTAGTGCGTAACTCGCAGGCAATGTCAGAATTCGTTCACACTTAAAAGCCTCTCTGGTGTCATCACGGTATCTAAGCCCAGCAATAATATGTATAGCTCTTCTCTGAATTCTGTGTCTTATTGCAGCGTGACCCCAAGTAAGCAAGGCATATGTCATCTTGGAATGGAACATGGCAAAATAAGCTGTCTTGACCACGTGCTTTAGTGCTCTTTGTGAAAGTTGGCGTAGTGCATACACCACTCTAGTCAGAGACTTGGCAAGCAGTTCCCCATGTTCACACCATGTCTGTTTTGGGTCCAGCTGTACTCCCAGAAATTTGACAGATGTCGGGTTCATCGGGATGTCATTAAGACATCTAAGGGAGGACACCATTGTTTCGGTCTTTGTAACGTTTAGCGCTAGCTGATTCGCGACAAACCATTCACCTGTCCTAGCCTGCACATCCGCTGTTCTTGTCCTTAGTGCACCAAGGTCCCTAGCTGACACTGTTAAGGTAGTGTCGTCAGCATAGAATGTACCTTTAGCAGTACTTACAGAATTAGACATATCATTTATGTATATAAGAAACAAAATCGGGCCAAGAATCGAACCCTGAGGAACTCCGCTCGTAAGCGGCAGCGCCCCAGACTCGGACTCCAGACGAACGACTTGTCTTCTTGTTGATAAATAGGACTTCAGAAACGCTATAGCTGAAGGTTGAAATGAATAGGCCTCGAGCTTCTTTAGCAGAATTTCATGCTTTAATTAATTTTAGTAATAATTATTTAAACCAGACACGTTGAATTTATAGACACATTGTTAATAACATTGCGCTCTCACTATTACCTTTATTGTCAGTATCAATGCAAATCTTGAAAACAAAACTATTAATCGTGAGTCACAGTCTGAAGAGTGACTTATTTCAATATATTAAAGTATGTCTAACACCCTGTATATTAAGCCGTTTTTTTTAAACATTTAAATGTATTTTCGTTCATGTAGACTAACTTATGCATAACTGATATACCCTTAAAATTTTAAGGATAAGACCTGAATCACCCCGCATTGTTACAAAAAATACATTTAAAAGATATGCATGCAATCTTGAATCACAATGTATATTTCCAAATTATTGTACCATAATTTTACCCAAATTTAGAAATTTCATTTACAATTTATTTTAGACGTGAAGGTGTACTTCATCAAATAAACAGGCTGGCAGACCCGGAAGTTCCTTTAGGCGTTAGCCCTCCTAAATCTGCAAGTTGTAGCTCTGCTTCATTTTCGTCCACAATGGATTCTCAACCCAGTACTTCACAACCGTCTAGCAGTAGTAGTATACAGTTAACTGCTAATGGTTCTGCATCACTGGTAAGTACTTATTAAGCTTATTATTGATAGTTATTGCATTAATTTATTAACATTATTTATAAAGTGTCCTGAAAGCTTGTATTATAACTGCATTTAATGTTGTTTCGAAAAACTCGATCGAATAAAATAGTATATTATATTATAAGGATTAAAAGTGCATCTTTTTTTTACGAGCAATTTTTGCGAGGCAGAACGCAGCGCAGCCGTGCGAATGCAAAATTGCGAATAAAAATAAGCACTTTTAGTCCGTATGATATACAGGGTGTGACTATTCCTTAGACTATTCTAAGAATATTTTGTTACTTTGATGTTTTTTAATAGGGCGCTTTGTTTCGAAAATAGGGGGCGAAAAGAATTTTGACAATAACAACTTATTACCAAAAATTACATGTAATGTTTCTTAAGCTACAAAAACTGTTGAAAATGACCACCCCCCGCACGTATTAAACACAGAAAATACAGGTCAAATAGACAAAGTCAAGCAGTTTCAACCTATATGACACATACAAAATTAACACTTACGAGACCTATTCAAATTTAATGTCTGCAGCCGTTTGTAGTAATCGGAATGTTGTTAAAAGATACCAACGGTGTGTTAGATTTTTTTATTACTTGGTGGATCCAGTGTAGTACGCTAAACTATTTATTTCGGCTATGTTAATAATTTTAAAATTACCAAAATTAGATGGTTGAAATTCTTTTTCGCCCCCTATCTTCGAAACAAAGCGCCCTATCAAAAATCATCAAACGACAAAATATCCTTAGAATAGTCCAAGGAATAGTCCCTTATATTTTTACCGTATGTTTAATAAACAACCTGTATACTTTTTTTTCTCAAACCAAGTCAAAATTAATACATTTAGTTATTCAAAAATCATTTTTTTTAATCCTAGGATTAAAAGTAGCACTTTTAATCCTAGGATTAAAAGTATTGCTAAGCAACTAGCATATTTTTGTACGGTATGAGAATTGATAGCTTTAGCACCTGAAAATAGTACAAAAATGTCAACATTTTTTGACGGTTGGAGAAAAATGTGGTCTTTTTATTATGGAATATGAAATATAACCGTTTGCGGTGTGTAAAAACAACGGATACTATTGGAATATCATCTGTTTTTTTTTGCTGCATGAGTATAAGTTTCTGAAATAAAAATAACATTTTTTAATATTTAAATATGATCAGTAGTGATGGGTCCGGTCAGGTATTTTATTTCTGGTTAGATAACATAATGGATCCCATATATATTCACTTTGTTATTCTTACTTTACGTTTATCAAAAATCAGTCATTTCCATCTTGAATTGTGAATTTTTTACATGTAATCAGTCCTTTTTTTTAAATTAATTCTAATACTGAATGCATAAAAACTTAAATTATTTGTTAACAAAAGATATAACTTTTTTATTACA
This sequence comes from Listronotus oregonensis, assembly GCA_019359885.1. Taxonomy (NCBI): domain Eukaryota; kingdom Metazoa; phylum Arthropoda; class Insecta; order Coleoptera; family Curculionidae; genus Listronotus; species Listronotus oregonensis. Next base: position 80,840 of record JAHBCN010000659.1, read on the forward strand.
TAATAATCACACACTAGTAACCAAAATATAAATGCTATTGTTTGACTTATCAGTTAGTAGAACCACGTCAGACGTCAAAAGAATTTAAAAAAAAACAAATGATACAACAACTTGACATTGAAGTCTAGATACAAAAACTTGTTTTGATGAATATGGCATTTTCCATATTTGTGGTCATTACGTCTTTATATGTTAAAACGAATATTAAACAAATATGTAAAGAAATGACGCGTCAGTAATGCACCCTAAAAATGACAAGTTTATCGCGTTTTTTTAATAAATAAATCCTCGACTTAATACTATCATGTTAAAGTTAGGTAAAGAACCTATTTTGATATATTAGCAGATAAACTCAATTACTAAAAGGGCTTTAAAAAAATTGAACTATAAAAATAAGGTACCCAATAAGAAAAGTGTTATTTTTTTATCTTGGGACAGTCCACAAAGGCTGAAGGTCTAAGTACCAAAGTACCGTGGATGTCTTAAGTGCCTACTGCTATTAATAAATATTCTTTGGGTATCTTTCAATCGCCGACAAAGTTTGTTTTACAGTAGCTTAGGAAATAATGATAACAAGACCTGTAAAGTACTGTAAGCTCTGGTTATTTAAAATTAAAACATTGTGCTTTCAGGCAGCTAATAAAATATACGTACATAAATATTCTGGTAAAACCTATTTTCATGGAAAAGGAATTTACTGGCGTACGTCTAGTAGCCTTTTTAATAGGTACTAGATTGAATTAATTCCAACATAAATTTTGGGAGATCTATATGTTGTCAGTTTAAAGTCTAACTAAAGCTTCGTTTTCCTCCCGACAAACTACACAATAGTAACTAAATGTTACAACCAACTTCATAGTATTGCATTTAATGTGTGTCCTTCAGGCATTTAACGCTATTGGCCCACAGTAAGTTTGTTACTCGACCTGCGTAACCTCTTATTGTAATGATTCGTCTCGCTTAAATTATTGACCGATTTCTTAATTAAAAAAGCTCTTTTATAAATTTTTTTTATAGGAGCACGATGGCACAAACGTGAATTATAGGACAAACTTGTTTTTCTGGTACATTCTCTTGTTTTTACAACCCACTCCATATTTTTCATTTAGATTAAACAAGAATCGTGTACGATTCTGAATTTTTCTTAATTTTGACGGCAGGGTTGTTTAAAAAATACAAAATTTTAAGTAGGCTTGGATGCCACTGAATAAAACTTTAAGAATTAAAAACATAAGATCGATTGAATTTAAAAACTATGGTTTACTAACGCCATTTTTAAAACAAATGCCACATTGGGTTACATGGTTAAGAGAATTTAAAAATGAAACGGATAGATTAAAATATACAAGGTCCTATTTGAAACACCAAAATATAAGTCCCCTGCGGCCAAACCGAAAGTAGAAGTAAACCACAGCTCAGTTTATAAAAAATTTTTAAAATAATATTCCTTTTAATGAAAAAATTTACATGTTACATTGTCAGCCGGTACAGAATGTGTAATAACTTTTTAGGAAGAGTTTTTAGTATTTATTTAAAGCTAATTCTAAAAACTTAAAAAACTCTTTAAAAATATTAACAGTCATAAAAATTATTTCAAATCGTTTTTTAACAAAAATCTGAAAAGGACGAGAATTCTTTAAGATTACTTTTTAGGTAGGCTGAGATTTTTCAAAGTTATGAAAATCTAAATATTTCTATAAAAATTTCTAAGAGGTTCTTAATAAACGACTGTAAATCAGTTTTTTTGTCTGCGATCAAGGCTAGTTTCGTAACTAGTAATTATTGACTCATTGTGGAACTGACCCTAACTATGTATAAATAGTTTAGGGGATTATATTTAAAAATAAGGAGGTCAAATTATTATTTTTTTTTGTATAAATATAATTATAATATAATGTTAATGCAGAATATTTTTTAGTAAGACTTCCCGGATAATATATAGTATACTCTGGGATTTCTTTTTACACAGTAATTTATAATAAACATTATATTTAATATAATTTTTCAGGTTGGCACTCCTCTTACTGCAACTATTTATACGTCTACACCCGATGCTCAGCGCCTTCAAGAAAGCGATACTCGTTCGCCCAGCCCTACTGTGCGATTGGGCGACGTTCTTAAACGAAAAAGGGGCACTAAAAGGGCAGGGGCTAGTAGCGTAAGCAATCGCTCTAAAACTAGACAGGACGATTTGCCACTGTCCCCATCTCTTATGCAAGATTTCTTCAGTAAAGCAGCGTCGCTAGCCAATTCAACGAATGCGACGACGCCTGCCAATAGCCAAAGGCCAAGGTATGCACATGTTTGTTATGCTTAAATATATACCAACCTTATTTATCCATTTTCTCGGTTGTATTTTTTTTTTATTTAAGCAAAGCAAACGTCCCATTTTTTTCGATGCATTTCAATAAATGGATATCATATTCATTTATAGTAACAACAGAGCTAATTTAATTCATATAAGAAATTTGCTATTTAATTTGGAAAATGGTAAAAGGTAACAATAAATACCTGAAATGCTAAAACGCAAAAAGTCATATAATATTTTATCAGTCTAGCGTTTATTACTACTTTTAGTACATGTTGGTAAAAGTGAAACATATTTAATATTAACATGAACACATTTTAATCTGTTATTAATATTAACAAATCAAGAGGCCTCTGGTAGAAGAAGACATCAATTTTAATAAATTTGTTGTTTAATCCAGCCGCCCCATTTCTAAGGCAACCCCAAAACCCCTTTTTAATTTTTGAAGACTTGCCACAATATTATAACTTTGCCTGTTTATCAGGTTAATTTCATGTGTAATTTTGTTTCTCAATTCGTTAACGTTTCTGCTTTTCTTATGATATACAGTAAAAGCTTTTTATAGGCGAGGTATATGTTTCGTAAATATGCCACGAATACAGTAAGCCTGAATATGGTAATAATAATGGTAATTTATATGGGATTAAAGGGGATATTTTCCTAGGTGACGAATAAAGAACAAGTATATAAAAAAAATAATTTAATTGAAGTTTTTGACCAAGTTGATTAATTATTATCTTCAGGATTAGGCAATGGTTTAAAGAATTTTGTAATTTTTTCTTGCTTGGCAGTTTTTAAATACTTTTTCAATTCAGACTGATATTCAGTAGTGGCATTAGCAATTAGCCTCCTAAAAATAAGACTTTGTTTAATAGACGGATCAATATTCATAAAGAAATCACAAAGCTCATATGCTATTCTTAAAACTTCACTAAGATTGTTTAAATTAAATGTCACGTTTCCTGTGCTTGTTGAAGCCTCTTCTCCAATGGGCTGTGAATTTAACATTTCCTCCAAAACGAGTCATCATTTTGCAATTCAAGCAACTTCTGAATGTCACTTGATTCTATCTGTTCTGAGACATCTCGTTCTATTCCTTTCGCAATTTTGGCAATTAGTCCATTTAACGACGCGTTTTATATTGGAATCCTTAATATCAATGTGTATGTACCGATTAGATCCGCGAATAAAGACATCTTTAGTCATAAATATAGGAATTGGGTCGCATTTTTTTAATCCGCGAATAGTGAAAACGCGAATGAATGAAGCGCGAATAAGCAGCTTTGCCTGTACTGCCTTTGTTATGATATTGTACAGTTTTCGAATGTCTCTGTGAACCATGAACAACTCTCAATTGTAATATTTGGTGTTTGGTGACCATTTGATGTTTTCATCGCGGCCTATCCACTTGGGGTACTGCTGGTTTAAGAAGCCAGCAACACATATAATTATTTTAAGCAGTTGTAGGTATCTTTAGCCGGTTAAATTACCCTTAAAACATAGACACAATGATCTTGTTATTAATAATACCACTCTCAATAATTAAACCGATTCAGTAAATTTCATTTTATATATATTTTTTGGTAAATAAATACAGTTTTTATACACCTGGTACAATATATTTTAAATTTTTTGTAGTACATATATTTTTAGGTCAAGAAAAGAATATATTAAGAGTAACTTTTTTCTTGGCATTGCTAATAAACTATATTATTTGTTAACTAATCTTTACCACACGTTGTATATTTTTTTCTTGTTTTAAGTACCTTCTTTTATATTTATGTTTTTTTTTTAACGTACACACTACCTTTAAAAATATATATCTTTATTTTAGGTATACCGGATCTTCCTCAAAAACTAGTTTTCTACAGAGCCTTAATCCAGCCAGGTGGGGTAGAAGTATGAACTCATCTCATGAAAGGAATTATAGTAAAGACTCATTAAATAATCTCTCAAAATCTGCGTCTAATTCCCACATAACCGCTGGAAATAGAGAGAAAACGAGGGCATGGATAAGGGAGCAGGCAAACAAGTTCATTGAATCATATTCAAGTAAGTTTCGCTATTAAAATTAAGGGAAAAAAGTGTTAAGTGTATTCGATCCCGCCCACCTTCTTACCCCTCCGTAGGTTGGAAATTAAAATGTTATTTACGTAGTGTCCTACAAGAAAATAACAGAAATTAAAAAATATTTATCTCTCGGTGATGGACGTAGTTGAAATTAATCTTTTTAATAAAAATGTTTTATTGTTTCTTAGTTTTAGTGTATATAGCAACCAACTAAAACTATGGTTGTATTTTAATGAGAACCCTGTGTATATTTTATTTTAAGGCAACCCTATTGAAAATAAATATATTTTCATTAATAATTTGATATCCCTCAGAATTTTTTTTTTAAGATAAATAATCTAAGATCCGAATTAAAGACGACTTTCACCCATCTGCCAACCGGATAAAAATTATTTTTTATCAAATAAAATATGTTACTAAAAGTATCGCGATTGGGTTTCCTAAAAAAATATGGTCGATGCTGTAATATTTTTAAAAAATATATATATTTTAATTTTTGATACTTTCTGCATAATATCAATTCTTATTTTTTTATTCTACATGACAGTACTAATCTACCACCACCGCCTTTTAGATTTAAAGACATTTAAAATATCACCCATAAAATATAGTTTAATTTTCTGTTATATTATAACAAAATATTTTATTCCTTTAAGTAAAATCAGGTTTTAGAAAACCTTATTTGTGAATTAATTTCAAAGCTGTGAAACCCACTTAAAAAAATCTGAAAGTCTGGTTTTACAATATTTTTATCTTAATTTATTTTATTTTTTTTAAGAATTAAGTATTAAAATACCGATATTTGCATAGTGTAATCATTTAAAATTTTATAATATACCTATAGTTATGCTGTATACAAATGTTAATGTTTCTCTTTACTTTTATCTGCACTTAAAAACTGTCCCAGCTGAATGTAACGTACCAAATTTTCAGCAAATCAGTCAAACTACTTTCTAAACATATCTTGTATAGAAAAAACTACTTGTCAAAATTGACAGTTTTTTAACCTTTTAATTTGAAAGACGTATAAGTGATTGTTTACTCGGCTATGTAGGTCAGACCAATAAAACTGCAAAAAACTGAAAACTTACAGCCCAGGTAAGAGAGCTGATTAAAAAGGCAGGAATATACAGTACATTTATAATATCAAGAAAGCAATGTATACCACTAATTATTTTCTTTATTTTCAAAAATTTTTGAAATTTAAAATTAATGAAATTAGAAAAATTCTTATTTATGAAATTGTTGAAAAAAAAGTGGTATATTAGTACTGTCATGTAGAATTAAAAAATAAGAATTGACATTATACAGAGAATCAAGAATATTTCAACTTTTTTTTTAGTTGACCATATATTTAATAAAAAATAGTTTTCATTTGGTTGGCAGATGGGTGAAGGTGGCCTCTAATTTGGATGCTGTACTATAAATTATGCAGACTATTCTTTGAAATAATACTAACCAGAACTGATCAAAATAACAAAAATATAAAAATAGTTTTATTACAGCGAATACATCCAGTTTCCAAAACCAAAAAAAAAAAAATGAATACCAAGATTTTCTTTCTTTTGTCATAAATTTTTTTGGTATGTTTGATAAATAATTAACTTTATTTAATAACATATCATAAAGTTAAAATTCTGCCACATGTTTTTGCTCGATTTTGTAATGTTTCCTAACCGTTGATGACGTAGGCAAGTTAGACCAGGACAAAGTATGAATAAATTTTAAATAATTAAAAAATTTATAAATATAAAATAAAAAATCAATGATCTATATTTCATGTCAATGCACTCAAAAAAAAGATTTGACAAGGTATATAATTTTTAAACAAGTAAGTACCTCACAGGAAAATGCATATTTAGATTTGGTATCTCATTTATAGGTTCCAGATATTTGCTTTTCCAATAAAAAATGGGGGAGATCTCTGTGTTGTCAGTTTAAAGCAGTAACTGAGACTTCGTTCCCCTCCCCACAACCTTTTGTAGCTGTATCAAAGAAAGATTTTTAAATTAACCTTTTAGATTGAAAATTATAATTGGCACGACCAATTGCCACAGAAATGTGTTATTGCGTTAAAAAGTACGATATTAGTGTAAAACTGCAGCATTTTATGTTTGATAGTAAACCCAATACATCCTGAGAGTGTTGATAATAGTAAAAATTAAACAGTTTGCAAAACATAGATCCCTAGTGCTTACCTATTAATGAAACTTTGTTTTACCCTTTTTTTTTTTCTACAGATCATGAAGATGAACAACATCCGGCCACCACTGTCCTGACCCGTCTTAAACTCGCCATCGATAAACTTCCGACTGGAAAGTGCGGTGAAGCCTTACTTGAGCTGCGCGAAATTTTGATTGAATCTGACATTTCGCCGTTTGAAGTTAACTATTCGGGCCTTATCAAAGCTCTATTATCATATCTCGCTGAGGTACATGGACCATTTGACAGGGACCAAAGATTGAGGATACTGCTAAACGTGTTCGCCGATTTACCTTTAGAGGCAAATGTTAAAGAAATTAACGATATCAATTCGACATGGATGAGTGCTCTCGTCGCAAAATTAAATGGTAAGTAAATAATTTTTATTCCATATTGTATCATATTGATTGTTGGGTTTATCGAAACACAGTTGCTTTTTTTCAAAATTCATGTGTTAAAAACTTCGAGGCACCGTTATTTAAACCTTAAAGAAAAAGTGCAAATTTAAGAAACGGCGAACTAATTATTTTTTATATAAATTGAATACCACTCAGCCAAATTACCGGTATGTAGTAATAAAAGGGTGTTGTACTCTTTATACAACTGTTCAACGCCTTTTTTAAGCTGTATAAATCAAGGAAAAACGAAATAGCTAAAAAATACCATTAGTATTCATTAAAAAGGTTTACGGCCAAGTGACGATCCCGTTGTTAAAGTTAACAAAGAACTTGACAATGGCTTAGTTTAACAGAAGTAAAAATGAAAAATCTTGGCAACAAGGCATAACTTAAATGTTAACCTATTTGTCACAAAGAATTTAGTTCGTGATTTTGCGTTAAAAATCAATTAAACATATAAAAAAATAATTAACTTGCACAGAATATAAAATAATGGGTTTGGCACTCGAACAAAGTAATTTTTTATATTTTCTCTTAAAACAAGCGGTGGGATACAGGCTCGTGCTTATTATAATACATTTTGTTCATAAATTCAGGTAGTATTACATCAAGAGTAGAAAAAATATTTGCTTTATTTTCCTAGACAATAGCAGTTTTAATTTATTAAATATTAGTAAAACTATTTATTTACAAGACCTCTGTTGCTTACTGCTGTATATTATCCATCAATTTTTTTAAAAAACAAAAAAAATTCATAAATTTTATGTATGTTTATTGTTTCTTCCTAAAAATTAACCTTCTTTTTTAAGTTAATGACGTGTCCAAAGCTATAGCATGCCGTAGTCCAAGCAATTGCTGATTGGTCGGAGTAATTTATAGCATTCCCCACCGACTAATAAGCACGAGTTTTTGTTTTGCCAAAACACGTGTTGTAGTACTCTTTGCGGCGCTCGTAAAACTATTACTTTAAAAAAAAAAAAAGAGATTATACATAAATTGTTGGAATTTTTCTCTACTTTAATATTAAATATAAATGTTTTATCTAAAAATTAGTTGGAAAGAAGATATTGTCAAAAAACTGCTTCTAGGGGCCATTTTTTCAATATGACGGCGCGATCGGCAAAGATACGAGGAGGCAAAGTTAAAATTCGGAAAGAGCATATCAAAATCTATAAAATTACCACATAAAATTTCTATTGTATACTAAAACCTAATGTATTTTTTACACATAAACAGAACGTTATCTCGTCATATATGTTATATTAACATTAACAATTTAACATGAAGATCCTACAGACTTACTCTTGTAGGTAAACTTTGTCAAAAATAAACACGAACACCGTGTTTCGGCAGATTTTTGGCAAAAACCGAAAGTGTTGTCGAAACTAGCTAAAACCAAAACCAAATCTTTTGTCAGTTGTTAGTTGTTGGTAACTCGACCAGTGTGGTCGACCACAATAGTGAATTTTAATTTAACCGTTTAAATTATAAAAAAAAATGGGAAAAATGACAACACGATTGGTAATTTTAAAATAGTTTATTTTTAAAACCAACTATAACCAGAACTAACAACCCTTATTAAAAATAAACATTTTAAAGTGACTTAAATAAACGTCTTGTATTAACATAAAAAGAATATAAATGTGGGAAAAGATAAATACACTTTTTTATTTACAACAAACATTATAGTAGTCCGCTTTATTCTCCTATGTGGTGATCGCCAATGAAGGACCTGAGGAACAACTAGGCAATAATAGTGATTATTAGCCCACAAACATTAAGTTTAATTATGCAAAAAAGTCACATTTATTTTTAGGCTCTTTAGCAGGTCGCGAATGTGAATTATACTTAACTCTACCTACAATCTATAATCTATAGTGTCATAATTTACGTAACACGTTATGAACTGTAGTCATTTGGGTGCTTGGTGATGGTGATTGATGCTCTTACGCCTACGACTACATGTTGTCTATCTTTCTTTACAAATAATAATTATTTCGTGTTTTTCGATAATTAAACTCCAAAAAAGTGTTTGACTTTTTTAATATTTTTATTATATGAAATTAAGACGCTGTTAAAATGTCAGCGTGAATCACACTTCATTTCGTTATTTAAAAAAAAACAATTTGGGGATAGTATTATTAAATGTTTACCCCCTCAAAAGTGTCTGCCTCAATTATTTTTATGTTTTTAATTACTTTAAATTTCGATTTCAGTTTGTTGGCCTTAGAATCAAACATTTTTTGGTTCAATTTTTTTTACATCTTTCTCCTATGTGCAGTACCTGGTGTCCCCAGGTAGATCAAGCTAATACATGTTTATCTGCTCATCTATCCAGTAGATAATATAAAAAAAATTAAGGTGTATCAAACACTTCATGAAATCTACGTTACCAGCTCTTTGGCTATTATATAAACTTTTAATAAAATCGGCAATGAAACTAAGAAATTTAAAAAAAAATACTAAGAAACTTGTTTTAAATATTATATAAAATACCACAATGGCGCTGATAGTAATATTGTCATTTCAAAGTGGAACCAGTGATATCAAAATTATATTCCTACGTTTAAAGTTACTGTTACAACAATCTAATAAAAAATTATCATACCCATATTCTTTTCTTAAATTGTTATAACTGAAATTTTAAGCGTAGTGGTATAAGCCAAATGACCATTATGAAATTGACTTTTAACATAGTAAAAAGAAGCAAAAATACAAAAATATAACTTACCTTAAATGAGTATCACAGAATTATACACCTTTTTCACTCAATAGCAGGTATGTTTTGTAATTTTGAATCTAAAATATTAAAAAAGTTTTTTAAATTTAAATCTAATGTGTGTCAGTGTAGAGATCGACATCAAAATGCTAATAAACACGACGGGATTATAAATTCGCCAATAGCCATAATGCAATATTAAATTAATTGAATTGGACCAATAGAATTTGCAGCATACCATTCATGGCTCGCTACTTTCGGAATATCATAATACGTTTTAAATTTGGAACATCTACGGTTTTTGCTACGCACTAAGAACAGACCAGTTCAATAAAATCTAGCGTACCTGATTAACATTCAAAGTCCCCTTTAATCTATAAATTTTCTTTCTAGGTTGTGTTTCACAGTTAGAACAGTTTCCTGTCAAAGTCCATGACTTACCAGCCAGTTCAGGAGCTGGCAGGGGTGGTACAAGTGCTTTAAAGTTCTTCAACACACATCAGCTAAAATGTAATTTACAAAGGCATCCCGATTGTAATAATTTAAAGCAATGGAAAGGGGGTACAGTTAAAATAGACCCGTTAGCATTAGTCCAAGCAATTGAACGGTATTTAGTTGTAAGAGGTATGTTAAATAGTTTTATTAGAGTCAAGATATATTGTGTACTGCTTTTTCCATTATTTAACAAAAAGATTGTGTTTAGATTTTTTCATAGTAGAAGTAAAATACAAACTTTTGATTAACACGGTTAGAGTTAATTGCTAACATCTTTTTACAAATTTGCTATTTATTTTGAAAACTGTTTTAGTAAAGGTTAATGAAAAATGTATTATGTCTGTTTATTCTATTCTTTATGCTGCAATACCATCTCTTTGCAAAACTGAATTGTATTTTTTTTAGTCTAGTTTTTAAATGGCCTAAATAAAAAGTAAAGAAAGATATGAATATCTGGACCAGCTGGGCCATTTATTGCATGATATATTCTAATAAAGTTGGAATTCAATGTGTTATTCAGTGTAGGCAAAATTCGGTCTTTTACTATATGTACTATTTAATTTAATTTTCATCTGGCAAAGTATTCCAATGATATACAAAAAGATCCCACCAAACCATCCTTTTACTTTTTTTTTCTTATCAAATTTGTTTTTATTTTCTTATTTTTAGCTTTGGGCAGTTTTAGGTGTATTCAACGGTAAAAACATTATTTTTAAAAAATCCTTTACCCTTTCAAATATACCAAAGCAAAATTCACTTCATCGTATTTTGTTTCCATCTCCTAACTCTTAGAGACAATAATATTTAAAGAATAGTGCGTATGTATATATTCCTTTAAAAGACGGAATACGGGGTATGTCTTTAATATATCTTTTCTTTCTTCTACCTTTCTTTCCATCCGCAGTTTTTAGTTTATTCCATCGCTGATTTACTCGATTTATGATAGTTCGAAAGTCACACAACTACAAATATATTATTTAAGGCCCTTATTATAACTACTATTGTTTCTATTTTGTCTCACTATTAAAGAGATAACTATAATAGATCTGTGTAAGGATTTTAACAGTTTACCCTTAGCTGGCTTATTAATAGATGAAAAAGTTTCTTAAGGTATTGAGTACTCTTTAATAGATTTAATCGCAGTTTTCTCTAAAATTATTATGGTTGCCAATACTGGGCTGTTACTGAATTCACATTAAAAAATAATGCAGCATACGATATAGCCTAAATACTATAGTTTTAATGAATGCATACAGTTTCCAAAAAGTTATCCTATATATTTAATTATTTCTAAAACCAGCAGGAAAATTTAAATTAAAATTATAAATGTATAAAATAAAAGTGGATTAACAATCCTAATGCTCCCCTACTCTTTTTACTCACACGTCATGCGTACACTGATTTTACATGTTCTTGATAAGAAGGATGGCGTAACGTACGAAGAAAACTAAAGAATTTGGGTCCTTTTCGTTATTCAGTCTATGTTTAGCTTGGTTTAAAAAATATTTCACCTTTTTTAGGATATGGAAGACTGAGAGATAAAGATACTGCAGATAGTGATGATGGTGATTCGGATACCGATATAGACGATACGTTGGCAGGAGTAGCTATATCTCAGACTGGAACTAGACATAAATTACAATTTTTGATAGGTAAGTGTAAAAAAACACGGTATAATAATACAGTAATGTGTAACACACATGTAATAATTTATTTAAACGCTAATTAGGTAGACTTTAATGTAATAAACTTGTCACTTTTAATTTTAAATATCTATTTTCTTATAATTATTATCAGGTTGTGAAAAAGCAAGGGATTCAAAACAATAGTTATATAGTGCTGAGATTGTATAATAATAATGGGCATAGTTAAAGTGTTATGTTTTTAATAAACATCGTTATTTTTTAGGTAACAGTGTTCTTCCTTACAATATGACAGTATATCAGGCTGTCCGACAGTTTTCAAATAACGGCAATGACCAGAGTGAGACGGACACTGATAATGAGACGCCTCTTGGTAATGCTGGAATCTGGGTACAAACACATGTAATATATTATAGGTAGGTTGTCTAATATTGTTAGGTTAATCTTACGTTTTTATGGTAAAATACCAGCCGTATTCTACAAAAAAAAAAACGTTTACGTGTCGTTTACATAATTAGGTTATCCGTTTTACAGTGCTATTAGAACTTTATTTGAATTGACATAGTTTTAAAAATTATCCCAAACATGTATAATTTGTTTCAGGCCATTAAAGGAAGAAGTGCCAGTACAAAGTCATAAAAGCGGGTCGAGTAGTAGTTCAACTTGGAATCATTCTAGTCGAAAAGGTAAAGGGTCTTCTGGAAAAAGTACGTCTAGGCGGAAAGGAGACGATCTGTGGAATGAAGGTAAATGTCTATTAAGTAATTTTTTTTTTTTTTAATATCTATGAAGTTAAAGTACAAACCCACTTAGCCGGCAATTGGGGTCTGCAAAATCGGTACAAAATTACTCGTATAAAAATAACGACGTTGGATTTGAATCATAGTCAGTTAGATAACGCGAGAAATAACCTGATCGTTTCATAATAGCGTTCTTCAAAAAACATAAATTTTAAAATGTGATATTTGTGAAGTAATAGGCTGATAATCATATGGACAGGCTTTACGAATTTAGGTCATATTTCTGGCATATCTACATTAATATTATAAAGAGGATAGATTTGATTGTTTGTTTGGACTGATTACCAAGAAAAATAGAAAACGTCAGCTAAGAAAGGATTTAAGGAAACTCCTTCCTAAATGGGTGGAATGGAGGGGGTGAAAGTTTGTATGAAACTGCGTTTGTATTACAAAATAATAAGAAGTGAAATACGATAAAGGGAAAATTTCTCAATGGCACGACACGCGCTACACCGCGTAGTGTGTGACGGAAGACGAAGCGCGGGGAGCGTGATGTGATGTGACGCGATGGAGTAGTCGGGGAGGGAAAAGCATTATTCCGCGAGAGAAGGAAAAAATAAAACAGCCAAAATAGTGTAGTCCACGCGGCGAAATGCTAGTAACAAGGTTATATATCAGTTTAGGATTGTTAATTAGCTTGGTTTTGAATACATATATTCATAAGAACTTAAGGAAAATATAAAATGTTTAGTACTCTTATTTGTATGTACTAGGCAGATGTTTTTCCAAAATAAATTTGAGAGATCTCTGTGTTATCAGTTTAAAGCAGTAACTGAGACTTCGTTCACCTCCCAACAAACTAATTGATAATTATAGAAATAAACTAGTATTATTAACTTTGTGATTCACATAAATATTTGACCAATACAGTTTAAAGAATACAGCTATTTTAGTAAGCGGCACAAATGGGGTAAATTACCTACCGACACCTATTTTTATTTTTTATCATATTTTTGTCATATCCTACTTATCCTGTTTCTCCGGTAGCGTAGTGGTCAGAGTTTCGGACCGCGGGCCCGTCGATCCGGGTTCGATTCCCAGTGCCGGAGAGACACTTTTAGGTAGTAGTTATTTAAAAATAACGTCCGTGGTGGCACTACCGCGTTGTCTAAAAGGTGCTGTGAAATGCAATATTTGCATGTTTCAGTGCTTGGACAACGTTGACGGAACAACTGGAAGAAATGGGTTAAACACCGGAAAACCCGGCACTCACGGTACTTTGGTACTTAGGTCTATATATGTATATATAATCCGTAGGATATAATATACATATATAAATAATCCTTCGTGAGCTGTCATAAAGATTAAAAAAAAAAAAAAGAAACTGGTGAAAAGAATTTAATTGTCCTTTACAGTTTTTCTTTAAACCAGAGTATTACAAAACGTCATAGGATGCCCATAAAGACAAATAATACTACCTTTAAAAAAGAAATGACGTATAAAATCATAGAAATTTGTCAAGTAGCGGCTATTGGCACCGTGCGCGATGACAACGACATCTGAAGGCTGCATTAAATCATGCTTCAAAGCCATGTGAGAGGTGTAAGATTACATTATAAGATAATATTTATTTATTTTAAGTAAATTAATATATATAAACCTGTTCAGCACTGTAAAAGTAAAGTAAGTCAATAGTGAATAAACAATTTTAAAGCTTAGACAGTAAGTATAAAAAGTGTGTTTTTAATAAAAAAAAAGTTCTTTGAGTTTTGTAGAATCGAACTCAAACCTTTTATTGGGGAATAAGGTTATCCGGTGTAATCAATGCAAATGACAGTTAAATAACATTACAAATGTCAGTATAAAAAATAAAAAATATATATTTAAAAATGTAACATATTAAACGATTTTTAAAAATAATAATTTATTTTCAATTGATGAATAGTTTTTAACCTTAGACAAAAATCGGCAATTGGTCCGATAAGTAAAAAATCACCTGAAAAACTTACGGGTCTAGGGCTGTTTCATTATACTTAACACTTATATATATTTACTTACTTAAAGGTTTTATAGCCATTTTCTCTATTCACAATCACAGGAGACTACACAGGCACTACTTAGTCTATTCAAAAGAATATCGCAAATCATTGAAAAACTTCAGGAAAAGGCAGGAACAAACGGTACACGGCAAGAAACGATAAGTTTTTCTTCTTGTTACGTCAAATTTGAAAGTTCGCCTAACCTCGAAACCCGAACGTCATTCGGCTACTTACTTTTTCTTTTAACTGCGTTTATCCATTTTGACCTTTTTTTTAATTTCCAACTAGCAGTTGGAAATGTATAAAATTTGCAGTAACTATTTCTGCCAGTATTCTGACATTTAAGCACACCAAAACTATTATGCACCATTTTTATTATTTTTATCTAATAGTTTACATTTGAATTGAGCATGATTTATTGAAAAATTTGACCACAGCGAGCGCTGCAATCGATTCAGCTGTCCCCACCATATATTTCGCACCTTGCCAATACTTTAATTAATTCTCATTAACAGTATACAGGTTTGGGTTAAAAACGTGATTAAAAAGTGGTCCCCAATAGAAAAAACTGCAAAATTGCTTTCTGTTTAACAAACTCCACCAAAAACACTTATGTAAAATAAGGGTCAAGTCCTATACAAAAATATCAGTCTCTTAAATACGAGTTAATTAGACAAGGTATGTCCACAATTGCGTTCCACTTTTGTTTTTTTTTTTTGGAAGTTTTTTACTGATTTGTCTATATTAACCTTTTTTTAATTAATACAGACAGTTTTTCATTAATACAACAGTCAGTAAAAAAACCTGCCAAGTCAAAACTGTGGAACAAAATTGTCGACAGAACTTGATTTAATTTTAAATCTCAGAACTCTTTTTTTTTAAGTTCAATGAATGAAAAAATTGGGGTGGATCTTATGCTTGTTGTGTAATATACACACATTTGTGCAGTAGGCCGGAACTTGGCCCCTAGATAGTAAACCAAATTGTCAAAAATTAACTTTTATTGCAAACATTAACACTTATTGAATTTTAATGAAATTAAGTAGCTCTAAATATTAAACTCCTGCTTCCTTAGGATTTCGAAAGTTTCTATTGCTGTATAATTAGTATTTGGCGTTAATTTCAATTAGTCACTAAATAATAAAATTTGTTATCTATATGGATATTGCAATAACATGGAAACATGATATTGTTATGCATTTGGCACCTAGGGCCCTAAGGCCAGCTCTATAACCACCTGCTTCATGACATATATTATTATTATTAAAGAAAAAAAAAAAAAAATACCCACAAATAATATCATTTAGGTTTGTCAAGTTGCGATTAGACTTCAAGTAATTCTTATTACATTATACAGGTTTATGTAAAAATAGTGAATATTTTTTATGCGAAGCAGCCGTCCCTAATGAAAAAATGCAAATTTGCTTTTTTACCATTTAATAGCTAAACTACTATACTAATAATATAAAACAGTTGACTAATTTTCAAAATTTTAATTTTTCTTATTATTCTTTAAGGAGGGAACAGCACTCTTTAATGCTTGTTTGACCTTGTAGTTGTCCTCAGTATTTATACTATTTAAACTCTTAAATAATTTTTTCCTATATGGGGCATACTTTATTGCCAATCACTTAGCAAATCACATGCCTCAGTAATTACTTTTTAAATAATAATCGGATTTAGTAAGCGTTTATAGTAATTATAATATTGTAACATATATTTCTAGGTATAATACCAGCAGCGCAATCACCTCTAGCACCTTACCTAACCACGCAACTTCCGGAAAGCGTAGCCATTCAAGATGCTTCTTTAGAAGTTTTATGTCTTTTAAGGATATTACATGCTTTAAATCTGTATTGGGGAATTCTCTATCCAAATGTTGAACCCAGACCTATATTGCCAGCTTCGGAGTTCATTAATTCCAAGGTAAGAGTTTTTAATATGCTAGTTTACTATTGGTATATATATATATATATATATATATATATATATATATAATATATATATATATATATATAATATTATATATATAAAATTGACAAATCTTATACTTCATTATAAAATTGAATAAACGATTTCTGCGGGCTGATAACCCCTTTTTGATCGGGGGCGATTTGCAATGGCCACCACGATCTCCCGATTTATCCGCTTGTGATTTTTTCCATGGGGTTTTTTGAAATCCCGTGTTTATGTGAACCGTCCAAGATTTAAAGAACAACATCCAGGACGAAATTACCAATATAATGCCTGCTATGCTTGAAAAAGTCATGAAAAGCGCCAGAAATCGGTTTACTCAATGTATTGAGAATGTGGGACGTCACCTACGTGATTTGCTCTTCAAAGCTATGGAAAACAAAACTTTATTAGGTATGTACCAACGTTGTAAAAACTAAATTAAAACTTTCTGATTCATATAATTCGTTTTATTAAGTTCTGAAAAAAGGAAGTTATGCTGTTGCACCCTGTATATGTATTTTATTATTAAATAATTCCATGACATAGCGATATCATACTTGACCATCTCCATACAGTATATTAAAAAATTATTTTAATAAATAAAAACATTAACAAGTATGTCATAAAAGTCATTATTATTTTAAAAACTATTTTGTACTCAAAATAAACTAAATTATTAAGGTGTATTAAAACTAAAGCAAATTAGTTTTAATACACTTTAACTTAAAATTTTAATTAAAACACATTTTATATTTGACCTCTCGTAACTTTAATTTTTTAATATCGCAAAAATTATTCATTTTTAAAGCAAAAACTTTTTTCATGTGTAGGAAAATAAGATGGTTACTCCTATGCAAAATACCTTTTTCTGTATTTTTTCCCACCTTTACAACAAGTTGTATTTTTTGTTGTGAATCGTGTTTTTTAAACAAGCAAAAACTTTATTTCATATGCTTAACTCTTTGGTTTATTTGTCCTCTTGTAAGCCCTATCTGCTTACATATTGTATATAACTATTTTAGTAGCTAAAGATTGAAATGGCATAACGCCAAAATTTTACGTCTTTAAAATAAAAACCGTAAAAACATTAGAATTTTATTGTATCTAATTGTAAGTAATTTTCCAAAACATATATTTGAATAAGCATTTATATATTTTTTGTTTACATCAGCAATGTATTCTGTTTTAGATTGCAGCCAAAGCTAGTAGACAGCTTCAAGATCCACTAGTAATTATGACAGGAAATTTGCCAAATTGGCTTCACCAAATCGCCACAGCTTGTCCGTTCCTGTTTCCGTTCGAAACCAGACAGTTGTTGTTTTATGCTACTTCTTTCGACCGGGACAGGGCCCTGCAAAGGTTACTGGATATGTCACCAGAACTTAGTTCTAGTGATTCGCAGGTAAGTTATAATAACGCTGCAGTATGTTAAAATCTATGCCATAAATTTGATCGTCCTCCATGTTTATTTAATTTGATAATTTGAAAGATCGCATAAATTTATGTTGGGTAACAAAGTGACGCCAACTTGAGAACACATTTTTTTTACACTCCTAGAAGGGAGAGCTTAGCTACTTAAAAATTCAAATTATTTTTAATCACAATATTATTTTAAAAAAATATTTATACGCGATATTGTCGTGTATTATGCAGTACATTTTTTTTAAATAACGTTTTAATATTTGTAATTTTCTAGGAACGTGTTACGCCCCGTCTGGATAGACGGAAACGCACGATTTCCCGCGAAGATATTCTGAAACAAGCAGAGCAAGTGATGCAGGATTTGGCGAGCTCGAAAGCTTTATTAGAAGTGCAATATGAAAATGAAGTCGGTACTGGTTTAGGGCCAACTTTAGAGTTTTACGCTTTGGTTTCAAAAGAACTTCAAAAAGTAAGTAGTACTATTAAAATACATTAAAAGTTATCTATTAAAATTTTCCGTACGTCCACAATCGACACAAACTCTACAAAAAATTTATGGTTTAAAAAAAATAGATAGTTTTCTTAATCTGTTAGAATGAAATTAAAAATTGCTGGACAATACCATTGGCAGGGTTCCAGCTAACCTAGGAATCCTGGATTTGTTTGAAAATGCAGGACTGGATCTGTCAGTTGCTTTTTTAAATTTTATTTTATTTATTTAATTTCAAACCAGCGTAAAAGTAACAGGTATTGTAATAATAGGTTACTATTGACAAAAAATACTATTATATTTATAAATCATACAATATTTAAACTTGATTATTTTAATATCAAATAAATTTTTACATGCACATTTTTTGTAAAAACTTAAATTTCAATTTAAATAGTTATGTGTTACTTTGAACATTATTTTGATAGCTTGTATAGAAAAATTATTATTTTTAAAAATTTCAGATATACAGTATCAGACAAAATTAGAGCGACTTTTTGTCAGTACTTTTGTTGTACTAATCCTATCAACAAAATAAAATGATGGGTTTATTGACAACATTCAAATATGTTTTTGCGTTTTTTTATGTTTAGTTTTGTTTAGAAATGTAGGTTCCTTCTTAGTATTAGCATTCTTTAAACCTAAGATACATATTCGGCGGCAAAATTAAAGCAACCCTTTCATTTTCTGGTCTGTGGTTAAGTTTAACTAATCGACAGTAACCGTACACAGTAGAGTTTATTAGTGCAAGATGCCTCGTGGAATACATTATTCGGTTGATCTTAAACAAAAAATTATAGAGGCCTATAAGTCTGGGGTACCACAGAAAACAATAAAAAAGACTTTAGGGTATCAAAACAGGTTGTTTCAAAAATTATCCAAAATTTTCGGCATCGTGGAAGGGTTGTAAACTTGAAACGTGGGGGAAGGAAAAAAAACAACCTAGCAAGAGGATCGGAAAATTAAAAGACTTAGTCAGAGTTCTCCATGATTATTTGCAAATCAGATTCTAGCAGAGTTGGTTTTGCAAAATATGTCTTTGAGAACCGTCCAACGTCGTTTGAGAGAAGCCGGACTTCCTGGAAGACGAGCAGCAAAAAAACCAATCCTGTCAAAAAAAAATCTTGACCCTAAGTACGTTATTGGCACAGTGAAGCACGGCGGAGGCAACATATACTTTGATCAAACTAGTCTGACAGGAGTATAGAATACAGCAGTATTAAGAAAAGATGCTTACTCCAAATATTGTCGTAGGGGCGTCACTAATTTGTTTGCAAAACTTAGTTAAGCTATTGTTTTAAATTAAGACTATTTTAGTAAATAGCTCTGTAGCAGTCAAAGAATGTTTTATATTTTTTGACCGCAAATGCTTAGTTTAACAAAAATATAGGTTTAAATTTTTAACAACTTTAATCAGTTTCAATTTGCTACATCTCCTTTCTTATCACTGCAGTTTTAATATCTATTTGTTTCACTAACACGTTGCATGCTTTTCAGTACCATAATATTTTAGAAGGCTAAATTCAAAAGCATTTTTTACCTATTTAAAAACACGCTAAAGGCACAGAAGTAAGTGTGTCATGATCTTTACAGTATTTGAAAATGTACCAAGTATAAAATTTAAAAAATACTTTACACACACCTTTTTGTTATAGCTTAGTTTGGAACTTTGGTACGCCCCCAATGCAAGTCAGAGTGAGAGTGAGTATGTACATAATCAGACAGGGCTTTTCCCTGCTCCATTGGCTAGAGGCGCAAAATTAGGACCTATTACCAAAATCAAAAGCAAATATAGGTTCTTGGGTAAATTTATGGCAAAGGCTGTGATGGATTCTAGAATGGTAAGTGCTAATATTTAATTTTCATCAAGTACCAATGTTAATATATTTTGATAAGTACAACATATTATCTGTTTAAAATTTGTGATAGTTAAAAAAGTTCTGTGTAAATCATAAGTTATTAGTAATGATGATGATGAAATTTAGGTAAATAACCACTTAGATATACTGTAAAATTTGTAATATCTTGCATTACTTAGTTTTTATTTTCGTTAAAAGTGTAACAAGTTACTATTATTTGTATAATATAATTTATTTTTAAATTTCACTAAGGTTTTTGAATTCAATAAACCTTAAAATGCTGCTTGTTTTAGTTGGACCTACCATTTTCTCTTACATTCTACCGCTGGCTATTAGGACACGAGCAGTGTTTGACAGTGGCAGATCTAAGGCAGGTCAGTCCAGATATATATGTTACCATTAGAAAAATGCAAGAAATTGTCAGACAAAGAGACGAAATTTTACATAATGGGGATTTAACAGAAGAGGAAAAAATGGAACAGGTAATTAATGAAACAATTTTAGAATTAATTACATATAACCTAAGACAATTGTTATGTTATATGTTTTGTCTTAATATAAACATTGCCTACAAATTTGAGAAACTTTAAGAGATAAAATGATTATGACGCAAAGTTGCATTTTTTATACTAATTATAAGCTTATTTTAATAAGATAGTATACTTTAACTAATACTTAATTATAAGAGGGTGGTAAACATACACAGGATTGCTCGATCCCATTTAAGCCCATATACTCCAAACTTAAATGTCAATTTGAAATTTGTGACGTAATCGTTTTCCCTATTGTTTTGTTTAAAATTTGTGATTCACATCGCATTGGAAGCTTTTTTCGTGTTTTGGTTATATTTTTCGCTTTTTAGACGTTGGATCTTTGGTATTAGTTTGTTTTTTATTGTATATAGTTGAATTAAATTTTGTTACGGTATTTTTAGTGTAGGTGCAAGTTACAGATACTGGGGTCATTAACCGTTCATTATTTCTTTAAACGGAATTTATAAATAAAAAAAAATATGAATTAAAATAAATTATATTTATATAAGTTTATTTTTGCTGATTTTAAATTTAACTACCTATTTTAGTAAAAATTAATAGCTAAATGGGAAAAATGCATTTTAAATGTTCTTTATAAGTGGTGATGTTTTACCAGGATAAAGTCTTAATTTTATCAAATGGTATATAATATAGATCTAATAATAGATGTACATCCAAATTAGTTTTTAAAAGTTGAAAATTTAACAAAAATTAATAAAATAATTCTACATTCTTGGAAAAACGGTGACGTCACAAACTTAACCTATACCTGAGGACAAACAGTGAAAATCGAGCATTCCTGTAAGTCCACCACCCTTGGATTTCCCTTTTACACCGCACCCATAGCTCATATCAATAAGCTACCTCGTTATACTTACCATGTCCGTATCATAAAAAGTACTGAATCGATTTTAATGATATTTTCACTGGTCCCTAAGTTAACGTAAATGTAAGCAATAAAAAAGGAATGTTCACAATCCGATTAATTGTTTCAAAGAAATGCGTGGACAAACATACACATATAAAATTTTGTATATTTGTTTGAAAGCCCTTATAGATTATCATATGTAAATATATTGCAGTTTCAATAATATTACATACATATGTGTCGAATTAATAACCTTCTTTTTTTTTTGACTGTTGAAAATAAATAATTTACCCATTTAATTAATACTTTCAATACTAGACACATGGAACAGTTTAATAAATCCATACACCCAAGAATACTTTTAATTATTATTTACATTTTAAATAGCCATTTTTACCGAAATTTTCATAGCTTTTGTATATTTTTTAAATATTTAAAAGTCTTACGGCCGAGTGATGATCGCGTTGTTAAATTTAGCAATGGACTTAGCAATAGGGTATTTTCACTTAATTGATATTGAGAATGTGTGTAAAAATTAAAAGTAAAACACAATTAAGCAAAACCTGCTAAATAACACGGAAAAATACAAACCCCTTACTTTTCTATTTAAGGTTTAATTATCATTGTAATTTAAATATCCCGCCACTCCCCTAACCAATCAAATTCAACATGGATGCCAAGTCTGTTTAGGAAACGCCAACTTTGTAGATGTTGCGCATATCGATATTTGATGACAGGCGTATCGAATAACAAAAAGCTGACAACAAAGCCGAAATTCCACCAATAGAAAATTTAGGGCCGTGACGTCACGGGCCTACAAAATTCAAACTTAAAATTGATTTTTAAGGCGTTTCCGGAGGCCAAAAAAATCGGGAAAAAATATTTTTGGCCTTTATTTTCATGTGGCTTTGCAATAAGCTAATAAAAAAAAATCATGAAAAATGGCTATTGTTAAAAGTTAACAACGGTTTAGAATGTTTAACAAAATGTCAGATTTTGTCAGGTTGCCTACGAAAATCATTGAATAACACTGACAATGACGTTTTGTTAAACATTCTAAACCGTTGTTAACTTTTAACAATTGCTAAGTCCATTGCTAAATTTAACAACGCGATCATCACTCGGCCGTTAGGTTAATATTCCATCTAGCGAAAAAATCAAAAAAATATTTTTAATAGATGAATTGCCTACTACAGTATAAAACATACATGTGTATTAATTAACTAGTTATTTATGGCATTATTTTATAGTACTAAAACAAGTTCACATATTTTAATTTTTGCCCTACTAAGACATGTCCTAACTGCAAAAATTAAGATTTAAGGTTAAAGTACTTATTGTTATAAAATATTCAACAATGTTTTTTCAACCTACTAAGGGAAAAAGTTTCATGCGTATTGCATACAATAACAAGAAATTGCTTTATTTCTTAGAACTACTTTTAAACAGATAAGACAAGTTACTTTAGTAGGACAAATTTGCTAGTCTATAGACGTCCAGTTCTTTTAAAAAGAATGCACAAAATTTCTTACTTTTAGTTATTTAAAATAGATGGATATTAAAGACGAAATTATACCCATTTGTAGTTAGGTCAGGTCATCCAGGTTAGAAAAACGTATTGCGTAAATATGTAATAATTCATCAATTAATATTAAGTTAAAACATTTACAATCGCGTTCACAAATTAATAATCTGTTAAGCTTTTTATACGTTGAGAAATAAACAAATGATGATTTAGCAATATATTATAATTTTTACAACTTTTAAACAGATAAGACAAGTTACTTTACTAGGACAAATTTGCTAGTCTATAGACGTACAGTTCTTTTAAAAAAGAATGCACAAAATTTCTTACTGTTTGTTATTTAAAATAGATGGATAGTAAAGACAAAATTATACCCATTTGTAGTTAGGTCAGGTCATCCAGGTGAGAAAAACGTATGGCGTAAATATATAAGTCTCAAATAATAAAAATAACCTTGCAGTATTTATTTATTAACAAACTTAATAACACTTAAAAATAATTATTATGATTAATCATAAATAATAAACAAACGTCTCGTCAATGAAAACTTGAGTATAAGCTTCTGGAACTAAATTTCTATTTTTGACATACTCCCTTAAAAATTAAGTCTTTTATGAACAATATCGAGCAAGTCCATCGAATATTTTTTATTATTAAATTTTTTTCCACTTGAGGTCCATACTTTTAACACATTTTTAAGGAGTCGATGAAAAACTTAAAATATTCAATTTATTTCCTGAACTTTTGTCTTATTGTTGCCAATGTCATATATTCTTTTCTGGCGTACATAGAATAAATTGTGTCCCGAATTATATTTTGCGTATATGTTGTAATTTTGATTTTTGCCTTCTTTTACTTGGAAGACATACTGGAAGCGTAATTCTGGTCTGATTTTATCCCATTCTTCTTTATATTTGCGATCGTTGTTGGGCTCAACTTTGTTGCATCTGCGGCTCGCTTTATAACATTCTCAATTTGAAGTGCGATTCCGTTTCCTGACTTGTTCCGTTTTCACATAACCAAAAATATAAAAAATGAATAATCATCACTGTTTAAAATATACTAAACAAAGATAAGCAAAAATGACTTCATGACAAATGGGTATAATTCCGACTATATACATTACCCCTTTTATATTTTACCCAAGACCTATATTTTTTCTGGGTAAAATAAAAGTTTTTAATGACTAACAAACTAAAGACAAAACTAAAATTTATGTTGGTATTTTTTAGATTGAAAAATTAGAGTATGATGGGTGTCCAATAGAAGACTTGGGCTTAGATTTCGTCGTACCAGGATATAATGTAGAACTTATTAAGAATGGAAAAAATATCCATTTGACGATACACAACTTGCATCTTTATGTGAAGGTAAATTTAAATATATCATATTTGTTTAGAGCAGCATTGCACGTCAATTTTATTGATATTTCCTTTAAATTGGAATATCATATTTTGTGTGCAAAAAGTAATAGAGGACCACGCCTCAATTAGAGCATATAATGCTCTAAGTTGACAGTAATTTCCTCTTACATGTTATTACTTTAGTACAAAAGTTACGATTATTGACATTTTATATTTTTAATTATATGATAACACAGGGCAAAATTTCACCATTAGTTTTATTGACAATACCTTTCAAATATGGGTTTTATTGTAACAGTATTAATTTTTTTTATAATAGCAAATAAGAAACTTAAGAAATAAATTGTATTGGTTTAGAATACCTTTATAATTACATAAGAATTACAAATTCTGCCTGGCGTTATGGACGCTCTATCTATTGTTGATATTTAAAGAAATGCTTTAAACCTTTCTATGACGTAAATAACAACATAAAAATTCTTATGTACCTTATCTATCAAATGAACCGCGTTTACTTCATTTTTTTACACAAATGTTTAATTGGTGCTTTAAAGCCATATAAAAAATTAGTGGAAAGTGTTTAGCTTGTTAAAAACCACAACTATAAAAATAAAACCCTTTTAATAGTTTTTTTTTTCGTGTTACAGGTACTAACTCACTGGATGCTATATGAAGGTGTCTCCAGGCAAATGGAGGCATTACGTGAAGGATTTGATTCAGTATTTCCTTCGCGAAATTTACGTGTCTTCCAGCCTGATGAGCTTGAGCAGGTGTTTTGTGGTAGTCCAAAGGTAAGTTCATCAGTCATTGAAGTCCTAAGGAAATGTCTTTTAAGTTACAGAATTAGTTGATTATCATCAAGGATAGATATCCTTTTCACATTCAGTATTCATATTCAAATCTATATCTATTTAACACCTTGTTTCCATGAGCTTGTCTCGTATGGTTTAGCCAGAAACTAAATTCAAAATCACTCTTATCCATTTATAGGTGATATTAATTAAGTTAATATTACTTTTGTTTAGGATCACGTTGCCGGATGGGACGTCAAGACTCTTATGGAATGCTGCAGGCCGGATCATGGATACACTGCCGACTCGAGGGCCATCCGGTTTTTGTTTGAAGTGCTCAGCTCATATGAGAAGGAGGAGCAGAGAATGTTTGTACAGTTTTTGACAGGCAGCCCTAGATTACCAGTAGGAGGTAGGTTACTTAAATCATTGCTAACCCCTTCCTTTCTGAAATGAACAAAGTCAATGCTTACCACTTGGATCTTCTAAACAGTAAGAGCAGAGTTCACATTACAAATTTTGGGATATTTGATGCAATTGAATTTATGAAATTTCTTTCTAATGGTTCAAAAAATAACTTTTTATCTGACACAATGTGTTAGTACTTGAACTTTAAAGCGCCATGGATAGCGCCGAAGATAATGCACTATAAATTACCATATTTAGTGCATTATAATAGAACAAATTAATATTACGAACGCGAACTGTCCCGAGGTTTTAAATAAACATTTATTAACCATATTTGGTGCATGTTAACAGACCAAATTAATATTATTAATAAAATTTTATAACAAAAACGTATTAAAAATATCGCATTATCGTTGAATTCAAAAAGCTTTAAAAATCCATCAAAGATACAGAACATTTAATTTAAAAATTAATGGCGTAACAACAGGAAAGTAATTTTAGTTGTTTGTGCTGTTATTGGGGTTTTCCTTCATTTACCCCGGTTGGCACTATTAGGATTTAATTTCCAAGCTATGTAGACCATATTAGGTTTAGTAAAAGGTGGAGCTACCCTTTAATATTTGTTCTTCGTACGTCTTCACATATTAGGTAGACTATTCTTCATTTAAAAAAAAACTCTAAAATGTCCATCTTGGCATTCCAAAATGCATCCCAACGAGCTAGATGTAAATAGTTTTTGTCAGGGCAATTTTTTTATCCCCATGAGTTTATACTCTGACCGACACACGGCCTTGTTACCATGTATAATTCAGAAAAAAGAGCGTTAGGAATTACCCGAAAACGTCAAAAATACTTCCATAGCATTAGATGGTAGGCATGAGCAAAACAGCGATATTTGCACAACGCCGTTATCGGCGATCGCGATTTTTAAATAACGGCGATTTAAAACTGTTATCGCGATCGCAACTTCTCGCACTACGCCAAACTAGTGTTTTCAACATTTGTAGCTATTAGCGCTTTCGAGTGATTCTTTTTGCTACTGCATATTAATTTTACTTGCCTGCCTCCTATGGTACTGATCATAAACTAAAAAACTCGAGCTGCTGACTAGGAAACCTAGTTTTCTATGAAAAGTAAAAAAACTTACTTCTTTAAATACACCTTTTTTTGTTAATTAAATGGAATAACTATGTGAAATATTATAAAAAATTGTAATTATGCTTCATAGTTCATTGGGTGAAGGGCGTAAAGATGGAGCAGAGAATAGGGTTTCCATACGTCCGGATTTGCCCGAACATGTCCGGGTTTTCAAGGTGTCCGGGGACGTCCGGCCGCATTTTTAATATAGGTCCGGGAAAACGCTATTTGTTAATCCACTCTTTAATTTAATTTTATAATGTATTTTTGCATATAATAGAATAATTATTTAAATAAATTTTTAAAGTATATTTATTTTAATTTAGTTTTTATTGTTATAAATAAGTTTATAACATATTTTTTCAACTGTCCGGATTTTTGGACTCTTGTTCTGGATTTAAAAAAGACCATATGGAAACCCTAGCCGAGAACCCTTGAAATAAAATACGTTGTATTTCGCTCTATTTCACTCAATGCGATGGAAAGCGATTATCTGTGTTGCATGTGAGTTGACGATTTCGCATAATTTCTAAAAAATCGATGTTTCTTACAATCGCCGTTATTTGCGATTTTAGTTAACGTTTGCTATCAGCGATTTTTTAATAACGGCGATTAAATCACCGGTAGGGATATATCGCTCATCCCTATTAGATGGCAGGTTGAATTCCTGCTTGGTCCCCAAAAAGCATTGTAGCTCTCAACGCGTAACTATAACCATACTTCTTGCAATTTATATTTTTATATCCCTAAAACATGTAAAAACAATATTCTTTTATATATATTTTTTTATTATTATAAAAATCTTACTCACTATTAAGAATTCAACAGAATAATACTCTGGCATGTTTTTCTGAGTTTTTATTCCAACATTTACAAACAAATTAAATTGGTTTTATGTATTCAGTTAAAAAAAAAATTGTGGGTCCACCTCTAAGTTATACGACTTTATGAAGGTTTAGGTGATACTAATTTATTCTGATTAACGGATTTGTGTGTTATATTTGCTAGTTGTGCGGTTATGTATAGCTTTCAGCACGTCAATTATGAAGCAGAAAGATCTTACAAAGAGTTAGTTTTATGAGACAAACATTTATTTCCTGCTTACAGAGTTTATAAATATATAAAAGTACTCAATACTAAACTTCTAACATGACAATTTTTGCAGGTTTTAAAGCCTTGTCTCCACCTTTGACAGTAGTTCGAAAAACCCTGGAAGGAAACATGAACCCAGACGACTTCCTGCCATCTGTGATGACGTGCGTTAACTACCTCAAGCTACCCGATTACTCCAGCGTCGAAGTCATGAGAGAGAAGTTAAGTATAGCCGCGTCAGAAGGCCAACATTCTTTCTACCTATCATAAAAAATGAACTGTATATACAAAGGTGTTTTATAAACAAATCATTTAATTATAGCATAAAGTTAAAACAAATTTGACTTTTGTTTTGTGGGTGGTTTGGAAAGTTTAGTAGATGGCTCCACCAAAAATCGTTTATTGGTTGTATTACTATCGTTACTTTTTTACATTATATTTACAGCGATGTATTAAAAGTATTTTCTATTAATTATGTTTTAGTCATATTTGCTCATATGAAGTGAGTTATGCTAAATAAATGCTCTTTATTGAAAAAAGTAATTTGTGTGGTGAAATCCTAACAAAGTTATATTAACTGGAACTAAAATATGGCTTTTAAAAATACAGATTATTGGAAATCAACACTTTTGAAGCTGCAGAATTTAAGAGCATAAAAATATATATATAAAAGTTTTTAGATAAAACGCCAACTTTGCCGGTGAACTAAACCCAACTGATTTAATTTTTGGTTACCACTAGTTATAACTAATATACTTTATAGATCTAGAATAACACATAAAAACAATGAAGCTAGGTGGATATAGAACAAAATCCTGTAATGCCTTTTGAGCACATCCTGGATATAATTCTTACAAGATAAAGTAATGGGGCCATCTATTATACTTTTCTTTAAATTTTTCACCAAACTTAAGCAAATTTGACCAATTTTACATAAAGTGATAATCCTCTGTAAACAATTGATATTATAATAATTATTTTAGCCCTCCACTTTTGGTGGTTAAAAAGTGTCTTATTTTTAAAAGTTAAGAATATTGCGTGTGTTTCTTTATGGAGTAAATCAGGTTCATTTCATTTTATTCTTTAAGAGTGATGTTCCGGAGGGCTTCGACTGATCTGTGCAATGGACACTCGTGTGTAGTGTGATATAGATTCGCAACGAACTATTTCCTGATTCTAAAAATTCTGATTTCGTGTATAATAAGTACTGAAGTTAAGAACTATTTTAACGATGACTCCGCCTTCTTTACATCTTATTAGCTAGGGAACTTATGACCTATTTTTTTAAATGATCAGCTTACTTGCCAAGTTATTAATTTTGAAAACTGTATAGTAATCTAATGTGTCTAACAATATTATCCATGAAAACGGTAATTAACTATATTTATATTATTTATTTATTTTTTTAAATTAATGAGACCATTTAAGGTAAACACATAATATGGGCAAAATTTGTTTTATTATTTTCTCATAAAATATATTCGTGATAAACATTGGTGCATAAAGTAAAATATGAGATTAAAAAAATATAAAAATATGATTACAAAAGCAAAACATCCCTAACGGTCGGGATTAGTACCGATTATTACAATAGTATTTTGAATATTATTAACATAAAGCAGATGAGCTGATTGTTTAACAAAAATGCCGGTTTCCTATCTATATTTAGTAAGGAGCATTTTAAGCGTTTAGTGCGTTAACTGGAGGACAACCAGAGATAAACAAATCGACCGTTAACAACACTTCAATTGCCAAATGTATAGTTCTGTCGAGTCTAACAAGAAGTGGTCGCGACATTATATTTAAATTATAAATTGTAGTTTTAATTTTAGAATATTGTTTCAATAAATTTGTATACATAAGGAAACTAGTTTTTCATTTATTTAGCTCCTTTTGTTGGTGTGACAGGTAGAATTTTATAAAACCAGGCAGCTATACGCATATTGGAAACCTGTAGAAGAAAATAAACACAAAGAAAATGGACACCTTGAGGCATGTGTTGATTAACTAATATTTGTTTCGGCATTTTAAAACCGAAAAATAAAAAGCATTACTTACATTATTTTACATTTTAGTGTTTTCAATATGTTTATAGAGAAAAAGGTTTTCTAAAATAAAACAAAGATTTATAACGCCGAAGCTTATTTTTATATATAAAACGTGATAGTGCATTGTTTCTTTTCATCGATTTCTATAGCTAGAAATAAATACATAACCTTTAGTTCTTTTAATCTTAGGTCAGGGAGTGAGTAATTTTAGAACAAAATTATAACAGATTTTTTAACAAATGCTAGTTTTGTACAGCTTCATGACTTTTGCGCTCTTGGGGTATTCCTGCTAGCATGACCAATTTGAAAAATTTGGTAATGCTAATGCTGTCAAAAAAGACATTTTTAAGAAGTTTAATTACCCTCAAACTGTCAGAAAAACATTTTAGACAATATTCCCTTTTCAGTATCTCGGAGACCAAAATAGTTAATCATATTATTTTAGAAATTTAAATTATTTCTTTTTAAAATTTAAAAACTATCTAAACTGTGAATGGCATTGAGCTATCAACAAAATGTTATATAATATAAATCAAAAACTTTTGTGAATACATTTTTATAGATTGTTATATTGATATGACTAACCTTTCAACGTTGACTAATCATGTCGAAATTTTTGACAGATCCTAAACAAATTTCTTTGGTTAAAGGTCTGTCAGAAATAATAATTTCTGACGGACTGTGTCATATACTGACATTTTAAACAGCGCGGCTAAAGTCTTTGAGCGCTTTTGAATTTAAATTGATTTAACGCACGGGCGTTAGTTGCAACGCGATGCTTTTAAAGTTGTTAGAAGTCTATCTCTGCTATCGGCATCAGAACCTAAATGTTTTATTTGTACTAATCGCATCAGATTAATGAAAATTACTGATAATAAACAGACGTGTACTACAACTATGTTAAGAAATATTTTTTTTATTTTCCAAGAAGAAACATACACTAAGTTATAACAAACTGACTAAACCATTTTTGGTCTCCAAGGTACTAAATAGAAGATACTGTTATGTAATTTTGGTTGCAATTTTTTTAAAGATTACATACACTAGCGAAAGCACACCATGATCGTCAATATTTAATACTAGTCCAGGAGGACTCGGGGCGTTAGTACACAAAACTATTCCATCACAATTTTTTTATACGATCCTCTTTAAATTGTCCTACTGATGATATAAATGCATGTTGCCATGGGGCAACCTGATGCCATATTGTTTAAACAATTACAAGGAATTGTTATTTTTCAACTGGACAATTTATTTAATATTCTTTATTAAAATACAAATAAAAAAGGTTCTATGACTTTTTACGATAGAAGTTAATATTTTTTGAAATATAAATTTTTAAATGTTCGACAAACCTTAAATTTGGGTACGTTTGACCCATAAAAAATATAACTAAAAAAAAAGAAAACATAATTTTTTTTCATTCTTTATACAATAGTTATTAATATTCTTAATTGGGATTTGAAAAAAATGTATTTTATATATCTGTTTTTTGATTGTTTATTACGCGCGCTCACAAGTATGCGTCTCTTACCTTTAAGTCTCTCTGACTTATACGCTGCATCGGTTCTCAATCATTTATCTTAAAACCTTAACACCTTATTGAAATTGTTAAAGAGAGCAATTTTATTAATAAATTATCCACAATTTGTTTTTATATATATATTTTTCTGAAATTAATTTTACAAAACTTATTAAAACTTGAAACGGAACATGTTTGTTTATTTGTTATTAGAAAGAAAGTACTCATATTGTAATAAATAACTTCTTCAAACGAATGTTATACATGTAGAAGTATGAAATAATGAAGCAAGATTTAAAAACATGCATTTATTTATTTTTAATATCATTTTTATATATTATATTTTTACAGTCTTTGATCGTTTGCCTAGAGTTTTAGTAAAAAAATTTGTGTATACTGAAAAACTAAACCTAAAAATAAAAACCGTAAAGAAACCAAGGAATTAATTAATTTTCAACAACTCTTAATGTTGTGAATTTAAAGAGAAATTTGAATCTATTAGTTTCCTTCGATAACACGGGACTGTAAACGTGTTATTAATATTAATTTAAATCAGAAATAAAGCGAACCATACATCAGTCAAAAAAGTAATGGCGGCACCTTACCTAGATTTGTAGTCTTTCAGCTTAGGAATGTCTCTTTCAGCTTCAGGGATCCCTGTATTTTGTCACCATCGAGTCCAACAACAGCACTATAATTTTATGATTTAAAAATGTCTTACATGTGCGAAATTAAATTAGCGAAAATAATTGCGAAATTTGGAGACTTTAAGATTAACGACTTGCACTGTCGGAACCCAGTAACGAAGTTCAAAGAGAATAATAGTGTAGATTCTTTTGTAAAATTGATTTCAGGAAAAAAATAAATAACAAATTGTAGATAATTTAATTAAAAATAACATTGCTCTCTTTAACAATTTTGATAAAGTAAATAGTTTTTAGGATAAATGATAAATGATACAGGACACAGAGAGGCCGATGCAACGTATGAGTCAAAGAGACAGATATAAACAATGAATTTTTTTTTCAAATCTTAATAAAGAATATTATTAACTATTGTATAAACAATAAAAAAATATATTTTTAATGGGTCAAAAGAACCTGAATTTGATATTTTTCGAACCTTTAAAATTGCATATCTCCAAAAATATTAGCTTTATCGTAAAAAGTCACAGGATCATTTTTATTTGTATTTCAATATATAATATAAAACAAATTGTCTGGTTGGAAAATAACAATTTCCTAAAATTGTTTAAAGAATATTGCACCAGGTTGCCACATGGCAACATGCATTTATATCATCAGTAGGGAAATTTAAAGAGGATCATATAAAAAAATTGAGGTGAGATTTTTCGATACTTAGGCGCCAACTCCTCCCGGACTATAGGGAAATGAAGCAGTATTGAATGGACAATTTAAAAAATATATTTTTTCACCTATTCGGCCTATCCATAAAAAGCTATGCTAAAAAGAAAGATCCATTGTACTTCCATCATTTTTTGACGAATATTCTTCTTCGTGTACTACTGACATATTGGCTTCTGGATCCGGATCAATGTCGTCGTTTTCTATCCGTTTTGCTGCTATGGCTTTTAGTAATGCTTTTCCTTGTTCCTTGGTCTAAAAAATCGCCATACAAGTTAGGTATGTTCAGAAATACATGAATATACAGCTTATACTTAATATAACTTTTTATTATCAGCAAAATAAATAATGGTCGTATCATCAGCAAATAGTTTTAAATTCCCTTTTAGTTTTAATTTGGATAATAAATTATTATAGATTAAAATTAATAAGGTGCATTTACTCGATCCTTGTGGAACTGCACCAGATATATCTTTTGCTAAAAATTTATCAGATTCAACTTAAAAAATATTTGTATACATTAGTACAATACTCTAATTTCATGAAACGGGTAACAAGCCCTGGATATGCATTATTTTTATATACAGTACAAAAAAAAAACAGAAAGATATTTTTAATTAACTTACACAGTGTAGCCAACTTTAGCCGACTATCTCGTTTAGTATACACGATAGAGCAATGTTTAAATGAGGAAAGTTTTAGAGGATTTAATGCTGATTTTTATTGCACAGTGAAATTTTTTCTTGTTAATTTAGTTCTAAAGATATAAGCAAAAAGGTCTTAATTTTTGCTTGATATTCATTTGTTTTAATTTTGACATGTATTAGACTATAACATTTTTAGGACACCTTTGCTAAAATGCTAGAAGCATTCCAGTTTATTATGTGGTTATTATCAAATGCGTGTTGACAGATTTTTGATTTGTGGAATTCTGTGTTTCACCTATACTAAACGCAAAACAATTTCCGATGCACGTCATATGCTTTTCGTGACGTGGATGTTGCCAGCGTTGCCAGATAGTGATAAAAATACTGAGTATGTAATATTTTTAAAAAAATAGGTATTATTTTTTAAAAATGATATTTTTACACTCCTTAATCAAACGAAATTTAAAAATTAAATATTTATTTGGATACATGTCTTAGTCATATACTTTATTTATTCCATTACAAACTATTACACAATAATTACGCCAGTTAGCATATAGAACGTGTCGATATATCCGAAAAACTAATATACACTCTAATATTCCGTTTCCTAAGCCACCCTGTAATTCTGATTTGAAAAACAAGCGCAGGTCAATGCAGATATCTCTTCCACAAGACTTTAAAGTAATCTTGGATTGGGCGTGAAAAATCTTCTCCACTTTTAATGCCTCCAAAACACAGTCATGTTCGCTGTCGCGAAAAAATTCTGCCAATGCTTATTCGTTATATACGAGTGGCCAAGTTCTGCAGAACAAAGAATTATTTAACCTTGTAGGTGTTACTTTTGAGAATAATCTTAACTGACACAAACACATTACATACATAGCCCAGCAGCTTCAAGAAATCTTGGATTCTTTTTTCGAGCCAGAAAGTATTTCTCTCCTTCTAATCTGTATACACTGTATGTATCCCAGATCAGACCCTCTTTAGAATATTGTTCTCATGTCTGGGGAATGGCGTTCCTACCACACTTAGCAGCTTCCCTCTTGCCGTCCGACAAGCTGTAGGGGATTTGTCCCTCTTTTGTAGGTATTTTCGGCTTCTGCTCTGAAGAGTTAGCCAGTATAATTCCTCCCCTAGCAGTTCCCAACAGACCAACATGTAGTGCCACTTTTATGCATCCTTTTACAGTCCAACGTGAGAGGCCCCGATCTTCCCACTTTGTTCGTTCTTTCATCCCTAAAGTGTCCAGACTATGAAACCTGCTACCCGCGGAAGTTTGTCGTTCTCCTCCCAGTCTCCAAATATTTAAGGCCCGTTAAACAAACTCCCTCCCACCACGCTTAAGACACCTACGTAAGTTAGTACTTAGGCCTCTCTACGTTTCTTTTTAGGCGACTTTAGCAGCTCATTACTTTTAAGCGATTGTGAAATTGCACTAACAGTGGAAATATTTAAGTTTAGGGCTGCAGCAACACGCTACAAATTAAAAATTTAAAATTACCTTTGCAAGTTTTATATGCTACTTTTGTGTTAAACTTACTTCTCTTACTGCAGTCAAGGGCAATAATGGGCCCTTATTTTCCAGTTCTTGCTGAAAATAGCTTAGCAAGGAAGCTACTAGCTCTTTGCATCGGCTGTTTAAATGCTTCGGCATTTTGAGACTGAACTTGAACGTAGAAGTAAATGCACAGTAAACTACAAAGTCTTTGTTTTCAAAAAAACAGTTTTTTAAAATAACACTGATAAAAATACACACCAACAATAACTAGTATTACTAAAAACACAAAATTGTTATAAATAATAACAGCTGGACAGGAAGCATAAAATCAAAGAATGAACGGCAACGTCGCTAAATACGACAACATGACAATAATAAAATTCAAATTAAACCAATTTTTACAGATTTAACTGATATAAATATTCTATGTAATTGAT
Source organism: Listronotus oregonensis (assembly GCA_019359885.1). Lineage (NCBI taxonomy): Eukaryota > Metazoa > Arthropoda > Insecta > Coleoptera > Curculionidae > Listronotus > Listronotus oregonensis. Next base: position 116,418 of record JAHBCN010000659.1, read on the forward strand.
TAGTATTAAAGTGAAATGAAATACTTTTGATTAAATTCATTAAAAGGCCAAATTGTAATATTTTTTACCTAGATTTTATTTCGTCACGTTTGGGGACCTGAGTATTATTTATCAGCTGATTGATGACGTGCATCGGAAATTGTTTTGCGTTTACTTTATATAAAATTTATTACATTCACAAGGGATCTTATAAATAACATTTTTTGTGTTTTCGTTTATATTGTATGGTTTTGTTTGTTACTTGGGATCTAATGGTGTTTTGTGTTTTAAAGATAGTGCGAATATTAAATTTATTACCTATTCGTTAAATTTTATTTGATAAGCCAGGAATATAGTAATATGGTCTTTTTGAATAAAATACATACACTAGTCAAATAACCTAGTTTCATTTATGACAAAATGTCATTAAAAAGTAAAAAAGCTATCAGAATTTCCTAAGTTTTTAGATAAAAAATTTCTTAAAATTTAGTTTAATTTTTTGTTTTGGTTTCTATCTTGACAACGGTGGCAAACTTGCCACCAAAACGTAGATTGGTGTTTTTTTGGGTTTGTTGGGGGGTTTTCTTCTTTTTTGTTGCAGGCAATCTGCAAGTTCGTAGGGGTCAATAGGGCTGGACATGGTTAGCTCGTATACCCCGGGACCTGGACCGAAGGGGTCCCATTTTCCAAAAAGTAGTAAGGCGAATATCCCAAATAAAACAACTGAAGTTAAAAAAATATTTTTTAAATTTTGTCAATTTCCTTACATAGGTATGACATAAATGTGTATTTTGGAAACAAAAGCGATAATATTTTAAAAAATATTATTTTCTTTTTGTAAAAATTATTTTGACAAAACCAAATCTAAGCAATCTTAAAAAAATACATAAGATAGCAATTCGATAATATAAAGATTATGTGTAGTAACAAAAATGTTTTTTTTTATTGCTTAGATTTCGTTTTGTCAAAATATTAACTCATGTTAAATAAAATAAAAAACAATATTAGAAGTAAGTAATGAAAATAGTTATTTATTTATATCAATTAACATTCATAATTTAACATAAAGAAGCTGAACACTTACTCCTGTAAGTAAACTTTGGGGAAAATCAACACGAACACTGAGTGTCAGTGCGGCCGAATTTTTAGCCGAAACCGAACTTTCGGTCGGTCTCTGGTTTTATTTAAGATTTTAAAAATTCTTAAAAATCATTTATATGGAAAAAAAGAAATTACCAAATACAATTTATACCTGAAAACTAAATAATATCCAAACATTTATTTAGTTATTCCTAAACAAAATCGTTATATAGTTTATAATTTAAATTCTAACACTTAATTTGTCATTTGTTAAATTTCTAGTATTAGTGTTTTTAATTTAAACTATGTTGGCGAAGAAGGATTAAAGATTCCAACAACATTGTTATGCAAATTTTTCGTTTGTTAGACATTTATTCTGAAACGGTTTTAGTTAAGTTAAATAAACACAATTATAAACATGTTAAAATCAGAAAACCGCCAACTGAATAACGAAAAAAAAAACTTAATTGACGCATGTATAATAAGGCGTGTTGTTAAATTCATCAGATGGTTTAGCGCTGAAATCTATCGTGACGTCACACTAGATTACCGCTAGTTTTATCCTTGTCCATATACTACTAAAACAAGGGCCATCTTTCTTTAGCGCGTTTCTATCAATTAATTTAAAAACGGCTTGATGAAACAGCGATTAGTGCGCACGATTCATCGATGAATTTAACAACACGCCTATATTTATAGTACCTTTATTATATAATATACTAACCTCTTCGCATTCCATACATTTATATGCATAGTTATATGCATCGTCTAGGTTTCCCTTCCTAAGGAAATAGTTTGCTAAATACTGCAAGGCACTAAAGTATTCAGTCTGTTCTTCTGGAATTTTCTCCTCTTTGTCTTCTTCTTTTAGACAATATTCAATAAAAACAGCAGCAGCATTTTCAATATCAGCTAGTTTGTCATATAATCTAAATAAAAATGAAACCACTAAACTTTTTGAGGACACTGCCCCTTTATTTAAAGTAGTTAAAACAATATTAAATACTAGAAAAAATTGATATTATCTGTATAATAATTAAACTTATTTTTATGTTAGTCAAAGAGTAACTTTTTCAAAATCGCGTCAATTTATGGTTTAAGCCAAGATGTCTTAAAAACCAAAGTTATGTCATTGAATGTCAGATAATATCTTGTTTTTAGTTATCAATGAATTAAGAATTACATATTGGACGTCACCATAAAGTTTCAAAAAATTATTTCCACTCCACATGTAGCCCAGTAACTGAAGACCTGAAAGTACCCAAAGCTGTAAATAAATCTGTACAGTTTTCAATTGTGGCGCAATTCTTAGGTCTTTGCGAATGCTTTCGAGCGAGAAAAAGTTTATCACTATTCCGACGTGGGAACCCGCTAAAAATGCCCCCCCAAAGTCCCAAAAAAGAGTTTTCCGCGAATATGTGCCAAAATATGCGAATAAGAGAATTTTTGTTCAGACAAAAAATCAAGATCACCTCGAAATGTACAAAAATGGTCCTTACCATTTTTTTTGCAACACCAATATTTTTCGCAAAAACGGCCGTCGAAAAATCCATAACATTCCACCCTGGATAGATGTGGTGGTAGTAGTAGTTTCTTACTAAAAAATGCAGGTGGGAAAATTAATTTTTTATCAAAACGCAAAAAATATGGTAAAGACAATTTTCTGGGATCATTGAACACTTGCTAAGGTCTCATTATAAAAAATAAAAGTTAATAACAAACAATTTTTTCAAAAAATATCAATAAATTAATGAGATATCTCAAAATATTGTGAAAAAAAAACTTCGACCGCTTTTTTTTAATATATTAGAAAAATCAGAATGGACCCAAACTCATATGCAATGATAGGTACGGGTTTTCGCATTCCGATGATCTTTGAATGATTAAAAAATGAACATATTGCTCGAGTAATAGAAGAATTCGTCCGCCCGCTTATAAGTGAATCCATGAAGATAGCGGCATTCTAGCCTTATAGCGGCAGCTGAAATGAGGGGACTTTTGGGTCCCGTTATCTCGAAAACTATCGATTTTTCGAAAAAAATTATAAGGACCATTTTTGGAGATTACAAGGCAATCTTTATTTTTTGTTTCAACAAAAATTCTTCAATTCGCATATTTTGGCAGATATTAGCGGGAAAAACATTTTCGAGGGGCCATTTTCAGCCCTTTCCCACCAGTTAATGTTGATAAACTTTTTTTCGCTCGAAAGCATCCCCGAAGATCTAAAAATTGCGCTTCAAGGGAAAACTGTACAGATTTATTTACAGCTTTGTCCCTTCATTTACTGGACTATTGCGCTTTCTAACTTGTTCGTTTATATAACACCAAAACAGATTTTTATTAACCGCGAATTTCACCGCGTGGGTTTGATTGATGATTGATAAAGTAAATACACAAGTTGAGGTTTTGTCCGCCTCGACACTGCAGCCTACAGGGCTTGTTGTATCTCTTGTGTATTTTTTTCAGTTAAAAAGGTTTGACACCTTAGACAGGTGTAGTAGCCCTTTTACTGTTCTTTTCTGGTCTCCAGCCTCCTGGTGGTTAGTGTCCACCATGAGGTTTTGATTTGTTCTCCAGTATGTAAGTGCAGGGCACTCATATGATGTGAGAGGCTGTCTCTTCCTCTTCGTCACATAGTCTGCAAATGGGTTCTTCTCTATAGATGCCCATAGTGTGCATATGTTTTCTTAGGGTGCAGTGTCCGGTTATTAATCCTGTCACTATCCTAATCTGATTCCTATTTAGTTTTAGTAGTTCACTTGTCAATGCTTTCGATGGTGAGTCCAGCATTGATTTACTGTGATTTTGCCTTGGAATGTGGTTCCAGTATGACTGATGTTGTGTTTGAATCCACCGAGTCATGTAGCCACGAACCGAGGCTTTTGGTATTCCAAAAACAGGTTCAGGACCCACAAACATTGCTGCGGAGCCTCGCCTGGCCAGGGAGTCTGCATTTTCATTGCCCTGTATTCCCTGTGTCCTGGCACCCAGGAAAGTGTAACTTTGTTGTGGTTAGCCAGGTTTAGGAGGCATTGCAGACAGTTCCAAACCAACCTTGAGTTGACTTGTTGGGATGCCAAAGCTTTTATGGCCGCTTGACTATCAGAGAAGATAGTAATGTCCCTGCCCTTATATCTCCTCCTCAAGTTCTCTCGCAGACAAAGTTCAATGGCATATATTTCCGCCTGGAAAACAGTGGCATATTTCCCCAGGGAAGCATAAGCATTGAACCTGGGGGTCATACCATGTATTCCTGCGCCGGCTCCATTGTCAGTCTTGGATCCATCGGTATACCAAACCAATTTCCGAGACTGACCAGGAGATCGCTCACTACCGCCCCAGGTAAGCTGGGTTTTGTATGGTCTGTGTGTATTTATCCGTTTTGGCATTGTATCACTGCCCATCTCAAATATTGGGTTTGTGATACTGCTCGTTATTCTGGTGTGTCCTAGGGCAGGCCCAGAGCACCAGTTGCCGTTACATTTCAGCCTGTATGCCCCAATCCTCGCCTCCGCCTTAATAATTATACCAAGAGGGGGGAGGCTTAGTAGGGTTTCCATGGCTGCAGTTGGAGTGCTTCTAATTGCTCCCGTTATACAGAGACATGCTAGTCGCTGGAGTTTGGATAACTCCAGCTCTGCTTTTCTCTGTTCTATTTTTGGCCACCAGATAGTTGAACCGTAGGTTATCATGGGTCTTACCACAGCAGTGTACAACCAGTGTACTATGCGTGGCTGAAATTCCCAATTCTTCCCCATAGCTCTTTTGGTAGCCATTAGAGCCATTTTGCCCTTATTAATCACATTCTGCATATGTGGATTCCAGGTTAGCTTAGAATCCAGAGTTAATCCAAGGTACTTTACCTCCTGAACATAGCCGAGTGTGGTACCGAAGAAGTGAGGAGATTTTAAATCATCCAGCTTCCTTCGTCTAGTGAAGGGTATTAGCGCAGTTTTGCCAGGATTAACAGTAAGGTTTTCCTTGTTGCACCATCCCTCCACAATTCTCAGTGCCCTTTGCATAAGCTCCGAGGTTGTTTTGTTATGCTTCCCCACGACAAGTATAGTGATGTCATCCGCATACCCCTGGGTATAGAAGCTGTAATGGATTATGGTTGAAACAAAAGGCTAAGATATAATCTTGAAAGGTTAGTCCTAGTACTTGTTAGGTCATCAGTCTATTGCACGTATCAAGCCATTGACCGTGAAGGTTAATAGGTAGTTATTTTATGTTATGTTATTATTTAAATATTAGTTTATATAACAAGACTGATATATTATTGTAAACTGTGTATAGTAAATGATGTTTGTTTAATGTTTAAATATGTATATAATAACTTGATTTATACACATTAAGATTAGATACGATTAGATATATTTAGATGCAGTAAGATAAGTTTATACCATTTTGTAATTTTATAGTAAAGTATGTTTTATACAAAGTCTCTTGTTTGACTTCTTGACGTGTACCAGATACTACGAACCAAGTACAAAGCAGAAGTACACCACATGGCGACCCTGCCATGAGAAGTACACCACATGGCGATCCTACCAGTTACATGTTGAGAAGTTAAAAAAAGTGCATGCCGTCCAGTGATATGGTAAATAGACGCTAATATGGGCAAATCATCTTCCAAACATGCGGAAATTACTGACTCTGGAGTAGTCAATTCAAATTTCATCGTGGAACAAGAAAGCATCCAAGTGCCTACCGATGTAAGAGTTCTACTATATATACTGACAGTTGTTGTTGTATTGTTGTCTCTACTAAAAATAAAGCAGACCTATCGAAAGCAACTTAAGAAGAATCTCTCCAGAAGTATGTATTTCAAAACTCCAGCAGCAGAACCCAGCGTAGTTTGAGAAGTCCCAGAACCAGAACACTGAACAGCGTTGGACATAACCCCACAGCAAGGATCAACCCTCAACCCAGAACACAGACAGCAGTATAGTATGTAAGTTTATTAGGGAAAAAAATTTTATTATTATTATTTGTATATTTTTTTATGAACATTGTGTTAAAGTCTGCTCGACGCTCAAGTGCTCTCAAAACATTTTATTAGTCTGAAAATTATTTTTTTAATTTTATTACGATATTATGGTATTTAATTCGCTAAAAAGCATATACGAAGACTCAGTTAAATTGTGCGACATTATAAAGAAAGAACCAAAAGAACGCCGAATAAATTTAATTAGAGTAAATAATTTAATTCTAGAAGTAGGAAGTTAGAAAATAAGTTTCATAATATACAAAAAGAGGTCCAAGCATCTGCTATTGACGACCCAAACGTTAAAAATCATATTCAGATTATAATAAAGCTATTGAATCTCACCTTTTTAAATCGCGTTCTCTCCTGAACGAAAGACTAAAAGATTTAGTTAAGGAAAATAACCCAACTGAACAATTAAAAAATAATAGTAATACCGAGGAAATAAATATGGCGGAAAAATTTGATTTAAGAACAGCGGTATCTTTGTTACCATCTATGGATAACACGGAAAATAGCACTAAACAGTTAATTGACGCAATTGAGTTATATAGCAGTCTTATCGACGATAATGGGCAAACCTTATTGATTAATTACGTTTTAAAAACAAAATTAACGCAAAATGCAAAACTACGGTTAGAAAACTCGTATGGTACAGTGGAACAGCTAGTAGGGGATATAAAAAACCGGTTGTCACATTATTATTCAGTTCCACCAGGAGTTCGTCAACAACCATATCCCACAGTAGTGGGGATAGAACCCCTCCCTGTGGGCATCCTTTGACCACTGACACCTCCATTGTTTCGCTGAATAACGTTGCTTGCGCTCGTCTGCCAAGTAACATGTTGTTTATCCACCTACAAATGGTGTCGTTAACATTATGTCTGGCAAGAGCCGCGGCCATTGAGTTGAAGGAGGTTCGATCAAAAGCTCCCCCAATGTCAAGAAATGCAGCAAGTGCGATTTCCTTGTTGTTCAGTGCGAGTTCTAATCTGGTCACCAGTTGATGATGAGCAGATTGCATGATTTTCTGACTGATAGGCATGTTGGTTTTGTGGAGTGGCCTCTCTGTCAGAGAGTTTTCCCTGACATACCTGTCGATCAGTTTTTCCATTGTTTTTATCATAAAAGATGACAATGTAATTGGTCTAAGTCCCTTTGCCTGGGAGCAGTCCTTACCCGGCTTTGGAATGAAGACCATTTTAGTCTGCTTCCATGCATTGGGCAAATAGCTCGTAGCTAGGCTTGCACGGAAGAGTTTGCAAAGCAGTGGAACTAGGGTTTGCTTTCCCTGCTGTAGTAGTGCTGGGATTATCCCATCAGGTCCAGGTGCTTTGTAGGCTTCAAATGATTCAATTGCCCACTCGATTTTTTCGTAGGTTATGATTTCCTTTGCTACTTCCCAGTCGCTTCTTGTGGGCCGAATATTCGGAACATTGACGTCTGGGTAGGTCTCATTGCGTGGGTTTACACGTTTATGTTTGATCCTTGACCTTTTGAGATCAAACCGCGCAAAAAAAACATATTTTTTTACGTTATGTTTGTATTTTTTTCTTAAAATATTAATAAAAAAACCTAAAACAAAAGTGATAAAACTGAACTTAGATAATTACATCTAACATTTAAGGAAAACTTTAGCCATGACAAAAATTACTTTAATAATATTGTATAAATATTATCGTGTGCATATTTTTTGAAGCAGTAGTTAAGCATTGGTTTAACCTACGAATTAAAACGAAATTGTAAAAATGTCTCTAAAAAGACTTATTTCCTACATTTTTACCATACCAAAAACTACATAATTCAAGTACAACGAAATTTAAAATATGGTTAATTAATCTTTGGTACTCCTTACAAAGCCTTGTATAAGGTTTACGTGTATACCGGGATTTTTAAATGTTTAACCAATTTTTCCCCAGTACCAAAGCATGTAAAAAATGCATTTTAGAAAAGGGGTAGCGAAATCCGAACCACACCCAACAGTAGACGCTGTTTACTAGCGTTGGTCCATCCAGTTACTGAGTGAAGATTTGGAGGAGAAAGGAAAAACCTTTGCGAGCAGCAGGTTCTACCTTCTAGATGGGGATGAAAAAAAAACGAACAAAATGGAAAGTTCAGGTCTTCTTCAGACGAACTGTAAAAAAGATACATAAGTGACACTACGTGTTGCTCTACTAGAAGCTGATGGAGGAGGAAGTATATTGGCTAATTTCTTGGAGCAGAAGTTGTGGAAATACCTATAAGGAGGGACAGATTTCCTCAACTCGTCGATAGATAAGAAAAGGCAGCTTTCCTGTAAGAGTGGGGTCATTGATAAGGCGAACCGCTTTTCTCTGGATAGAGTCGTAACAGACGCCATTTCACAGACATGGGAATCATATTTCAAAGGGGGTTTAATTCAAGACATACACAGAGTATACAGATTAGAAGGGGAAAATACTTTTGGGGCAAAAAGGAATCCGAGCTTTTTCGAGGTTGCTGTTGGATGGATACAATGTGTTTATGATTATTAAGGTTATACTTAAAAGTTCACAAGGTTAGATGACCCTTTGTTCCGCAGATCTTGGCCGCTTATAAGTAAAGGATGAGTATTGACAAACCCCATGCGCGGCAGCGAACGATTTTATTTTGGGGCATTTACTTAGACCAGATTTTTGGGGTCCCAATCCAATTTTAAGGTCCCATAAAAAAGACCGCGCTTGTGTTTTAAATCAAGCTTAGAGAGGAAACTAAATACTACAATGAAGGGTACTATTGTCACCAATACTATGGATGGGACTGATCGCCGCAGAGAGAAAATCGGTCATGCGAAAAAGAAATAGAGCTGGTGCCAGTACTGAGCTCCAGAGTACTCCAACAATAACTTGGTGTATATATGTTTACTGTATGTAATTGACATCCAAGACAATGTTATTAAGACACTGCTTTTACCATACAATATGCCACATTTAGAAGCTATAATCTACTTTCATACGAAATTGGATTTAAACTTGTCGTTGCGCCCTTTTTTATTCCAGTTTATTTTTTTTTATTAAAACATAGTAAAGAATTTAACACATTAGACCCTGAAGTGGTTTAAAAGCAATGCAACACATTAGCCTAATATTTATCTTGTGATGAACACTAAAATATTTACTTTCAAATATATGTGCTTTGAACGCGACGGAACGTTTCCACACCATTGTAAATTTACCGTCAGTCATAATATTTCCCCTTAAAACAGTAGCAAATAATCACATTTTGACTAAGTCTGCAGTACAACAAACATTGTCATTTGACTGTAATGTCAAAATTGTTCAAGTTTCTAACAGATCGTGGTTTATTATTATTTTTTATTTTTTGAATTTAATGTCTAAACTGTATTTTGGAAAACATATAAATATTATGTGTCTTTCTTAACATTATTTCAACACGAATAAATAACCTTTCAACCTGACAGTTACTATTCACAAAAATAGCTATATTTTCTTATCACGCCAAAGTTCTGACAGATTAAGTCTGACAATTTTTTTTATTGCTTATATATAATATTTGTAAGCAGAGATATTGCAAAATAAAAATATTATTATGGGAATTTTTTAACAATTCTTGTTAGTGATGCGACTCGAGCACGACTTGAGTCACTCAAGTGAATTTGTCAAACACGTACTCGATTGAAAAAAAAAATACTCGAGTCTCCATGCGCTTGAGTTACCGAGTCAACTCGGCGCATTGAGTTCATTCTGTTTCCACTAGTCAGTTTACTAAAGCGATCTATTTTACTTACCTATGCCGCGCCGGTACATACCGAGACTGACAGGTTGTACCGGCTCCATGACAATGACACTATTTTAATAAAGGTATTTGTTTACAATTGCTAACTTGCACTCGAGTGAGGTAGTGAGCACGAGTGACTCGAGTCACAATATCCTATTCAAGTCGCATCACTAATTTTTGTCACTTTACCCCAAACTTACTTTCCTAACTTAATCAGTGCGGATCCCTCAACATCTCCAACACTGCATGCTTTATAGTAACATTTCAGTGCATTTTCAGTTCTATCCAACTTTTCATATGTTTCACCCAATGCAATGATCATTCGACTGTCATTAGGTTTTAATTGCTGTGCCTGTTTATAATAATATAAACAATAAAACGGCATTTTAAGAATTTCGTAAGTTTGTCCAAGGCCATACCAAGCTCTGTAATCTCTAGCGTTAATCTCTGAAAATATAAATATAATAAATAGTAGGTGTTATGGTGCATAGATTTAAAACTATTTTTCTTTTGTACAGAAACAAGAAATAGTATATTGTGTACTTAGTAGGAAAAGCGGTACATTCCCGCACGACTGGAATTTGCTTGACGAGGCGCCAGCAACCCCAGGAATCCGAGAATGTGCTTCTCCTACGAAGTGCACATACTATTTTTTATGAAATCGTTAATAAGCTATACATTTATATTATCAAATAATATGTTAAAATATTCAATAGGTTTAGGTCAGAGGTTCCCAAACTTATTTTGTCTAACGCCCACTTTAAAAATCAGTTATTTTGTAGCGCCCCCCATTTTTTTTTGTCACCTTAAAAATCTCAATAACATATTAGTGTCGCCTGAAATTTAATTAAACCTATATTCTAAACGACACTTTTCTTACCAGAGAGTGCAACTTTACAATATTAAGAGTATGTTTTATTCAAAATTATTAACATTGAGCAATTATAATTCAACTTTAATGAATTCCACAAAAAATGTCATAGTTATCTTAAATAAAGAAATTATTTGCATTTATTTTATTTTGATATAATTATTATTTTAAAATATATATTTGGAATAAAACTTTTAAAAACTAAAATCAATAAAACCTACAAATGTACCTCCAAATTAACTCTTTGTTCAAAAGAATAGTTAAAATAAAGAAAAAAAGTTCTTTTAATTGCCAAATAGGTATATAGCCAAAACTGACTCGAACCGACAATACACATAATTGTTTGCCTAATACACCTCTAGTAATGTGAACAAAATCGAAATATAACAGACCGCTCGCCACTTGTCAGGTCGTAGCACAAAAACGACCGTTTTGCCGTGATAAAAGACCGAATTACCGAATCTTCGAGTTCGTGTCCGATTCTGACTTAGTGACCTTATGAACGAAACGAATCAAAACTAGGTTCGTTATTCATCGCAGAGCGATCGAGCAAGTGGGTCAAAAACGATTCGAATCAGGGAATTAATTTATTCGAATCAGTGCACTGATTCGTTCTTTTTGAACGAATCGTTCGCGAACGACACACTTTAGTCACGTCAGTCGCCGGACAGTCGCGAGCCGCGGCTTTGTATTTGGGCACCTGCACTCCGCAAACACGGACCGACGAACGTTGACGGACTAAAATACAGGATTGCATAAATAGATTGTACAATATTTGTTCGTGCCAAACGTGAATTATAATTAAACCTTCTAAGTTTAATTTTATTTTTTCTTTAATTTTACTGGATTAGGTACATAAAAAAATCCCGCGTTCGGCAAGTGCTCTGCTTGACCGCAACAATAAATACATATTTTTAACACGTGTCTTCGGAGGTGGGCACCTCACCTGCGACACTTGAAGACACAAATATCTTTCAGTGTTTGATACCTATTACTAAATATCTTAACATATAAATAGCGTTGTGAACGCAAAATATTAAATATTTAATATATTTTTAATTTATATTTATACAATAAGATAAAAATATGAACTAATAAATGGATGTTGATAATTTTAATTTTGAATTCTAAAATATGAAGCAGCTGAAGTTACAAATCACCCATCGCCCCTCCAAATCACATCAGCGCCCTCCAATTTTTTCTGGGTCCCTTACCGCCCCCTCTAGGCCTCCAGCGCCCACAAGGGGGCGTTATCGCCCACTTTGAGAAAGACTGGTTTAGGTATACGACCTGTATAGAATGTGTTGCTTAACAACTGTAAAGACTGTCAATTTTCTTTTCCTAGCGTTAAAGTTATTTTTCGTAAATTTTATACTTCGAAAACAATAAAAATGAAAAGCGATTAGGATATGGCTATTTTCGGAACGCCGCACAGTAGGCCACAGGTACCACAAAACTTTGAAAAATTATCTTTTTCAATTAGAATAATTTATATCTCATAAATTACGTACAAAATACAAAAAAAATATTTTTTGAAAAGTAAATAACAAAAATAAGTTAATTTTGTACAGGGTTAGACAAAAAAATACTATTTAGTGCTAAAATATATATATATATATATATATATATATATATATATATATATATATATTATATATATATATATATATATATATATATATATATATATATATATTTTTTTTTCATTTTTATGTTAATTTTCTATAGTAACTGGCATCCTATTTTCTAATAATGAATATACCTACATATTAAACCTTTATACGTACTGATTTTATCATTTTCAAAAATTTAAACTTTTATATATTAAAATATAGAAATAATATTTTTTTGTATTTTAAAAATGACTTTTTTAGTGTCAAATCTAAATTTCATAAAGTTAAGCTTGCAATGTTTAATAAAACAACATTTATCAGCCTAATTCTTACTTGTTTACAAAATATTATGAAACCTAAGCCTAAAATAACATAAAAACCAAAAAATAAAACAAAACATTAGTCCTCTTCGGAATCACTGCTATTGCTAAAAGAAGGATTAGATTCAAAAGATTCTAGTAGGGACATAGCTTCAGGAACAAGTTGTTTTTTCTTGTGTGATTTAATTTTTCTTAAATTAGTTATAACAGGATCAGAGGATATTAATAAGTTGTGGGAAACATCTATATTGGTTTGAGTTCTACTCATTTTTCGTAAATGAAATTCACGGTACCTTCGGTACTCCTTATTTCTGGCTTCTTGCGTTTCCTCTGATAACTGACCAATGGGTACTGGACAAGCTTTAATAATTTCGGAACTATGGATAAGTATTTTGTGGATGCTAACTGGCATTCTGTACCATGGATAAAGAAATACAAAAAGTTTAGCTGTTTCCATAGTATAGATTTTAAATTTACTAATGTTGATACAAAAACCACTAGCAAGAACTTAAAAGATGACAAAAAAGCGAAATATTAAATTTTGATCAAAACCGGTTGTTTCTGATATGACAAAATTTTGAAAAAACTTTCGTGCAGTGTTACCATCGTTACTAGTACCAGTACCTTGTTTTGTTTGATCAATAATTAAGCCTAAACGTGTTTTAAATTCCTTTTGAATCTTTTCTTTTTGCTGTTTAGTGATATCTTTCTCATCTCCACGAGCTTGCCATTTCTTCAAAGGTAAACGGTAACTAATTTTAAGAATGCACTCCAATGACCGCATCCGGGCATGTAATGTTGATATTCCAAAGTCTAGGTATTCTTCTCTAATTTCTCGTTCCAAAAGATCATCTATTGAATTCATTTGAATTGGCGAAGCTCCGCAGATATAACATTTTTGTGATGATGTGTCTGTTATTGAGTTTATCATTTTATTATATTTCAGCGTCCATTCCTCTGTATCACTTGACCACGTAGTACGCCCCTGTCGTGCTTATACTCTAGTACGCCCCTGTCGTGCTTATACTCACTAGTTGAAAGTTTTATCTAGTGCCCGTGTTCCCTCAGGTTCCCGCTGTAACTCTCATTCGCCTTTTAGTGCTTGACGCGTATGACACCGGATCAAATTTCTTCGGAATTATCGATACGCGTGAATCAAACCGCTGATTACAGACTTTTTCTTTGTTCTCTTAGTGAATGGTGTGTGTGTGCATTTTAAGGTGTGTATTTTCTCCTTTTGGATATACATAAATATATCAACATCAGGAAATGTAAGTACAAAAACTATATATGCCTTTCTTGTTGTTTTTTTTTAGCACTTTTTAGCAAAAATGAGTTCTGAATCAAGCGACTCAGGAGATGAAATTTCCAAAAAGGAGTTGCTGAAAAAGATTAAGAAACTGGAACGGAAAGTGCGCAAAAATAAACGTAGGCACAAACAACGCTCAGGGTCAAACAATCGCAGAGCAAAGACAAACGATCGTAGATCAAGACCCAGATGCAGATCGACATCTACCATAAGGTCTAGATCACGCATCTTGAGTCCACATCCTCAACCTCAAGACTGCAAAGAGATAATCGTGGCCCGAGAGGCCCAGGATCTCGACACAGCAGTGAAGATCGAATCTCTGAAGATTCGGGAGTCACATATTACAAATGGATGATCACAATCCGCGAGATGTGGCCTCCATTGAACCCCCTCACATGGGCATAACATAGATTCGTCTCCAGTATTACAAATTCACAACGATGAGGATATATCGGACGATCTTATTAAAATTCTGGGCAAGAATCCAGAACAAAACCCCGATAAAAATGCTCTAATACACCCTGCGCTAACTTCTGATGGAGTCATGTACTATTTAATGGATTGGAGAAGGAGGAAAAAATCACATTGCTAAACAAATATGTGCTTCCTTCCAACTGCGAAGCCATGACCCCACCCAAGTAAACCCAGAAATTAGAAATATTTTGTCTAATCCCAATTTAAATAGAGATAAAAATTTGCAAGCTCAACAAAATCAATTATCTAAAGGCCTAGTAGCGCTTTCTAAGGGGAAAGGAGATTATATTAATGGACAAAATGGATATTGCCAAAGGGATAAAAGAGAACCTTCTGGAATGTTTAAGTGACTCTGGTCATATTCTGACAGATTTACAATACAACATAACGATGGTCAGGCGAAATCTAATAACCCTAGCTTGAGTAAATCTGTCAAAGAAACTGTGGAAAAAACCAAACCCATAAATTTTTGTTTGGCACAGAACTAACAGAAAAGGTAAAAGAAGCAAAATCCTTTGAAAGGACAAGTAAAGACCTAAGATCAGTACCTTCAACATCCCAAAACAAATTTAATTATACGCCTACGCCATACAACAAACACCCCAAAAAAAGGGGGTCAACACTGGCTATAACGTAATAATGCTTTAAACAGAGCTCGCCCGCCCTATCGACGACGAGAGGCGATGGGAGCACAAAAGGCCACTTCTCAAACCCAGATCAAAGACAATACAGGAAGAGGAAATAACAGTAAGTGATACAGTTTTTGCGGGCCGCCTAAAATATTATAGGAAAGAGTGGCAAAATATCACGCCAAGCAAGTTATTATTATCATGGCTGAAAGGTTATACCATTCCTCTCAAAGAAATACCTTGCCAACAAAAATCTCCTATACAAAAATTCAATAAACAAGACCAGCATTTTATAAACATTGCTATAGGGAAATTATTAGATATGGGGGCTATTAAAACATGTATCACAACAAATGATCAATTTATCTCTCCAATTTTCTCAGGGACAAGCCAGATGGGGAAAAAGGTTCATTTTAAATCTTCGTGAATTTAACACATACGTAAATGCATCACATTTTAAAATGGAAAATTTTAAGAACAGCCATGAAATTACTGCAAAATGGCTGCTTTATGTCAACCATAGATTTAAAAGATGCTTATTTTTTACTTTCCGTTGATAAAAATCACAGAAAATATCTGAGATTTTTATTTAAAAAATCAACTATATGAATTTCTTGTCTACCAATTCGGCTTGTCCTCCGCACCCTATTGTTTTACGAAACTAATAAAACCCCTTATTAAAAATATCAGGAAACAACATATATGTTGCGTAAATTACTTAGATGATTTCTTAATATTTGGAAATACATATGAGGACTGCAAAAACAATACTCGATATACAATTAAACTTTTAGAAAAATTAGGATTTATCATAAATTACGAAAAAGTAGATTAATTCCAAAAACTAAACAAACTTTTCTAGGATTTATTTATAATAGTGAAAAAATGTTGCTTGAATTACCGGGGAAAAGCGACTTAAAATTAAAAATTACATTCAACGATTTCAAAAAAATAATAAAATCCATAACGTTAGAGAATATCAGACTCTGCGGAATATTAATATCAGTCTGCCCAGCCATAAAATATGGTTGGTTATATACCAAGGCACTTGAAAGGGACAAATATATCGCTCTCGAGGCCAATAATAAAAATTAGGATTCTAAGATGAAATTAGGCGCAGAGGCACTTGAAGATCTCTCTTGGTGGTGTAATAATATTTTATGGGCCAATAACAATGTTAAATTCGATTCTTTCGATATGGTAATTTTTACGGACTCATCCTTAACAGGTTGGGGCGCATGTTCGGGTAACCAAACAACCAATGGCTGGTGGGATGAAAAACAAAGACATAAGCATATAAATGAATTAGAATTGTTGCAATTTTTTATGGCATAAAATGCTTTACCAAAATGCAAAAAATGTACATATCTTAATACGAACAGACAACACAACGGCCCTATCGTATATAAACAAAATGGGAAGTATTAAATTTACAAATCTTGCGTCACTAGCAAAAGAAATCTGGCAATGGTGCGAAAAACGCAATATCTGGCTGTTTGCATCATATATTACATCATCGGAAAACCACGAGGCAGATAGAGCATCTAGAACAATGTCAATAGATACAGAGTGGACCTTATCTCAGTTATATTTTGAACAAGTTACATCTGAATTTGGACAGCCAGATATTGATCTATTCGCTTCAAATCTTAACCACAAATGTAAAAAATATGTGTCTTGGAAACCATATCCTAATTCTATAGCAGTAGATGCGTTTACTCTGCAGTGGAATAATTTTTCGTGTTTTTATGCATTCCCACCGTTTTCATTAATTCTAAGAACACTTAACAAAATAATAAACGATAAAGCAGAGGGAATACTAATAGTACCCTGGTGGCCTAGCCAACCATGGTACCCTCTTTTCGAAAAACTTAAACAAAAAGAAATATATTTGGGACCCAATAATAATATTCTTTTTTCTCCTTTTAGAGATCAACATCCTCTAGCAAGGAGCCTTATCCTGGTAGCTGCAAAATTATCTCCAAGGATTTAAACAAAAACAAATACCAGAATGCGCAATTAATACAATGTTAAAGTCAATATCGCCATCGACTATAAAAGCAATACGAGTCCACATATAAACTTTGGTGGGAATTCTGTCAAATAAACAAAATTTCATTATACAATCCCACAATTTCATATGTTATAAAATTCCTTCAAAACATTTTTGAAACAAAAAATTACAGATACGGTACTATGAACTCACATAAATCTGCATTAAGCCTTATCTTAAAAAATCATATTGAAACCGACTCAAGAGTATCGCGTTTCATGAAAGCAATTTCTAAAATAAACCCGTCAACGCCTAGATACAACAACACTTGGGACCCGGCTCAGGTCATAAATTATTATGAGAAACTGGGCCCAAACACAAAATTGACAATAAAACAAATATCATACAAATTAGTCACCCTTTTATCACTCGTGACAGGTCACAGAATACAAACAATATCTTTAATTCGAATATCAAATGTTTTAGAAAGCTCAGCAGGTTTACAGATTTTTATATCTGACCCAATAAAAACTTCCGGAATAAATAAAATCCAACCATGTTTACAAATACCCTTTTTCACGGAAAATCCTATTGTTTGTGCGGCATCAACATTAATAGCCCACAAAAGAAAAACTATGGCTATGGAAAACCAGACCAAGATTTTTTATTCTTAACATATAAAAGCCCATATAGAGTTGCCACAAAACAAAGCCTTAGCCGCTGGATTAAGGAATCGCTGAAAGAAGCCGGAATAGATACCAATAAATTTAAACCCCATTCAGTTCGGCACGCTTCTACATCGAGTGCACATAGACACGGGCTGTCTGTTCAATGCATCATGCAGACAGCGGGATGGACGGAACAAACAACGTTCACAAAATTTTATAACAAACCTGTATGTGTTAATTCCCAATTTGCAACAACAATTTTATCATCGTCACAGAAATAATATCTTTGTACAATTAATCTTTTACATTAATATTAAGATAAAATATAGCTTTGTTTTAACATGTTATTCACGTATTGTTTATTTATTTTCCTAACAACTTTTAATTATATTGAAAATAACCATTCACAACTTGTATGGATAATCGCAACCAATACACTAAACAACTACGTGGTCAAGTGATACAGAGGAATGGACGCTGAAATATAATTAATAATCAAACGAACTTACCTGAAGTGAAGTTCGATGTTAATTATATGAAGCGTCCATTCCCGAATGTATCACCCCACCCTCCTTTTCCCTATTTCTTTGCGATTATCAAAAATCTAAATAAATGAGAGTTACAGCGGGAACCTGAGGGAACACGGGCACTAGATAAAACTTTCAACTAGTGAGTATAAGCACGACAGGGGCGTACTAGAGTATAAGCACGACAGGGGCTTCATATAATTAACATCGAACTTCACTTCAGGTAAGTTCGTTTGATTATTAATTATCAACCATGCCCATTACGAGCTTGTGTTTAACAAATAAAAAAACATTTCTTTGTATTTCAATTGTTGTATCAACTAGTTTTTGTATATCTTTATCCATGTTTTCTTTTTCTATTTTTGATGTTTGGATGTTTTTTTTTTTAAATTGCATCTTTATTGGTCTGCAATAGACAGTAGAAAACGGGCGCGGGTTTTGCCATAAAATGATTTTTTCATTTTTAAAGTTTTCAGTATATAACTCCAATGGAACTAAACAAGATAAAAGTAAGTTGCTGTCTGTATAATCTCCGTCAAAACTTTGTTTATATTCTTTTTGGCCCGAACTTCCATCGCAGCCCCACTTGCTTATTAAAGTCAAGTTACTTTTAAAAGAGTAGTTATCAAGAGGAAGCGCAAAAGCAGAAAACAATCTGGTTACTGTATGGTCAAGCAATGATTGTAATTTTACAGTTGCTGAATATTCATTAGCAATGATCTCCGAAGGATAGCATAATTTTTTTGATTCTCTACAGATTTATAAGATGGATACAAATGAACTTTATTTTCAATAGCGTTATTTCTTAATAGTTGATATTGACGTTTTGACAAATGTGTATCAACCATTAGCGCAAGTGCCTTATCGGAAGATAACTGGGAAGAATGACTGTGGGCTTATTGCACAACAAATTTGTTGTAGCTTTAATTTGTTGACTTGACGATTCAGAAGTCATAGACAATAACTTTGCTGCTGAAGAATTTCCAGATGCTCTAAGTCCCATTTTAGCAGCAAATAAAAGCTCACTGGTTTCATGAGATCGTAAAGTTTCAATCCTTTTGTATTTTCCTGCATAGCTCAGCTCCTCGAACTGTCCTTTTGGTCGTCCAACAGTAATGTTACAAGTCAATTCAACACATGGTATATCCAAACTTTTTTCCAACTATGCCTTATTTTGTGCCATAAATCCCGTTTTTGTTCTCTTTGCAGCTAGCCATCTCTTTTTAAATGAGTGAAAGTAACGATGTGCCAAAAATATGACATGCTGCTCATTTTGTTTGCGGCATTTTTCACATAAAATAGACATCAATTTTTCTTTAACATCATTTTTTTTATGGCGAAACTCATATAATAAATTTATTTGGACAGAGTGATTTTTCGGTTCTAAAACAAACATTTATAGGAAGTAATACTTGCTTGTAAAATACCTGTAAAAAAATCTTTTGCAGCAGTTTAATTATGAGTTCTAAATTTTTATGTTTTGTATTAAATAATTTAAACCCCCAATTTCTGCGCCACTGAAGGTGCAGCAATTTTTTAAAGAATATACCGAGAAGTTAAAAAATCTACATCCAGAGCTATTTATTTAATATTTTTTTTGGAGGGGGCGTGGCACCTGGGGGAAACTTTTTTTTTTAATGGTAAGACCAAACTCTACTACAAAATTTACCAGCAGTTAAAAGACGCGCTATCACAAGCTTCGTAACATAATCTTCTTTGAAAATACATAAATTAATTTTTTTGATTTTTTTTTCATCACCTACTATATCATGTAAAAAAAAATTGTGTGACTATTCAAACTCAATTTATTAACGTTAAATAAAAGAATACACTTACCTTTAGCGGATTTTTCCATCCCGATAATATTTTACTATACTACTTTTAAAAATATTGGCTTATAAACCTACAGTAATAACAACAACAATTTGCAAGGTAATGTTCGACTTAAAACTTTTGACAAGTTTACACGTGATTTTTGGCGTTGCCGTGGTGACCAATTGCCTTAATTCCATTGTTTTTAGACATTTCAAAACCTACTTTTTATAATTTTACGACAACGTAAATCATGCCCAAGTAAAATAATTTTTTTGATATTTTCAAGACTTTATACCATTTCTGGCCCACGGTGCGCCGTCCGAAACTGGAAAGCTGCAAATATGGTTACGATAAATCTGCTACCGAAGAAATCTCGAGAAAAATTCGAATTGACCCACGATCGTTTTATGGGCTGTTCTCCCGTAAAAATCACCTAATAAGTCGATTTTTAGCGACTTTGGGATCCCTATATTTATCTCAACAGACAAAATGATTATCTGTTGAGATAATTATTAAATTGAGTATTAACATAAACACTTTTATGCAACCTTTTACAGTCCAACTTAAAAGGCCCTTGAGCGAACTTTCTTCGTTCCTTGATCCCTAGAGAAGACACTGTTTATCTTCAAAAAAACAACAAATTGGTTAGTTCATAGACCAGTATTAACTAATTTTAAATTTAATGATAAAAGATTGTAACTCAAAAGCTGACCTGCAAATCAGAATAGGGAAGACCAGTATCATTTTTTTTAATTTTATTAAAATTAGAGCTGGGGCATACTTCTGTGAAAAAATAGGCTTATGCTATGTCACAAGCTATTCGAAAATGGAAACATTTTCTTACTGGTCATTGTTTTAGGCTTATTACTGACCAAAAATCTGTTGCTTTTATGTTTAATAGTAAAGCTCAATTTTAAATCAAAAATAATACTATAATGTCTTGGCGATTGCAACTGGCGTGTTATAAATACGATGGTAATATACAGACCTGGGAATCAAAACATAGTAGCTGATAAACGTTAAAGAATATCTGCAGCTATATCACTGTAATGATAAAATCTTATATACTTTACATAATGCTTAATGCCATCCTGGTATTACTAGACTTTATCAATATGTAAGTGCAAAAATTTACCATTACTTCATCATGTCTCAGAAGTTAAATAAAAATTTTATAAAAACCAGGGATTTCTCATTAAGGCTACAACAATTTTAAAAGGTTAAATATGGATTTTAAAGGGTCTCTACCATCTGAAAATCAAAATTATTACATTTTGACTATAGTGGATCAGTATTCTAGATTCCCATTTGCTTTTCGTGTTCCGACATGATATTATCAACTACTATCATAAATTGTCTCTGACATCTTTTCTCAGTTTTTGGTACCCCATTGTCCATACATACAGATTAAAGTACATCTTTTATATCTGATTGAATTTTAAAAGTTTTTGTCAGATAACGGAATTGTCGCAAATCGCACTACACTAGACGTGAACGTTATAATGGAATTATTTGAAAGTCAATTTAATTAGCTTGGCAATTGGCAACAAATGCTTGTAGAATCCCTTCATTCGATCAGATTTCTGTTATGTAGTTCAACTAACTGTTCCCTGCATGAACATATATATGTTCAATCATCCATGGAGGTAATCAAATGGCACAGTCATTGCAACATTGTTAGGCAATCCTGGACCAGTTTTTTTTTTAAACATGTAAGACAAAATAAATTTGAACCTTTGGTCAAAGCAGTTCAACTTTTAAAAGCAAACTCTACGCACATATTAGATTATCCAATTGAAGTCAAACTACAGTGTCTACACGACATTTAGCGCCTAGAGGATACTATAATGCAAATAGGGGCTGAAAATTTAAATGTTGATAAAGGTTTGAAAGAAACGTAGAAGATACATACATACATACATTCCCTGAGAGCCGTCTTGATTTACTACCGGAGGCAGCGCAGCCTCTTGGGCTTTTTATGCCTAATCTCCCATTATCTTTTATACCAATCCTTCCATTAGTCTTGTTTCTTCTATAAGTCATTATAACCCCGAGACTGGTTGGTTGATATATTCCTGTGGTCTCATTTTCGGTTGCCCAAATAATGCCTGTCTTTTGTGATTCAACGCTTCACATTCGAACAGGATATGATAGGCTGTTTATTTTCCCTCGTCGCACATTCTGCAACTTCGTTCCCCATTGTATGAGCCTATCTTGTGTAGGTGTCCTCTTAGGTTATCGTGCCCTGTTAGCTGCCGAACTATTATGCGAAGTCTTTTCCTACTTTGTCTGAGTAGTTCATCCTTCGTTCTTTTGGATGGGCCCCTTATAAAGCCTTTTCCATGTTTTATTCTACTGAGGCTTCCCCAGTATTCCTCGTGTTTGTTTCGGATCCATTCCCTGGTTTGCCCTCGTGCTGTGATTTTGGTCACTCCAAAGGCAGGTTTTGGTCCAAAGTATGGTGTGGATGATCCCTGTCCTGGTAACCACAGGAGAGTTACCCTGTTGCGTTCTTCCAGGACTTCCAGTTCTTTTTGGCATCCTCATGTCAGCTTGGACGTTACTTTGACACGCCTGGCGGTCTGTTATTAGGCAGATCCGGGTGTTTTCATAAGCCGTTCTGTTTTTTTGTTTTGCACAGTGCAGTAAAACATATACACATCTAGAGCAAATAAAAGTTCAAGAATTAGTTTCTCCAGATTAACCGAGTTCAAGTAATGACGTACTAGAAAATTCCATTAAGATTTTTTTAAACCGTCCAGTACGCCAAAAAGATCACCTACCTATTTGAAAGATTATTTGACAAAATAAGCAGGGAAGAATGTTATGTAAATGTATTAAAGCTTATATTTCTGAGGTATTTTTTATTATAACGAATCTCAAGGCATTGTTTTCGTCGATCCTCTAAGAAAATTTTGCCTGACTGGCTCAGATTTGACCAGATTAAAGAGGCATGGGGGTAAGTAAAAATTCTGTTGTTGTTAACGTCCATTTCTGAAAGAAAAAAGCTCAGCCGGTATAATACCAAACATAACCAATAAAAAAAATAGTGAAATGCGTTTTCAAATTTTAAATGTGCATTATTTTTGTCCATATTATATTTGTAAATTCTGTGGTTTAAAAAATGCTACGGCAATTACTTTTCGAATCTAGACCGGAAAAGTTCTTCCCGTACTTTTATTTTTTTCGTTTCCGGTAACCATGTAAAATATTGGAAAACAGGATCTCTGGCGTCAACTAATTTAATAAGAAAATAATAAGTAGGCAGGTTGTCATGGTTTTAAACCGTAAACAATAATGTATAGCAATAATGTTTCGTAACTATTTAAAACACTATGGACTATATTTCAAAAAGAGTAATGTCTTACCTTAACTAAGATTGATTGAAAAAAACAATGATAAAAACTAGGTAATGTATATGTCCTAGTCTTTTCTTTTTATGCAGCATCGACGTATCATGTAAAATAATCAAGCTACACGACATGCCTAAGCTAAAGTTGTACATTCGTACTTTAATTTTTTTAATTAATGGTAAATACAAAACTAACTACAACTAACCAGAACTAACCCGCTTTAAAATGGTCAATCGTTCAGTCAGGTTATGTTAAAACACAATATGACGAAACAGCGTCAGGTTGTATCGCTTGATTATTTTACACCATATGCCGACGCTTCATAAAATGATTAGGATCTTTATGCAGAAATGGATTTTACTAAAAGACTACGACATATACACCATTTAATAATTTCATCATAGTTTTTACTAGCAAAAATACCAAAAAGTAAATTTGGTTTGCTTAATATGCTGAACATCCCTAGTCACTTAGTCACTTCTGACCAGGGAATTCAGGATTTGGAGAGCATAGGCTTATTACAATAACTAGATATTCAAATACAAAATCTACAAGATGACCAAACAACAAATAAAAACAAACATAATGAATTTTCATCCTAGTTACTTTAGAAACCTAAATCCACAAACATTAAAACTGTGTTATAAATACTCGTAATATAATTATTGGTTTAATAAGATTGTCATTGTATTGTTATAAATTGTTATAATTAAATAAAGATTTAAAAATATGTTGATTAATTAATTTATCTACTATAGTTTTAGTTGTTGCTCGAGTATTATTCTTTCTAAATTACTCTCGTACATAGTAATAATCAGATACTTTTGATGCAATTACCCCAGAAAATTTTCTTTGTTATTTTTGCAAAATTTAAACAAATATGCCATTGTAATATGCACAATAGCACTACTCGCCATAAATACACTTTATATTACAATATTTTAATAAGCCTCTAAGGATGTATTTTTATGTTTTTTAATCCAGCTATGGATAACCTGGTAATTTTATATTTTGCGTTGAAGGACCTTCCGCAAGATTATTTTATCTGTCTTTTCTTTAAGTTTTATTTGGACTAATATTTAATAACAAAAAGATTTTTTTATTTGCTAGGAATCTTAAAAACCCATTTCAATTATAAACAAGAAACAGGATGATTGCAAAAATCTTCACAGAATATAATAATTAAAAAATTATTTATACCTATGGCATATCTGTAACTTTGTATAGCTGCATTGATATTTTTCATTTCCATATACTCGTGGCCCATCAATGTCCATGCCGACAAAAACTGAGGATTTAATTTAAGTGCTTTTTTAAAATACAAAACTGCTTTGGCGTGATCCGATCTTAAACTGTAATAATTTCCTAAAATAAAATTGCCTGTTAACATACATACAGTGTGAACATTTAACATGAAATAAATTCTATATTATTAAATTGTCTAGTATTTTTTCTCGCGCATTTTTAAGCCATAGTGTAAGTATACAGGTTTAGTCAAAAAGTATTTCTGATGGTCAACTTTATATTTAGCTGCACTATCTTTCACCCTTTCACATTGTTTACGAGTGCCATACCTTTTACATACATAGTCAAAACATGGGCACTAATTTATATTTAATAAATTCACTAAAATAAAAGGGTATGACAAAACGTAGATTTCACTTTTAATGGAACACCATTCTTTTAAAATCAAAAAATTCAATGCATAATTCCGGATTTGCAGAATTTTTTCCTTTTGGGTTTTAAAATAAAATTTTATAAGAAAAAACCACATACTGTGAAAGATTTAGAATTCACGACGCGAAATTAATTACTGTCAAGAGATAAACTAAATCTGAAGACAGTAATTACATTTCCTGTCGAGGATAAAATACTATTTTCTTTTTAACCATAATTTCTTGAAAAAAAAAACGAAAAATTTCGTGACAACTTTTTTAATTAAATTATGTTATTGTCATCAATTTTGAAAAAATACTTAAACATCAAGTTGTTAACGGTTGTTATGTTATAAACAAAAAATCATCAAAATCAACAAAAATCCTGACAACTCCTTTGCATTAGTTAACAGACGGTTTAGTGCCAAGATTTTGTCCATTCTTTGCAAAATATGATGATATATATCCAATAGCGAGGAATCTATAGGCGGTACTCCACCGAAACAACTAAAAAGAGCGGCTGAAAAAATTGAAGAAATTAATTGCCAACCTAAAGCAGGGTAAGATTAGAAAAAGCTTATCACGTATACCAAAACTGGTGCACTAAAAATAAAGTAAAACATTTTGGATCAGAAACAATTTTGCTAGCGTATTTTGGAGAAATGGCGAAACAAAAAAAAACAACGTTTTATGGGCTACTCACAGCATAATAAAATCAATGATATAAGTTAAGAAAAAAGTTGACATCTTCAAAAACGCAAAGCTGTAGGCATTTCTAAAACGCCAGAATGTTCGTTTAAAAACTATGAAGTTAAGTGTTTTTTAGAGGCAGAACATTGAGGATTTTTTAAGCAAAGCTTCCGAGGAATAGGTAGGTTTTTAAATTATTTTTTAAGATCAAATCTAAACCAAACCATTGTTGTAGGTGGCGCTTTTTAATGGTGTGTCTGGAGTATTTAGGAGCAATGAACTTCTTAAAATGAAGGCAACTTACGTTAATATCCTTAAACAAAAGATTTCAATTGAAATACCTGACACCAAGACCTACAAAAGTCGATTTTTCTTATAGTGGATCAAAATTGGGTAAAATTCGTCTAAAAATATGTGAATTTGCGAAAAGTTCAAAACGAACGTTTTTTTATAATGAAGACATGGAAAATGCTGTGTACCACTCCATTTCTGGCTTTCCTAAGAAAATTCTACTTTCTTAAAGCTTCCCGGAGTGGAGACTTTTACTGGTCAAGCATTCAGACGTACAGCGGCTACGATATTGCTGACAATGGAGCTAATGTTTTGCAACCAAAGCGGCTAGGCGAGATTAAAATCCAGCACCGTTGCAGAGGAATATGTAGAATTATCGATGGAAAACCAAACTAAAACGGCCCAGATGTTTTCTTTACCAGAAACATCATCTTGTAGTACAATTATCACTAGCAGCCAAATAATAAAACCCAGTGCCAATGAAGTATCTCTACAAGATATGGCAATATTAAAACAAACACAACTTCAAGATAGTGGTGTTAAAATTTGCATAAATGCCTATAATAATTCTAATTTAGTAATAAATTTTAACAAATACATTTTTTATGTATAGACTTAATTCTAGACAAAAAAATACTTAACTGTTGTGAATTATGTTTTTCATTTCTTTACTCTGCTTTTGTAAAAAAAATCCAAAAAATATTACCAAAAAAATGGTCGAGAAATATAAAGACGGGAAATGAAAATTTAAAAACAGTTATGTGACATTTTAAAAATTTTAAAGAGTCAGTAATGTCAATATTATATATATGGTTAAAAATGAATACAGAGTGTCCCAAAAGTAATGGGACACAGAGCAACATCAGATTCCTTAGGCCGAATATCAATTATGTAATTGCACCAAGTTTATAATAGAATAAACTTAGCTTTATTACCTTGTACAAAAGTTGATAATAAATAAGATACAGGGTGTCAAACGTTTAATTTTGTTTTTGTAACACTTTCTTAAGTAAATGACACAAAAGTGGGTATTTATTTAGGTGTTCTTTGAGGCGAAAAATTCAAAATATTTTTCAGGTTGCTAGTAGAGGGCGCCAGCTACGGCCTACCCATTGTTTTAGATAGCATAACTTTTTTAGGCCTAGTATATTTACCTTTTTATTAAAAAATAAGTTACTATAATTCTCTTTGCATCTAAAATGTATACTTTATTTAAGTCTCAAGAAGCAACTGTTTTCGAAATAAACGCACTTTAAAGGACTCCGTTATTTTACTATGGAAAATGGGTTTCGGTCAATTGTTTTTAAACTTTGCAAAGTAATAGTTCTTAACAGGCTAGTCAAAAGCTCTATAGTGCACGAAACCTGAAAACTTCTCTAACCTCCCCAAGATCACCCTTAAAAGTCCCCAAATCCCCAGTGCCCTTTGACGGTGATTTTATGGAGGGGGTGATCAGCGTGTTAAGAACTATGACCATGCAAAGTTTGAAAACAATTGGCCAAAACCCATTTTCCCTAAGAAAATTGCGGGGTCCTTTAAAGTGCGTGTATCTCGAAAACAGTTGCTCCTAGAGACTTAAATGAAATATATTTTTTTATGCAGAGGAAAAGATAGTAACCTATTTTTTAATAAACAGGTCAATATATTAAGCCTAAAAAAGTTATGCCATTTAAAACAAGTAGGCCGTGGCTAGCGCCCTCTAGTAGCCACATCAAAAGCATGGCCGAATTTGAATTTCTCGCCTTAAACAAACTTCAGATCCCCAATTTTGTACCGCTATGGAATCAAGATAAAGAATTATTACGAAAAAACGAAAACAAAATTTAAAGTTTGACAACCTGTATCTTACTTATTATCAACTTTGGAATAAGGCAAGTTTACGTAAATTGCATTATTTCGACCTGAGAAATCTGCTGTTGCTCTGTCTCATTACTTTTGGGACACCCTGTATATTTTGAATAAACAAAAAATGCATGTTTAACCTGACACAACATTCAAATTCATGTCCAGTTAAAAAATATTTAATAGAGATTACAATATCAAAGAAAGAACCACTTACCTATAACGCAACATGTTTCTACTCGATATTTATCTATATTAACAACTTTATGAGCCAAATGTGCTAATTCCGTCTTTCTTTCAAGAACGTACAATAAGTTTGAATACGTATCTAAATTATCCAGTCTATAGGGATCAAATTCCAATATTTTTTTAAACATTTCTATAGCATCATCCAATTCTAAAAAAAAATATAATCATAACTAATTAAAAATAGCAAAGTATCACATTTTTTCTATTAAGTGAACTCCTTGCACATAAATAAAGTGTGTTACCGTTTTTATTTATAAAGTTAAAGAAAAAACATTTTGGTGGTATATAACTTCATCTTGTAGTACAATTATCACTAGCAGCCAAATAATAAAACCCACTGCCAATGAAAGTATCTCTACAAGATACGACAATATTAAAATAAACACAACTTCAAGATAGTGGTGTTAAAATTTGCCTATAATACAGGGAATATCAAAAATGTTTGATTTTTTAAATTAAATATAGCCTTGCCCATGCTTTTTTAGGCAACCCATTGGCAATCCTTTTATTTACATATAATATTTGATAAAAAATAGTTTTTACTCAGTTGGCAAATTCCGATCCCCTATTATAACATAACCACTACTAACACTAACCACAACTAACCACAACTAAACATTACTAAAACAGTATGAAATAATAAAAGTTATAAATTAAAATTAAACAATAACAAATTTAAAAAGTTATAATTTATAAAATAAATAAATAAATTTAATTAAAAAAATATCCTAATAGAAATACATTGTTATTAAAAACAGCTGTTAAAACATTTTGTAAAACATTCAAAGTACTAATCATGATTTCTGCAACCGGGTATGAATGTTTTGGAATCATAAGGGCTATTAATAAATGATTTTATATACGTTAACAATACTCATAAATAAACGATCGCCGAAAAAAATAATAATGCATTGTAACAGCCCACGAAGACTCGATGCCTAAATACTAACGTACCGAGGAAGTTTTTAAGAAAGTAAGAGGTCGGTAGTTTATTAATATGGAACTTTAGCAAACTAGCTCTTTCTTATATAAATTTAGAAAAGCCAAGAGTTGTGGGAGAAACCGTTCCCCAGATATAGAAAAATAATCCAAGTTGAGTGTACAGTGTATAGGTTAGAAGGGGAACTGGATGTCTGGTTATAATTTAAAACCTTACCTAAAAGGTTTATTAAAAAATGGTAAACACAAAAGTTTTACAGGTTGTTCTGAAACGCCGGATTTTTTGTCGAATTAAACAAATGAGCAACGTAAAATAGAAAAAAAAGTTTTTTTAATGGAACATCCTATTTTTTAAATTAAAATCTTAGGTCCAAATTTCTCTAAAAACATTTTTTTTTTATTTTATTATTAATTTTTTGGAAAATATTTTATACAATAATAACACATATCCACAAAAAAAAGTAATGTGTGCTGGGTGTCGGACTAAGATTTACTGGCTTTTTTTCCACTGAACATGAATCTGAAGTCAAAATTGGGGGTCAAACAGCAGGAAATTAAGAACAACCCCAAAAAAAACGCTACCGTACATTTACCGGCAGAAACCTGCTACCACGGAATAATAACTAATAACTAATACCTATATAAACTATAAGAGATACAAAAAATTTCCTAAAACAAAAAAATAAGCTTTTTAAATTGTCTATAAAAAAAGTTATATAAACATTTTTAATAAGATAAATAATAAAGGAGATATAAACTAAAATGTAATTTTGACAAAAAAATTCAGTCCAAAAGAAAAAAAAATATTTTTTTAATAATGTGTGTGTGAGTTAATAATGATTTTTGTTTTTTTTTTAATTATATAGGTTATATAACTTAAATTAAGGGTCTTGTAAAAATATATGGTTTATGTCATATAAAGGTTTGTGTACCTTTTATAATTTTTAAGATATTGACGTTTTAAATTAAAAAAAATCAGTAATATCTAAAATTACGCCTTTTCTTGACTTTTTGCTGTTTGGCCCTCAATTTTGACTTCAGAATCAGTGTTTAGCTGAAAAATATACGCCAAAAAATCTTAGTCCGACACCCAGCACACAACACTTTTTTTGTGAACCTGTGTAATAGGAGTGGAAGTAATAAATTTTTAATTAATAATTTGTCTCTCCGGTAGCGTAGTGGTCAGAGTTTCGGCTCGCCACCCCGGCGATCCGGGTTCGATTCCCAGCGCCGAAGAGACACTTTTAGGTAGTAGTTATTTAAAATAACGTCCGTGGTGGCATTACCGCGTTGTCTAAAAGGTGCTGTGAAATGCAACATGCATGGGTTAACACCGGAAAACCCGGCACTCACGGTACTTTGGTACTTAGGTTTATATATGTATATATAATATGTAGAATATAATATACATATATAATAATCCTTCGCGAGCTGTCATAAAGATAAAAAAATAATAAAAAAAAAAAATATTTAACATTCTGCTAAATATTGTATTTATAAATTACCAAATACTTTTAAAACAATTTTACGAATTATGGAGCTTTTAAAACATTAACACATCAATTTCTATTAATTTTTTTTTCGTTAATAAATATTTTTTTAGGTGTGTTTTAAATTTCCTAAGACTTTTTTTTCATTTAATTGAGATATCTACTTTATTATACTTTATTAACATTAAAAGGATTCTCATTTTCGCCGAAAACGTCAAAACACTTATTCCAGTTATGCAAAACAATGCTGTGAATCTTCTTTGACAGAATCCTTACTCTGTCGTGGATAAGCATATGTTTTAAGAAATATTTTAACATTTCGTAATTAATATACTTTTCCACAACTGAAACAAGAAAAGGAAAGAGAAGCGCCTATAATTAGAAGAAGTTTGGATACTTTCTTGGGAATATATTGCCTTTCCATTCTTAAGAAATATATCTTTTTTTAAGGAATTCAAAAGAGGCGAGTTCACATGGGTACTTTACGCATAGACTGCAGCCCCTCCCCCCTAAAGGCAGCGTGTTTTTTTATTATTATTATTTGTTTTTCTTTAGTACCTACTGAAGCTTATGTACTCTAATTGTCATACAAGTTAATAGATTATAGTTTACTATTTGGTTTATTTCATTTGTAAAAATATTAAAATAAAGTGATTAAAGTAACGATTGAAGTGGTGAAATTGCTCGTGAAGCCAATTTTTGTTTAAAATGATTGGTGGTAATTAAGTAAACAGAGACCATTTTTAAGTGTTAAGAGAAGATAGAATGCACTTGTTCTGCATGACTTATAATATTATTTCTGACATGATAAGGGACAGAAGCAACTGTTAGAAGAGAAAAATTAACAGCGGGATCCAGTAGAACCAGCAGCAAATTGTTTGGCAGAGTTCGGCTTTTTTTAGAGGTAAAAATTATTTCGTCCTCAAAGATTAGGGTAGAAAAGAATTAAATATCAAGTTTTTGCTAATATTTTTGGCAAATAATAAAGATTTACTACTACGATTTACTTCAAAACATTGAAATCGGATCTCAAAAATGGCATGATATAAACAGATGGTTAAATGAAAAAAATTTAACTGCTTACTATCTTGTATAATCATGACTGAGTTTCGCATAAACTGCATAAAATTAAAGAATAGTTTTAAAAGTAATAGAGAAACTTTTAATTAAATGTTTTCTGTGCTTAATATAATCAATATTTTTATTTTTACCTTTTTGAAGGATTAAACAACATTAAATAAACACGAGGCTGGCTTTGGAAATTTTCATTATGACATTTCAAAATAATAGATTGAAAGTCAAACATAAATATTAAAATGTTGAAAAATAATCACAGAAAACTTACAGATATTAAGAAAAAACTCGATGAAATAATAAAAAATAATAAGTTTTATCCAAAACCAGACATAGTTTTAATAAACCTTGAACCAGCTTTTCATTCTTTATCGAAAGAGGAACAAATGTACTTTAGAAGTATTACGGAAGCAATATTCGGGTACAGCGAGCAAGTAAGAAATGAAAATTTAAAATTACTGGCAACCGATTATCACGTAAATCTAATAATACCATATTTGTCCTGTTTTATTAAGGAAACAATTAACTGCAATATAGCTTTTACCGATCTGACTTTGTTAATTTATGCAGTAAGGATGACTAAAAGTTTGCTTGCAAACAATAATGTATGTCTTAAACCTTATATTCATGAAATTTTACCGGCTATTTTATCATGTGCATTAGCAAATAAAATAAGCAAATATTACAACGATAATCATTGGACATTAAGAGACTTTGCCGCTTTTGTAGTGGCTTCAATTTGCCAGTTGTATTCTGATGATTTAAACAACATGAAAAAACGGGTGATAGACGTGTATATTAAAGGAATAAAAGATCTGAATAAAGGTCTAACAACAGCTTATGGTGCTATTAAAGGTATAAGCAGCCTTGGAGATGAAGAAGTTAAAACTTACTTACTTCCAAATGTTATGCTGATCAGCAGCAAAATTCAAAAGATTTTGGAAATGAATAAGTTTGGTATATACTTGGAATTCCAAAAACAGCAAATGAATGAGGCGAAGCATGTACGAAACGTAATGGTTACTATATGTGCACCTATTTTATATAAAATAAAAAATATAAACGATGGAGGAATATCGTATGTGAAGGAATATGGTTATTTAGGAAAATCCCTGTATATACAAGTAAAAAACATAGAAAGTATGGAACAAGCCAGACTGCAGCAAGCTCAATACATGCAAAAAATTAGCAATTTTTTTCATAGCAATTATAATAATACTAGTATACATTCCAACGACAATTACAGTACTGCAAGTGTAAATGCTATGAACACCAATGTAACTTATATGCCCAATATGTCAAACATGACACCTGCTGTTACAAACAAGACTTTGAGCTCTAATATAAGTCACATTAGCCCTGCTGCTACATCTTGGTTTCATATCCTGCCAAAATAGGTTTTAGCTTCAAGTTCAGTTAGTTTAAAGACTACATAGTTTATTAGGTTCCTTAATTATTTTATTATTATATTATTTTTATAATAAAGTAGGTTAAAATGTCGCTTTTGTTATTTCTTATCTGCCCTATAAAATATCTTTAAACAGCGTAGACTTCGACCATAGTTTTAAGCACATCAACTTGTCAAATAAAGTGATGTAACTTATAATTACGATTTTATGTTATTATTCCCTATGTTATACAGAGTGTATTGTAAATATTGTATAACTAAAAAATAGAGTCATTATTAGATTGATATTATGATTAGAAAATCAATTTTCAAAGTTATGCTCTAAATTACTTTGTTTTCAAAAAACATAATATTAAAAGATTTATTATTTTTGTGCCTTTAAATGACATTTTTTGAGCCTTACTTAAAAGTAATTTTGTAGCATGTTTTAACATATATTTTTTTCATATAAATGTATTTTTTGTGTATGCAAAGCTTATATTCGTGAAAATTTTTATTAACTTTCAGAAGCACCGTTGCAACATAGGTTCTTTTGGACACAGTTTCTCAAAGTAAAAATTTCTATGTATGTATGTTTTAAAAATTCTTAATAAACAAAATTATGATAGGAATAAGTTACTTTTAAGTAAATCAGTAATATACAATATGCATAATGACAACATCTAATAAAAAGGTAATTAAATCGACTTTATAAAAAAAATGGACTCAAAATTGTGAAATATATTGTATATTATATGCACTAAATTAACCAACGAAACCGAAATTAAAAGTAGGTACAAAACACATTAGGGATCTACATTTTTCTTTTAAAAACGGTGCCAGCAAAACTTTCGTTTTTGTTTTTATTATGTTTTATATTCAATGGCTTTGCTAGCACCGACCCCCCAAATGTAGGTCCCTAATTTGTTTCGCACCTACTTTTGATTTCATTTTTGTTGGGTAATTTAGTGTACATATAAAAATATTAACTCAGAATTTTAAGTTTTTTTTAAGTCGACTTGATTTTTTAAAAATTACCTTTTTATTTCATAATTTTTCGTTTTAAGTAAAAACTGGATGCGATGACAAACATACATATACCTATTAAATTTTGTAAACTTGTTTTAAAGCTCAAATAGATTATTATATGTGAACATATTCCAGTTCCAATGATATTACATACGTGTCAAATCGATAACCTTTTTTTGAAATCCATTAAAAATTAATAAAATCTTGTATTTTTCATATGAAATAGGATTTATAGATTTTAAAAACTGTTCTTTTTTACAATATATTAATATTGGTATTTATTTTTTTATAAAATAAAAATACAAAATACACTAATCTTCCATGATAAGCTGAACACCAATCAGAGCGAATTACGTCACGATTGCGTAAACGTCATTTGTGTTGTTCGTATTTCAACAATCTCTTCACTATTTGTCGGTTTTTATCAAGTAGTTTATGGTTCCCATCAATTAATTGCCTAGTTTTGACTTAGGAAAACAACGCACTATTTATACTTACTTACATACTTATAGAAGTCATTGTTTAAATTAAATACAAATAAATGATATTTTTGTCATGTATCTAATGTTTATTATTTGCAGAGACGTTGCGTCATGAGCGACGCCATGAGACAGTTAAGAGTATTGGCGGAAATTTAAAACTTTAAATTTTAATCGTATTGTTTTCCTACCAAACCTTAATTTTTTGCGTGGAGAGCAATACTTCCGAGCATTATGGAACAGTTTTTCAAAATCAAATTTTTATGTCCCAAAAGATATTTTATTATTCACCACCTATTTTATAAACAGCTTCCTGAAAAAGATGGGGTTACTGGTATCAAAATTATTTGATTAGATTTTTTAAATAATTCCGTCATTCTTTTGACTACTGACACCACGGTGGGGTTAATCACATGCTGCTACAACCGATACCAAGAACATCCACCTGACGGTGAAAGGTCAAATATAAGTAGTGTCATAGATTTACTTATCTTATTAAATTTAACTTTATAATTCTTTGTCGGGTATAATAAATAAACCCAAGTAAAAAAAGTAAAGGTAAGTAAAAAATGGGAAAAAATGCGAATTTGTTGTTTTTTTTTTGTATGTAAAAAAGCGTATTTAACGGAATATAGCTTTAATCGTTATTCTATAGAACTAGGTACCTTCTATAATTTTAATGAGCTTAATGTTTTAGTAGGTACTAGAACTTTAAAGCCTAATATAAAAACAATGCTGAAAAATAGATCAAGTTTGTTTTTTTTATACAACACATTAGAGAAAAAAACATATTTTTTAATTCTGGAATTTGTGTTATTGTTTATGTAAATAATACATTTTTATAGTCTAAACTTCGTTTTATAAAAGTGACTGATACAGACAATAAAACCTCCATGAACAGGAATGGGAGACAAATTTATAAGATTTGACAATACCGATTAAGAATCTTGACAGATATAAACGTCAATTATGTTACCAGTGTTTTGTTGCCTATAATCATACGCCCACTTCAAATAACAATGGAACTATTTTTCCGTGAATGTACTCGTCAACCCCTATCCGTTAGTATGCGATTTATTAATGGACGCTAGGGTTGCTTAATCATCGATCTTCTATAGATAGTATCGATAGTACATGTGCATCGATACTATCGATGTACACGTTCTATCGAAAAATATATCGAGAACTCTACAAACTACATCGAAAAATTGAAATTGTATCTACGGTCAGAAAGTACCGGAATATATGTCAAACTTCGTTTACTTTTTATTTTTTAAGTTGTAGTCTTCCTCTTACTGGTATTTATTTACATTTAGATTTATTTTTATTAGGCTTCTTCCATTGTGATGCACAGTGTTTCATTAGGAGAAGCTAGCTAGACAAAATTATTTATTACGTCTTGTTGCTTTTTACGGCTTTGTTATGTACACTTATTTTGTTTTTTGCACAAAACACGCAAAAGAAAAGTGGTTAGTTTTATGAGGTTCAAGAAAAAAAACGATAAAGGTACAATTTAAAATATATTAAGAAAAATAATAGAAAATGACTGGCAACTTATCAAACAAGCATTAATAGGACATTATTAACCTAATTAATAGTATGTACAACTCGTATTTACTTCTTATCACTAAATTTGTCCTTTGTCTCTAATGAGTCTTCCATAATATAATCCTCCATTATGACTAACACTACTTACATTAGAACTTATATTTACCTTGAGTGGTAATAATAATTCTAAAACTTTAGAGGGAAGTTTGTCTGTTATTTTTTTGGGAAGCCCTCTAAGACCTTTAATTACAGGATCAGACGTAATTAGTAACATATTTAATAAATCCCTATTCGTTGCAATACGGGAATGCTTTCTAGTATTATACTCGCGGAATCTTCTGCAATCTTAGTTGCGAGCTTTTGAGCTTCCTTAGAAAGCTGCCCAATAGGTAGAAGGGCAGATTTTATAATATCTGCACTGTGCACAAGAATTTTGTGCACAGTAACAGGCATATAATACCACGAATAGAGAGTAAGGTATATTTTTTGTGTTTTGTGCTAAACATTAAAATTTTTAATATCAATTTCGTACCCAGAAGTTAAAGTAATAGCTGCGGTTAGCTCAGAGTTTCCAAAAAATCGACGTGCGGTATTTCCGTCATTTGTATTTTCGTACCCTGGTCTTGGTTTAACTACAATTAAGCCCATTTGAGCCTTAAAGCTATTTTGAATGTTGGCGGAACGTTACTTTACATTGGCATTGTCAGTTTCATCTCGTAGTTGCCATTTTTTAAACTTCGAGATGATAGCTAATATGAAGCAGATGATAGCTAATATGAAGCAAACATTCAAAACATTTAATCCATGCGTGTAGTGGAGATATACCAAAACTAAGGATCTTCCTATTGACTACAAGTTTCCTGTTGGACTCATCATTCATATATTTTGGAGTAGCTCCACAAATATAACATTTTTTGCAATGTTTATGTCATTTATCAAAAAATTCTATTTTTGAAATGAAAAAGACGTACTCTAATAAAAAAAAAAAAATAGTTATGCAAAAGTCTGCACTTAAATATCATTACGGTTTAAAAATTAACAGCTATAGGTATCAAATAAGTAAATTGCAGACCGGTGACATGCGGTGACATGTCCTTTGTGTCCTATGAACATTGAAAATTGACAAAAAAATTCAAATTATATCAAATTTTAATTGTTTAAAAATATTTTGTGATATCTACATTCAAATTTATAATAAAATAAGAAAGGGGATAACTGTAACATCTAACTCCATCATTAACATCACTTTAAAAACTTACAACTCACTGACATATGAGTAGTTCTGTAAATGATCAAATTCCAACCAAGCGACAATTTACTTTACTTTTGTTTTATTTCTCTCTTATTATCTTATTAGTGACTAAAATTAGTGCTAAACAATACTTGGCTTCGGGCCAACGGGACTTCCCCCTAGCGAATCAGGTACGCAGTTCCAGAAAATTCGATAATGAATTTTGTCTAGCTAGATGTTTCAAATGAAACGCTGTGTGATGGTGTGGTAGTCATTTCAGGTGCATTTATTAACATATTAACAAAGAGTTTGATTAAAAGAACTACAAAAAAAACGTAACATCTGATGCAATTATTGATATTCGTCAATATTTGTAAGAAACAAACATTTAAATAATAATTTTCTTATAAGTACTGGGAGGAATCTACCAATTTGCAAAAAAATGTGGCAATTAAATATTTGTGCATATTCGCCAGTTCTGTTCCTTCTGAAAGGATTTTTTCTAAAGCTGGACCCACACAAAACGAAAGGAGAAATAGACTTAACCAACTTTTATTTATAATACAAAATAATTGTTTTTATTTTAATTATCTTTTTTTTAAATGTTTTAAAAAAATATATTTTAATAGGTTGTTTTTAATTTACTGGCATAATTTCAATTACATACTTTTTTTTTTTGTTCGAATATACCACAATAATAAAAATCAAAATATTGAGGTGTTCAAATTCCATATATTTTTTTTATTTTAGAAATTACTCGAAACTCGATAGTATCGATATTTTTCACGATTATATTGAAAACTATCGATAGTTTGTACTATCGATATTTAAGGAACACTAATGGATGCACTATGGCCCAAATCGGGACACAGTTTTTTTGTCGCTGTTTTTTTTTAGAAAGGTTATATTCGCAACCCTGGTGTACATCCGGCCCTTAAACTACGCTTTAATTCGGTTTGTCTAAAGAAATTATGTGGTCAGTGGCTGTTGCCGATACCAAACAATTATACTAATTGGTTTATCTTGTTATCAAACAGTTTTAATTTTGACTGCATGGTTTATTTAACTACGTATAATTTTCTCCGTGGGCCTGAAGTAACGGCCAATGTATTTACAAAATAGTACATTTTAGGAAAGACAAAAATTTATTAAAATTTACATTATTTACGTGACATGTTCGTTCATGTATTTATATCACAGGATAGCCTATATAGGTAATATATTTTTTTAATTATTGGCTTTCGGAAGCAAATGCGTTTTAAAAAAAATTGATGATGAATGTCTGTAGAAGGAACATCGGGTTTAAATATAGTTAGTACCATCGTTCCTGCTCTAAAAAGTGTTATGAGAAAATATTTCAGTCATTTAGTATTTCTTTTTTTATTCGTATATCTCCAGAAGTATTTGGAATTTCTAAAATTTTTAAACTCCAAATAATCTGGCACTAACACACCCCATTCTGACATTATTTAATCTTTGTTGTACAACTTCCTTCCTTATTACAAGATTGGAAATCCCAATAGTAAACTTTAAGAGACGTAAAACATATACACTATCGCTCATATGTAGAGCAACCTATTTTAAACACACAAAACGTAATTTAAAATGAAAAATGTTTTAAATATTTTGGTAAAATATATCTGCCATCAGCCCAAACATTTAAATACCACTCTTTTTGTCTCCATTTTTTGTTGCATTCATTTTACAGAATACCTTCTTTTTTTGTACAGCTCATATGTAGAGCAACATTTATTATTAGTCTATATCAAGATATTGATCTTGCTGGGCACGTTGTTAAATAAACGAAAGTAAAAATGCCAAGAGGCGTTCATTTATCAGTGCAGTTAAAACAAAAAATTTTAGAAAAATTTGAAAAAGTGGAAAAACAATATAAATTTTCAAAAGATTTAAATTTGCATAAATCAAATATTTCAAGAGTACTTTGGAAGGTGTTCCTAAGAGTGGTAGAAAACGTAAAACCAATAAAGGACTGAACAGGAAAATAAAAATGTTATCCACTCAGGATCCATTTATGAGCGCACCCCACATAAAACAACAGCTAGGAGATGTTTCCACATCTGTAAGTACCATTAAACGAAGATTGCAAGAGGCTAGTATGTATGGAAGAAAGTCAACAAAAAAAAACCCTTTATATCAAAAAAACATAGAGAGGCCAGATTAGGTTTTGCAAGACAGCATGTCAACTGGTCCTATGAAAAATGGAAAACTTATTTAAATCGGATGGGATATGCTGGGTAAGAAGACCAACCCCTAGAACGGATTAATCTCAGATATACAAGACCAACCGTCAAACATGGTGGTGGCGGCGTAATGGTTTGGGGGTGCTTTAGTAGGTTTGACATGGTTTCCTTGGTAAAAATTGACGGAATTATGGATCGATATATGTACAAAGGCATCTTGGAAAATCAGATGCTGCCTGGGTACTTCAAAATTAATTAAAGATTGGTTGAATGCACATAATGTCACCGTTATGGATTGGCCGGCCCAAAGTCCGGACATCAGCCCAATAGAAAATCTTTGGGATAAACTTGCCGGAAGAATTCATCAAAAAAAAATTAAAAAATACGTCAGAATAATTTAAAGAAATTCAAAACACTTGAAACTCATTACCCCAAGTTTAGAAGTAATTAAAAACAAGGGATATGCTACAAAATACTAATAAAAAATCTAAATTAAAAAAAAAGAAAATATATACTCATACATATATATCGACATCCTAACAGGACAGCTTTCAAATTTTGACTGATGTAACTTGTAACATATGATTAAGAGCAAAAAAGTGTTTTTTTTAATTTTGTATAATACTGTAAAGGGTGCGTCATAAAAGTTTGAAAATTTTTTAATGTGAATAAAATTTTTAAATAAATTTTGTTATTAAATATCTGGCAATCTGAAATTGGGCAGTTTGTATAGCTTCATGGGCGCTCTAAAAATACTCTTAAAAAGACTTGGTTTCCGAATTAATAAAATCATTGATAATGTCACATCTCAAACTTGGGACTTACTGCAAGTCTTACTATCATAGAAAAGAGCGTGACTAGGAATACTAATCGATGAGTCCGAGGATTTTTCCGAAAAATAACTTATCGAATTTATTCCGAGTTAGAGACTTACACTGGATGTTGAGTACTGAAGCGTCAACTTTTTCTTCATTTAGTTACTTTCCATTCCCATTTTTGCAACCTTTTTTTTTGTTCATTGCCATTTATTTCTCTTATTATTTAATGTTTTCTCATACTTATAGAACCAAGATACAACCTACTACTGCAATACTTGAGAATAGCATCTTCTGTTTACCTACCTACACCACATAATTTAAAAAACACAAAAACTTTTTTTATTTATGAATTTTCCACCCTCTCTTGTTATGACATGCTAATCTATTAACAGATCTTTACCAAATAAGAGTTTGTGGGCATAGGTATTGCATAAAATATAATAAAAATCTTACTCAAACTTATTATTGTAGAAAAATCTTCATTAAAATTTTGAAGATAATTTTCGTGGTATCCTCCCCTAGAATTTTTTAATGTTTAAAACGGCTTAAAAACAAAACAAAAAAAAACATTTCTTTTTATCCAAAGGCTGTTTCTATGAAAAGCCAATGGCACCATAATGGTAGCTACAAGTTTATGCTACACGAATGCCAGTAACCCTTATTTGGTATAAACATGCATGCACATATAAAAATTTTTAAGGTATCAAATGACATAACTCGTCTGCCATCAAATGTAATAGTTATTCTGGTAGAGAATTTTAAAACAAAATTGACAAGTATATTGACGGTCAGAAACCTTAAAATAAAAATTACCTTTTACATGATGTGCGCTTGGAAACTGCAAAAGTAAAATTTTCCATTGAAAACTTGGAAGCTTTCAAATAAAAACTGAATTATATGCATAACTTCTAATTTTATAGGGTGTATTGGTGTAACTGAACAATAAACTTGAAGTAACATGAGCAACACATTATTTTTTTAGTTTCAGACATCTATATATTAACTTCCAGTATAATTGAAAATACCAACACACTTTTGGAGAGCCAAATGTTTTTAGATAAAGAGCCACATAAAATAGATAATGTGTAAGTTATTCTGCTTGAAGAGGCACAATCAGTCATGTCCATGAAATCTGACAAAATAAAATAGTTCAAATTTGATAATATTAAGAATTTACTCCAAAACCAGCAGCTTCAATCAAGTACCTTGGATAGTTATAAAACAACTAGACTATACAATACATTTACACATTATAAAGCTTTTTAATTTGTCTTGACAATCAGATATTTCCAGATATAGGGAAGGGTTTCATAATGAATATTCTTAAACCAAATGGTAACCACAAATCGACACAAAATTACCTCCCTACATTACTGAAAGAAATATGACTGTACAACTCACCCACAATAAAATTTCC
Organism: Listronotus oregonensis; assembly: GCA_019359885.1. Classification (NCBI taxonomy): domain Eukaryota; kingdom Metazoa; phylum Arthropoda; class Insecta; order Coleoptera; family Curculionidae; genus Listronotus; species Listronotus oregonensis. Next base: position 158,132 of record JAHBCN010000659.1, read on the forward strand.
TTACATCCATTTGGCTTAACAGACAAATGTTCTATGATTGACCCACTAACAATATTGATCTAAAAAGTAGACAAAAAAGCACAATTACAAAAAAGTGCAGCAGTGTTTCTAGACATCAAGAAAGCATTTGATAGTGTTTGTCACCAGGGACTTTTGTTCAAGTTGAAGGCACTTAAAATTCCGGGCAAGCAGATTTGGCTAATAAAAAACTGTCTGGAAAATAGAAAACTTGCAGTAAAAATAAAGTCATTAATATCGGAAGCATTTACTTCACAGCAAGGACTTCACAGGGATCAGCTTTGTCTCCGTTATCGCCAAGCCAGCATAATTTCTATATTTTACAATTTGCAGAAGATCCAGGCATCATTGCACATGGAAACATCCTTTCAAAAACAATAGTCAATCTGCAATCTGAGATGCAACCTATACTTATATGATTAAAAAAATGGCTAATTCAAGTTAATTCAACAAAATCAAAGTTTTTAATATTTAACCATAAAATTACAGAACGTTCCCCAAAAAAAGACAGTATGAGTGCAAATATTTCACCATCTCACACAGCTAAATACTAATAGAAATAAAAAACTAAATTTTAACCATCATTCAATTACATTAAAAAAGAAAATCATAGCAAGATTAATACATTTCAGAGCTCTTACATTCAAGAACATGGGAACATCAACCAAATCAGCAGTACAGATCTACAAAACTACACATTTTGCTAAGTAACGCATTAAATCCAGCTTGGAAAAACCTAACTATAGCTGAGTCTACAGGCCTAAGAATACTGACTAAAATAAGACACTCCATCAATCCTCTACATAATTCATCCAATAACTACCGCTATGAAAAAACCAGATTAAGCCAATCCACGAATGATGCCTATCTCTGACCAACAAATTTAAATCCCAGCTACACAACGTCAAGCTCATAACAGTGCTCTGTAAAGCAAAAAATCCAGAGAGAACATCTAAATGCATCCATTCAGAGAGAACCCTTTGGGAATGGTTGAGTGAATAATAATGACATTTTGATCTTTACTAGTTTTACTTTATTGTATTTTTTTTTTGCTGTGAAGTTATGTGGTGTTGTTTTTGTCAATATCTATTTATAATAATATAAAACACAAATTGTAAATCTTACACGTGGTATCCCCTTGGTCAATGGCCTTTGGGGTGATACCAATAAAGTACTTATAAATAAATAAATAAATAATACTCCTTATTTGAGCATAACTCATCTAGTAAATATATAACAATTTAATAAATAAAAGTATTTAAAAAACATACATACTTCTATTGTTATGATATCCCAGTGCTATTTGGGACATAATGTAAGTACTATGTTCCAGCCCCATTGAAAACAGCCTTTGGTAAATTTGTAAAGCCTCGTCATTATTTAACTGTTCCAAATATGTATGAGCCAAAAAAAAGTATTTCATCCAATGATCAGGTAACTGGTTTGAACAATTTTTATTTTTATCAGAAATTAATTTTCCTAATTCATACCAAGCACACCATAATATTGGTTCATCTTGTACAGCTTTTACAAGAACATCAATAGCTAATGACTTTAGGTCTAATTTTTTTAGAATGACACCATACAAGTATGAACAGTACCCATCTAATTTATTTTCATAAAAACCATTTTTTAATTCCGAGCACAAAGCTTTCAAAGCATCATTTTGAGTAGGATCTGGGGGACAGTTGGTATCAGTCATGTTATCTAATTTTTTCTTTTCTGTAGATAAATACCTAGCATAAAAATGCAGAAATTGTGATTTTGGTGTAATACAGTCTTTCACAAAATGAGCACATCTATCATACTCTTTAAGATTAAAATATGATTTAGCAAGTAAAAAAGATGTATATTCTTCACCAGAATCCTCTTGAGGTATTGGAGTTTCTTCTGGGGAAAGCTGTATATGGCTTAGTGCAAAATTTAGTTCAGACAACCATTTTACTGTTTGAAAAAGACCTCTTTCTGAGCACTGATAAATTCCTTTTATGACATCTTGCTTCATTATTCTTAAATCTAACTTTATGTCAGGTACATCCATTTTTAATGTTTCCTAAAACCAGTTAAACCTTTAAAAAAAATTAACGGCGTCTCCGTTTTGTTTTTTCTTTCAAAAATTTAGGTTATGTCACAGTCACAGACATGACACAAAAAACAAATTTTTGCGAGGTAACTACGTAACATAGGGTGTTTTTCAATTAGCGCACAAAACCGCATTATGCAGCACAATGCTCAACATTGAGTGTTTCAGCTACCGCACTGCCTCGCATAATCGGTTTTGGCTGTTTCAATCAGAGAAATAGAAGGGGGGAGAAAGCGCTTCGACCACTGCGCATCCAATTTTACGAGGACGGCATGTGAGCCGCCATGGTTGCTTCTATTTGTCAAATCAAAATTGACATTTGTTTTGTTTTCTTTTTTGTTCTCATGGAATAAAAAGGGTTGTCGTATAAACAAGAGTTTTTCGTAAATGTTTTGTTTACTTTTTGGATTAGATTTGGCTTAGTATCTTTCGTTTTATTTTAGTTAAGTGTTCCGTTTATAATGCTTTAGTTTAGTTTAATAAACTATGTCTTGTTGCGTGAGAGGGTGTTCCAATTCTAGAAGATATAGTACAGCAGAAGATATTTTCGTTTGTAAGTACCCCATTTTATATAGTAAAAATATTTTATTGGGTAAATAAAAACCTAGAAAAATTAAAGCTAACATAGTTTAATTGTAATTTTATAAGATAACATACATTATAATAGTTTAGGTCTCTTGATTTTTGCATACTTGCAGGCACAACAAA